>PYUH01000338.1:275066-403025 GCA_016808085.1 Suaeda aralocaspica | reverse complement strand
AATTCAAGGATTCTAACATGAACCATGAAGAACATGAACAACTCCTAAGCATGATACTATATATGAACATGGAAAGCTCCTTGTACTTAGTACCTTGTATAACGTTGGTGAACAACCACAACCATATAATCACCAATTTGAAGACTTCTACAAGACAAGGTTTGTAACCCAATTAAAACCCTCCTTAACTAAAATTTACAGCAACATTAAGCCACTCTAAAAGGCTCAAAAATATTTAAAACACTGCTATATCACCTTAATCAATTCCATACATTACCCAATTTTATCCCTCTTTGAAAACCCTTAATTTCATAATTTATTAAAATTACAGCAATATAATATTGTTTAAAGCCTTTTCAAAACACTTAAACTCCATGTTTTGAGTATAAAATATCATAACATGTCATATGATCATTATAAAATAGGTTCATGCATTAGAAACACAAACCATAAATTTTTACAAGATGATGAATCTTTAAAAAAACTTTCATTATTTTAAATTTACAACAATATTAAATTCTTTAAAAAACCTTTTTAAATCCGTTAAACTCCATGATTTAAGCATGAAACATTATAACTATAACATATAACCTTTATATGATAGTTTATGCATTCTAAACATCTATAGAATAATTTTAGCACGAAACTAATATACTACTAATTTATTTTGCTTTTGATAAAATTACGCTTATTATTCTACTTTAAAACCCTTAAAACTATTCTAATCTTTATAAAATTATCTTAAATAATTACTACAATAAATTTATGATCATAATATAATAATTTAGATCATTAAAATCATAAAACCTAATAATTCATACAATTCCCATAAACCCTGAAAATATAATTTCATGATCATACTTTTTAAACTATAATTCCAATAATTAAAACGTGATTATAACCAAAAAACATTCTTAATTATAATTAAAATACGATTTAAGCGTTAGGGTCATAATTAAAAAGAAGAGAAGAAAGCTTTTTTTCAACATTGAAATCAGAAGAACAAAGGAGGGGAGGAGGGGGGTCGGCGGCGGTGCGGTGGTGGTGGCTCACCTACTGTGCTGCCGGTGGCCAGCGAGGGGATGGCCGCCAAAGAGGAGGGGATGGTTAGGGTATTGTAATTTTAGGGTTTCCTTTTTTTCTCTCTCTCGATCTTTTTTCCAAAACCCTAAAATAATTTGTGAAGATGGAAAATCTGATTTTTTTTGTTTAAATGGGTATTTATAGGCTCAAAATCAGATTTTGCAAAATTACTAAAATACCCATAATGATGGAATTACTTTTGTGCCCTTGTTTTAAAACAATTATGGAAAACTCTTTAAAACCCAATTTGGAAACTTTGAAAGCATTTTAAGAATACTAAAATGCTATAAAATACTTTATAAATATTATAGATCTTAAAATTATATACTACCTCCGTTAACTTTTAGTTGCAACACTACTATTTTGGGCTGTTATCAAATAATTGCAACACTTACTTTCTTCCTTTTTTGGTAAACTTTTTGGAGTAAAATTACGAAAATGCCCCTGTTTTATTTCTAACAACTAACTTAAGCATTTTAATTTTTCTTAAGAATGTTGTATTAATACCTAATTACTCCCTCCAAATTACTTACTGCTTTTCCCAACCACCTCCATCAATACATTGACTGTATTGATTCTGGAGAACTGACATGAAGATGAAGCGTTTCATCTTCATTCAATTCATCCAGAGGCCTCTTTACTACTCGCCTATTTCAATGCCTTCTGCCTTTTATCTTCTCAATCGTTTCTCTCTTTCATCTTCCTTTTGCACAAACCCTAAAAAAAAAAAAAAACCCTAACTGATTCCGTTCTTCAACCCTCGCCACCTACAAAACAAAAAAAATGTCAGATCTGAGTCCTTTACATAAAGCTTTGTTTGAAACAGAAAATGAGAAGGAAATCCAGTATTTGTTCTTGTGATTGAGGGAATTGAAAAGGGAGCTAAGTTCCCTAAGTTAGCAACTCCTCCGGCGAAGCGCGAAACACCTTCATTCTAATCTTCAAAGCTTTGGGTGAAGCTGTTGGTGCGCATGATGTAGATCTGAAAGCAACACCTCCTTCTTCTACTCGCAAGGGTAAAGGGTGTTGTAGGTTTTAAACCCTACTGGAAACCTCCTTCGTGTAAGGAGGTCCTCAAGGAGGAAGGGAAAGCTTGGTGTTAAGCTTGTTGATCTTGAGGATGAGTCCCCCCCACGTGCTGAACCCAGTACTGAAATGGTTGTTTCTGTTTGAGCCTATGAAGAGCCACCACTAGCTTCTGAAGACCCCAACGATCCCTTTGATGACACCTCTGTTTTGGCTCTCCCAGCCACCCATTCTTCTCCTCTGACGATGACGCCAAAGGAGAGAAGGCAGTCGCTGGTGGTGGTTCTCCTGAGATCTGATGGGTGGTGGTAAAAGTCCTATAACCTTGATTAATTTGTCATTCTTTGTTTTTTTGTGGTTTCAAGTACTGTTGGTGTTAACTTTTTAGATCCGTCTAAGTTATAGTCTAACTATGGGGTGGTGTGTTGATTATACTGTTCTTTGTGTGTTTCTTATGATTATACTGTTGTTCATATTATGCAGTTGTTGTGTGTTTGTGTTCATATACTGTTGTCATCATATGCAGTTGTTTGTGTGTTTGTTGTTCATTAACTGTGTTCATGATTATGCAGTTGTTTGTGTGTTTGTTGTTGGTTAAACTGTTGTTATGAATATGCCGTTCTTTTTTTTTTTTTTTTTAGGGTTTGTGCAAAAGGAAGATGAAAGAGAGAGAAACGATTGAGAAGATAAAAGGCAGAAGGCATTGAAATAGGCGAGTAGTAAAGAGGCCTGCTGGATGAATTGAATGAAGATGAAACGCTTCATCTTCATGTCAGTTCTCCAGAATCAATACAGTCAATGTATTGATGGAGGTGGTTGGGAAAAGCAGTAAGTAATTTGGAGGGAGTAATTAGGTATTAATACAACATTCTTAAGAAAAATTAAAATGCTTAAGTTAGTTGTTAGAAAATAAAACAGGGGCATTTTCGTAATTTTACTCCAAAAAGTTTACCAAAAAAAGGAAGAAAGTAAGTGTTGCAATTATTTGATAACAGCCCAAAATAGTAAGTGTTGCAACTAAAAGTTAACGGAGGTAGTATAATAATTTTAAGGATCTATAATATTTATAAAGTATTTTATAGCATTTTAGTATTCATTAAAATGCTTTCAAAGTTTCCAAATTGGGTTTTAAAGAGGTTTCCATAATTGTTTTAAAACAAGGGCACAAAAGTAATTTCCATCATTATGGGTATTTTAGTAATTTTGCAAAATCTGATTTTGAGCCTATAAATACCCCATTTAAACAAAAAAAATCAGATTTTCCATCTTCACAAATTATTTTAGGGTTTTGGAAAAAAAGATCGAGAGAGAGAAAAAAAGGAAACCCTAAAATTACAATACCCTAACCATCCCCTCCTCTTTGGCGGCCATCCCCTCGCTGGCCACCGGCAGCAGCAGTAGGTGGCAGCCACCACCACCGGCCGCCGGACCCCCCTCCTCCTCCTCCTTTGTTCTTCTGATTTTCAATGTTGAAAAAAAGCTTTCTTCTCTTCTTTTTAATTTATGACCTAACGCTTAAATCGTATTTTATAATTATAATTAAGAATGTTTTTTGGTTATAATCACGTTTTAATTATTGGAATTATAGTTTAAAAAGTATGATCATGAAATTATATTTTCAGGGTTTATGGGAATTGTATGAATTATTAGGTTTTATGATTTTAATGATCTAAATTATTATATTATGATCATAATTTATTGTAGTAATTATTTAAGATAATTTTATAAAGATTAGAATAGTTTTAAAGGGTTTTAAAGTAGAATAATAAAGCTGTAATTTTATCATAAGCAAAAATAAAATTAGTAGTAATATTAGTTTCGTGCTAAAATTATTCTATAGATGTTTAGAATGCATAAAACTATCATATAAAGGTTATATGTTATAGTTATAATGTTTCATGCTTAAATCATGGAGTTTAACGGATTTAAAAAGGGTTTTTAAAGAATTTAATATTGTTGTAAATTTAAAATAATGACAAGTTTTATTTAAAGATTCATCATCTTGTAAAAATTTATGGGTTTGTGTTTCTAATGCATGAACCTATTTTATAATGATCATATGACATTGTTATGATATTTTATACTCAAAACATGGAGTTTAAGTGTTTTTGAAAAGGCTTTTAAACAATATTATATTGCTGTAATTTTAATAAAATTATGAAAATTAAGGGTTTTCAAAGAGGGATAAAATTGGGTAATGTATGGAATTGATTAGAGGTGATATAGCAGGTGTTTTAAATAATTTTTGAGCCTTTTAGAGTGGCTTAATGTTGCTGTAAATTTTAGTTAAGGAGGGTTTTAATTGGGTTACAAACCTTGTCTTGTAGAAGTCTTCAAATTGGTGAATTATATTGGTTGTGGTTGTTCACCAACGTTATACAAGGTACGTAAGTACAAGGAGCGTTTCCATGTTCATATATAGTATCATGCTTAGGAGTTGTTCATGTTCTTCATGGTTCATGTTAGAATCCTTGAATTGGTTATGAAATTAGTGTTGTTTGATCTTCTTCATATGATAATTGTTGTCAAAAGTTGTTTATGCATGATGACATGAATATTCTCTTTCAAAGAAGGTTTTGACCATGGCAATATTTATTTGGTTCCAAGATAATATTTCCGTTATATTGATTTATTAAATAATTATGGAAGTCATGAAATTTATTTTCATGCTTATGAAAAGAAGAAATCAAGTATATATTTACTTGACATATATTATCATGCAATAATTCAAGAAGGAATGTTTAAATTGTGATTCACTCACATGATTAGTAGGAAGGATTGTTATTGAGCGAATAAAGTTGATCCACTCACAGTTTAATGTGTGGTCAAGGAAAGAAATTTAATCCACTCTTACTGTACTATGTGGACAAGGAAAATAAGTTAAGGAAACAAATATGATCACTAATTAATAAAGATTAATTAATATGGTGATACATGTTTTATTGTGTTATATTGTTATGTATGTATGTTGCATGTGAGGCATAACATGTTATCAAATTGGTAATCACGTAAAGTGAAAGAAAATTCGCACCAAAACTCTTGGAACGTACATACCTTGAGTATGAACAATGGGGGGATTCGTATGGAACAATGATCTATGACTTCTAATTGGGGTACAAGACATTGTACTTCTTATTTTTATAAATGCATTGGAATTCCGTCACTTTATGTGACATAGGTAATACCTTCTTGGAGTTGCTCCAAAGTTGGCGCCCAATGGGTGATTATTATAGAAGGAAACCCGTTCGATGTGAAATCCAAATTAATTATAAGTTACTTAAGTAAAGAAAAGTGAGTCAAGTGTCACATGTAATGGTATTTGAAAGGTAACTTGTGTGTTAATTTTCATGCTGTTGCCTAGGACTATTCATGTTAGTGTGTTGCATAGTTCTTTGTATTTATGGACTCAACTTTGCTGATTACGTGTTTTTGTGTGCATGGCCTTGCCTCTATCTCGGCCCTAAGACGACCCATTTCGATGACGAGTAGTAGGCTGAAATAAAGGGAAACCTACGGGTATCGAAGGGCATACACAAATCATGTTGGGATTGAGCGAAGAGTGTCCTCATTTAGTTTTCCTAGTTCTCCCTTTTATTTTCATATGCTTTAACATTTATACTAAGTATTTATTACTATTATTATGTTGGACTAACGATCGTTTTCAAGTTTAAATTTAGTTGTTTTTAAGGGCCAATCATTAGTTCCAAGATGTATGTTTTATTTAAAGGTTTGGTTATTTGGTTTTTAATGTGTCTTTAATTGTTTTTGAAAAGTAGGAGTCTTCCACTGTAGTACATTAATAATTTCCTTAGCCGTTATTACGGTGGCGGTAATACTTTGGTAATTCTAATTTTAGTAGCTACTTAGGCGAGAAAATATGTTTTAAAAGAAATGAATTTCCAGGGTGTGGACCCCCTCTTTAGTTTCATCCACTAATACAATATCGTCCGCAACCAATATTCACCATGGTACATCATCTTGGATTGACCTTGATACTTCATTTATAACCATTGCAAAAACAAATGGACTTAACGCTGACCCTTGGTGCAACCCAACTGTTATCAAAAAGTCTTTAGTCAACCCACAAAAAGTCCTAGCATTTGTGGACACCTCCGGATACATATCCTTAACCAGGTCAATATACCTTCGTGGTATATCTTTCTTCATCACTGTCCACCAAAGTACATCTCTTGGAACCTTGTCATAAGCCTTCTCTAGATCAATGAAAACCATATGGAGGTCCTTCTTTCGAGCCCTATAGAACTCCATCATTTGTCTTAACAAATGAATTGCTTCCGTAGTGGATCTCCCAGGCACAAAGTAAAATTGTTTTTCAGAGATACTTGTGCATGCCCTCAACCTATGTTTTATCACCCTCTCCCACAACTTCAAAGTGTGGCTCATAAACTTGATCCCTCGATAGTTAGAACAATCTTGGACATCTCCTTTAAATTGGAACCAAAGTGCTCTTTCGCCAATCTTGTGGGATCCTCGATGTCTTCCAAACCTTGTTAAATAAATATGTTAAACAATCAATACCCACCTTACCCAGACACCTCCACACCTCCACTGTTATACCATCAGGCCTAACTACTCTCATTAGTTTCATCTTTTTCAAAGCAATCTCCACCTCTACGCTTCTAATCCTATGCACATATTCCATGTTAATGTCCTCCGCATCCACTGACGTATCTCCTGTGACCCATCCTTGAGTGCCATTAAATAATTCATCAAAGTACCCCTGCCACCTTTCTTTTATGTCCTCATCTTGAACCAAAACCTTGTGGTTCTTGTCTTTAACACACTTTACCAAGTCGATAACTTTCCTCACCTCCTGTCTTGGCTTTGCCATTCTGAAGATTTCTTTTTCTCCCTCTTTAGAGTCTAACCTTTCATAAACCTCATGAAAAACCTTTTCTTTTGCTTGCCAGACAGCTACCTTGGCCTTACACTTAGCATCCTTATACCATGTGAAGGTTTCCTCGGTCCTACATTTTATGTAACCACATACAGTTTAATGTGAGGTCAAGGAAAAGATAATTAGTTAGCCACTCATAGTTAATGTGTGGTAAAGAAAGTTCAGTTCAATTAAAGGACATACAAGATTATTTTTAGAATCACTTAAAATCCAAGATAATTAATACGGTTTTGTTTGATGTCATGCATGCTTGTATGTGTTGATATGTGTAAGCCATAATATTATTAAAACGGTTAATCACGTAAAGTGAAAGAGGATTTGAACCAAAACTCTTGGAATGTATATACCTTGAGTGTGGACAATGGGGGGACTCGTATGGAATAGTGATCTATGACTTCTAATTAAGGTACAAGACGTTCTCTTTTATATTTTTAATTTGTTGGAATTCCGTCACTTTATGTGACATAGGTAATACCTTCTTGGAGTTGTTGCAAAGTTGGTGACTAATAAGGCGATTTTAAAGGAAAGGAAACCCGTTCGATGCAAAATCCAAAGTTTAAATATAATAAATAATTTTATTTGATTCGAGTCTATGCATAGGTAAAGAGTAGCCAATTGTAAGAATTGTATACATTGTACTTTTCTTTTATTTTAATATTAATCATTTTTTTGCATAGTCTTTTGTCTTTACTTACTCAGCTTTGCTGATTATGTGTTTTGTGTGCATGGCTTTGTCTTTTACTAGGCCTAATGATGACCTACTTATTGGCGAGTAGTTGTCTAGAATAAGAGAAAGCTGCAGGTACAAGTGGGCATAAGTCAATCATGCTGGGATGGAGTGAGAGTGCTTGCATCGTAGTTTTCTTAGTTTTGTGCATTTGGACTTGTTAGATATTTATTACGTGATGTTGAATCTTATTTTGAGGTTTAAAGTTTATTTGGTTTTGAAGGGCCATTAAGATGGTTCCGAAGTGTAATAAAGATTTAAGTTGGTCTTCTTTTGGATTTTAATTTTGGTTTGTTTTAAGTTTTACTTTGAGTTTTAATTTGGTTTTGGTTTTTAAAGACTTCCGCTGTAGTACTTTGAGAAAAGCCTTTGCCGTTATCACAGTGGCAAGTAATACTTTGGTTTTTGAAGACTTCCGCTGTAGTACTTTGATAAAAAGCCTTAGCCGTTATCATGGTGGCTGTAATACTTTGGTTTTTCCTAGTTGATTAGGAGTTTTGATAATTATTACTCTTTATTTTTAATATAGTATTTTCGAAAAATCTAGAGAAGGAAGTTAAGAAATTCCAGGGTGTTACAATTAGCAGTTAGGCAGGACCTAAAATAGGTGTCTATTATTCCCCAGTTTTACTGGGTTGCAGGGATGACTAGTCTCGTAAAACGAAAGTCAAAGTACTTGGTACCTGCAATACAAAAGGGTTAGTTTTACCTACACGAAGATGGTATATTCTCGGAACGAGCTACGTTTCTTGAGGATGAAAAAGGTCTCCTTCTGATCCTGTATGATCGTATAGGAGATTCCAAAAGGCGTCTTTACCATTCGGGGATAGATGGTTTGAGAGTAAGGTTGATCGTCGACAATCTAAACATTTCCACTTTAGACTCAGCTTTGCCGTAGGGAAACAGGTTGATGTTCTAGATTGTTGAAATTTTATTTGCTGTCTTCTGACTTGTTTGACCGGATTTGTCTTTCGGGAGCATTTTGGTAAATTTTTATGAAAATGTTGGATAAATGGCGGCCGGGAATTTCGTAGTACGTGAAGCAAATCTTGCTTGAACATTGAAAAACAAATCCACAAAGTGCAAAGTGGGCCCCACAGAGGGTCCCAAAAATCGCCAAGTGAGCGCCAGGGCACAGGCTGAGCGCCATGACGCTGCCTCAGCGCCTAGGCACTTGTGGTTGGGCCCTTAGGCTTTTGGTTGGTCCGTGTCAGCATAATTTGAACTTTGTTGTAGTTGTTTGTTTTTGTGCTTGTGTCTGTATTTTTACGCACACAAACCACTTTGTTGGCTTCTTCTTCTTCCTTCGAACAAACCCAACAAAAGACCCCAAAATCTCCATTGAAGCTATTGTGAAGCTCGAAGCTTTGATTTTCGCGCGGTTTTGCTTACTAACAATGTATGTTGTCTGAACTTAACACATATTGTTATTTCTAGCTTAATTCTTGCAAAATACTTCCACTTAGCTGATGATGTAGTAGTGACCCAAAAAAATGGGTTTTCTGGATTTTGTGTATGAATGTCGAAAGTGGTGCTTGTTCTTAGTTCCATGAGTATAATGGAATATAAGAAGTGTTTTGAACCAAAACATGTGAGATTTGAGTGAAACGCAACTTATTAGTTTAGGGTTTGTAGTAGTGAAGCATGAATGTATGATTTTGAGTGAATGAATGGGCGAATTTCGCTCATTTTGTTTGAATTGTTGACAAGAATGTATTTGTGACTTGAAAATACCATGGATTGAGCTCTTGTGTAATTTTAGAGTCTTTAGCTCATATAGTTCATATAGTTCATATAAACTTGAAATGAACTAAAGTACTGGATTTTGTGTAATTTGCTTTTCACCATAAATGAACTTGATTCTCATGTATGGTGATGATGAGTCGAAAAAGACCCAAATTAGCAACAAATTGTAGAGTTCTAAAGCTAATTTCCGCAAAAATGACTACTAACTTACATAGGTCATATAAGTTAAGTAACTCATTTTTGATCTTAACGAGTTAAATGATGGCTTTACATGTTGTTTGAAACAAAACCATGCTTGAAATACATGGAAATGAATGAATCTAACATAGAAGCTCATGTTTTTAATTTTTGTTCAAAATTGGTTTCTTTGTAGAAATGTTTGTTCACTCATGTTAGCCCCCTTTTCTTTAAAATTTTGAAATTATAATCTCGTTGGAATGTGAGGCTGAAATTGTTGAAAATATTTATTTGTTGGATGTTGCTAAGACTTTGAGTCTTCCATAGTCTATTGCAGGTGACTGGATAGATAACCATAACTCATGTTTTATGTATGCAAAATGCCCATATACAACCGTTGTGTTGCCAAAATTTCTGCTCAAAATTCTTGCATTTTGCAAGTCCAGTTCAGAAGATGATGTTTTAGAGGCGGAGGACTTGCGTCAAGTGTTCTACAAGAGGCATGTATGGGCTCTCGGGGAGTGGCATCCTATTATGCTGGCCTTCGATCGGGCTCAGCACATTTCCCACTACCCCTTTCCGGGCCATGTGATTACTAACTTCTTTACTTTCTTTTTAATCTCCTTTTTTTTTCAATCTTTTCATTCTTTCATTCTTTCTTTAGCAGGACAACCACCTCATGAGGAGATTTAGCTCGAGCACCCCGTTCATACTAAGGGGCTGTGTGATCTCGATCTTCTCTGGATGCTCTTGGGATGTGGATTTGATGACTTCATTCGGGGCCTTCAGGCCCTTGAGAGAGTGAAAAGCTCTCGTGTGTTTGTTCTTTGCCTGTTGGAGCGGTGGTGGAATACAAAGCTTCCACCGATCCATTGCCTTCTTGTGAATCCGTCATTAAAAGAAGAAATTGAGTGTTTCTTTTGAATTATTGTTAAGACTATAGTGAAAAAAACGGCCCTCATTAATAATGTTGGCCTGAAATTAGTTACTTAGTAGCTGAACCCTTTGTCCTTTGGTCCTAGATGCTTACTATTAAGGGCCTCAGCCTTTATTGGTAATATATCACAGGGATCTCAGGGGAAGGGGTTTGCGCCATATTCTACTCCTAGCGGCAGCTTGTCCACTACAACAGGAATTGCCAGTATTTCCAAGTCTGATGTCATTCCTTAGCACTCCTCATCCAATTCGAGATTGTCCTTTTCTTTCAATAGTTGACTTCGGGGTCGTTGCTTGCAGGATGATCCGGTGATACCCCGAGCCTTTCGCAGATGTACTTGTCGTTTGGTTTTACATCCACGGATGTCTAGTCGATGAGCCCAGGCCCTGCAACTTAGGAATCTAGCTTCTCCTTTATTTATGAACACGACTTTGTATATATTTAATCTTTGTTTTGTACATATTTGACTTGGCTCATTTGACTGCTCAATTTTGACTTTTAACTTTGGCCTTGACTTTGACTCGACTCAAGGGAGGGTACCGACTTTCCCCCCGAAAAAATGAAAATGAAATAGTAATTAAAAAGACTCGAACTTGAAACAAGTAAATTGGGCACAGAAATCAAGGAAGATGTGCATGAATATCGTGGCAAAACGTGTAAGTCCAAAAAAAGGAAACAAAAATGGGAGCCTGCGCCATGGTGCCAGGCGAGCGCTAAGGCACCCTGCTGCGCTTAGACACTCGTTCAGCGTTGTGGCGCTCCACCTTGCTTTTTTATGGCAACTCCGAAGTTATATATATACCCCCCTTTCTTCAGTATTTTTGTCTTCATTCGAAGCAAAGACGATCTTGAGAGCTTTTTTGTTCAAAAGTTCAGCATCTTAGCGTATTCTTGGCATTATGGCTAGGAGTTTTGAAGTTGTTCTTGACGAATGGCTCTCGTCGCTCAACTTGAAGGAGAAGGGCTTGTTGAAGAATTATAAGCTTTCCTCGCTAATCACCTTGAGGTATGCTCAACTTGATACTAATCTTATATATGTTGCTGTTGGATTTCGGAATACAAACACCCA
Organism: Suaeda aralocaspica; assembly: GCA_016808085.1. NCBI lineage: Eukaryota > Viridiplantae > Streptophyta > Magnoliopsida > Caryophyllales > Amaranthaceae > Suaeda > Suaeda aralocaspica. The sequence goes on along the minus strand of PYUH01000338.1, from coordinate 391,342 downwards.
GAGCTTTATATTTCGTGAAAGAGAGGTGGCCCCGTTGTTTAAAGAAGTAGGTGGTATAGCGGATAGTCTTGTGATGTTCTTCCATGTCTCCCTAACGCTAAAGATTACTTTTGTCCCATATTTGAACGTTATTTGAAGCTCGATGCATATGGTATGGAAAAAGTATCCCACGGTAGGAAAGTAGACTTGGTAGCATTAATTGATTATTTCAGTGTTGAAATAACTCGAAAGAGGTATAAGTGGCGAGCTTTGTTGATTTGCATATTCGCAAGATTCCTCTTCATGAATGGTGAACCTTCAATTGGTTATGCTGCTTTGATTACAATTGTTGAGCAATTTGAAGATGGGAGAACCCCTATGCTCTATGCAAGGGAGAGCTATTCCTGACTCTTGATCGCCTGAAAAGGGATTCTCATGCCCCTTTAACCGAATGTCCTCTACTTCTCTAGGTAAATCAATTGAAGGTTTTCGATATCAATGTCTGTGCTTTTGAATTTTTATCAGTAAATTTGTCATTCAATGCTAAACCGCATGGGAAGAATTATTGTTATTTTGATGCATAAATTAGTTCAAATATGGAATAGGTCATAAAACATTTAAAATATTTTACATTCGATACTTTTCCCTTTTGCTAATAACTGCAGGTGTGGCTCATGGATTGCTTGAATTTGATGGAGCCTCCCGCAAATATCCCAACGTATTCTCTTAGGAATTTGTGCGGGTGACATCGGTGGTATCATCATTCTACCATGCATGAAAGGTTGTTGACATGAAGGATCAAGTGAAGTATCATCATTCATGTAACAGTTCATATCCATTAGTTCAACTACACCTCCGAGGAGTAACTTCTTAACAATATAGGCCCAGCCCAATTCTGACGGAATTTTCCTGAAGGATCCATGACAATTTTTCGTAGTGCTTTTAGAATATAATCCACTTCTTTGATTTTCCTTTTTTCGACATGTTTGTTAAAATGTCTCTCAATCCTCTTCTGATAGACTTGGACATGACTTAAGGCTTTCAAGCGTTTCACATCTAGGTGGACCAGAGCATCATACCGGGCCTGTACCCATTCAAATTCAGAAAGTTCACTTTCCAATACTATCCTTAATAAAGGAATCTTGAGCTCAATTGGTTGCACGACTTCCATCCTTTACACCAAGGAGAAAGGTGTAGCTCCTGTAGTAGTCCTAATGGATGTACTGTACCCCCATAAGGCGAAGGGTATCTTCAGTGGCCAATCTCTGTAAGTTTCAGTCATTTTGGAGAGAATTGCCTTGACATTTTTATTTGCTGCTTCAACCACTCCATTTGTCTGTGGTCGATACAAAGAAGACTTGTGTTGCTGGATCTTATACTTGGCGAGAAGCTCCTCGCATTCACCTTGAAGATGAGTTCCATTATCACTGATGATTTCATGTGGAACTCTGTATCGGCATAATATATCGGTTTCAATTAATTGTGCCACATGTTTGGCTTGCAACACACGATATGAAGCGGCTTCCACCCATTAGGTGAAGTGGCCAATTGCTACTAATAGGAACTCGTGACCGTAGTGGTCTGGAGGCGTAAATTTTCCAATTATGTCAATCCCCCATGTTGAGAATAGCCATGGAGATGATAGAGAGTGCAGTAGTGACGACAGGTATATGATTATTTTTTGCATACTTCTGACAGTTATCGCAATGTCTTACATATCCATTGCAGTCATCCTCCATTTTTGTCCAATAATACCCTTGTTTGTTGATTTTAGAAGCCAACATTCAAGCGTTCATGTGAGTTACACATATGCCCACATGTATTTGATCCATAACCCGTTGAGCCTCTTTGTTGTCTACACATCGGAGATATAAGCAATTGTAGTGTCTTTTATATAAACCACTTCCCCGAATGATGTGTTGGGACGAAGCTAGAACCCTTAGTGCCCGTTGCTCTTTCTTCGATACATCAATAGGGTATTATTGGTTTTCTAAATAGTTCTTGATGTCACTATACCAAGGCTCGTCATTTGTGAGGTCATTCACCTCATTGTCTTCTTCAACAGTGCTCACATGAGCTGGTTCTCTTCTTCTTCCGACTACCAAGGGCATTTTTGTCAAAGAATTTGGAATGGGACCATTGATGCCAACTTAGCCAAAGCATCGGCGAATTGGTTGTCCTCCCTTTTTAGGTGAGTATATTCGATTTCTTCAATTTGGGAGGCGATTTGCTCTAAATGGGCTTGATAAGGAGATATGCTCTTGTTTCTAACTTTCCATCTTCCAGAGATTTGGTTGATGATTAAAGAAGAATATCCATATACTCTTAACTTCTGAACTTTTAAAGCTGCAGCAGCTCGAGCCCTATGATGCAGGCTTCGTATTTAGCGGCATTATTGGTCACATCAAAGTCCATGTCCTTTTCATCTATTTTTATCTTATTGTAACCGACATAGCCATCCATGAAGGAGAACAAAGTATAGTTAGCTGTATTATCAACAAGAACATCAATGTAAGGAAAGGGGAAATCATCCTTTAAACTAGCCTTATTCGGGTCATGAAAGTCCACACACATTCTTATTCTTCAGTTTTTCTTAGGTAAAGGAACAATGTTGGCACCCCAATCAGCACATTGGACTACCTTAATGAATCCTGTCTTTAGTTACTTGATTATCTCTCTTCTCGGATCTTTAGTTGGACTTCCGGTTTCATCCTTCTAAGCTTTTACTTGACGGGCTTGGGCCCCTTGTTTAAAGGGATAGTGTGTTTAGCTATTTCTGGATCAATTCTTGGCATATCTTCATAGGACCATGCGAAAACATCCTTAAATTCTGTGAGTGTTGCTATGAGCTCTGCCTTTTCTTGAGGATTAAGCGTGAGATCAATTTGTAATTCCCTTGGAATGTCATTGTCATAGATTTTGAACTTTTTAGTTTCCTCAATGATCGGAGTTTTTTTTTTCATGTTCCTCCACAACTTTTATTATTTCATCATCACTTTGATTTTCAGTTTGTGAAACAAAGCAATCATGTGATGGGAGAGGGAAGAAGAAGATGTACACGAGGATTAAGCAAAAGAAGTTATATTATTGAACTCGTTAAGCATGACATCAAATTTAGCCCTAGTGGCGGGATCTAAAGGAGGGACAGACGCCTTGATAATCTTCTTAGCAACTATGTAGTTTCTAGGGCTAGATATCTGATTAACACTAGAACTAGAATCAAGTTTAGACTCAGTGTCAGACTCATTGAACATTGGGTCTTCTCCTATCGTGAAGTCCATGATGTTTCCTTCCGGCGTAATGATCTTGAGGGTCTTGCGCCATCCTCTAACCATTTGACTTGTAGGAGTGACGAGTTCAGTTGGATCAAAAGCTTTGGTATTCATGGCCATGAGCACTTCTTATTCAGTTGGTGGAGTACATTCTAACCCGAAGTGCAATCCTAGTCCTTGTGCATCGAGATCATCCAGGTTCGGATTTCCTTATAGTAGTTGGGGTAGCTTTATCTTCGAAGTTAATAGTGGCAATGGAGAATCCCCAAAAGTCTTCATCATGATCATCGTGTTCGATGTTGATGATAGGTTGATCGGTAGTTTGGATCCTCATTGGAGATGCATCAATAGTAATGACCACCCCTTCTAGCATAAACTTGATCTTTTAATGATGAGAGGAAGAAATCACCCCTAGTTCATGGAGCCAAGTTCTTCCCAGGTGAAGGTTGAAGCTAGTTTTGATGTCCATAACATGAAACTTCTCCTTCTTGTCAACAATTCCTGCGAGTAAGTTGTGCCATATAACCCCCATGGTGCCCCTTCTTGTGTTATCTTAGGCTCGGATGGCTTGATTACTAGCATGGAATTCTTCCTGTGATACCCCAAGCATATAAGCGGTTCTCAAAGGGCATACATTGATAGCCGAACCATTATCAATCAAAGGCATAGGTATATTGAGTTGTTTACTTATGACAGTGATGTAGAGAGCTTTGTTATGGCTTGTTGCTTTGGTAGGGAAATCCTCATCTGAAAAGGAGATGGATGGCTTGTGATGCTCATGGATGACAAGGTTGAACAAACTGTCTGGAATAGTGTCGTCGGCCACATTTAAGAGTGAAAGGGTCTCGAGTAAAGCTTTCCTATGCTTTTTTGAACATACTAGTAGTTGCCACACGTTGAAATTGTCCTTGGTTCTTTTGAGTTGCTTGATGACCACATTTTCCTCTTGAGGTGGAGGAGGTGGTGGAGTTGCTTGACTGTTGTTGTGATTTTGTGTTGTGCTAAGGCGTCCTGTTCGAGTAAGGACTTTAACCTTATTGTCTTCAAGAGGTGAAAAGGGCCTAAGAACCTCGGCGATATCGTCGTCTTCTTCAATGAGATTGTGGTAAGAGGGTTGTATTCCGTTTCCGGCATAGACATCTTCATCATCACTATCCCATATTCCATTGAATTTTTGGGGAGATGGAAAAGTGATTACTTGTGGGGTAGGTTGTCCCATGGGAGTAATCAAGTCAAGTAGGTGAAAAGATATTCATCTTTTTCGACCGCATTGATGTAAAGTGCCATGTTGTTAGCGAATTCAGGACATAGTCTTTTGAAGTCTTCCCATTCTCGACGATGAAACCCTTTCGGCATCCTGTAGGTGGGTGGATATTGAAGGATAGGGGAAACCAAGAGATGAGGTTCCTCGATGAGCAACCGGTATTTGACGCTTCTCTCCCAAGTGATGGGGTTATGCACCATTTCATTGATATATTTGTTCCAATATTTATTGACCATTAGGCTCATGCCTACACTCTTAGGATCAAGTCTCTCCCAAATTTTCTCCATAAGTTCTATGGGGAGTTAAATGAAGGGACTTGGTAGGAAAATATTTTTAGGTTCATTAAAATGCCATTTAGACAATTGAAAATAACATTTTGGACTATTGATGGGCTCATCCCATCCTTTTTATTCATTCTATTTGAACTCTTTTCCAGCAATTACATGCATATGGATCCTTGGAGGGAGGAAGGTCGTCGGAGGTATTTTCTTCTTCTCGAAAGATATCGGGAGTGGCATCATCTTCTAGGGCATTCCAGGGGACAGTTTATCCTGTGGAAGTAATAAGAGTAGTAGGATCGAGGTAGGAGTTCTCTTCCTCGATCATGAGGATGGCAAGAGGGTTTGTTTGGATGTTGAGATTCTTTCTTCTAGGCAGAATGGGGAGCCTTCCATCTTCAACCATGTCTTATCAAAGATTTTTCAGGGTTCAACATTCTTCAATATTGTGGCCTCTACCTTGGTGGTGCTGGCACTATTTGTTGGCATCCCATCATAGTGACCTCTTTTCGGGAGTTGGGTTCGGAGTGGGCTCTACTGGACTTATCTTACCTTTGGATTGGAGTCTCTCGAATGCCTGAGTATAGGTCATACCCAAGAGAATGAACTTATGTCGGCGACGAAAAGGAGCTGTAGTTTATTCGACGGTATTGATATTGTTAGAAGTGGATGCACCCTTCATTTGATTGGTCCTTGGATTGCTAGCCCATTTTCCTTTTCAACTTTACTTGTTAATGTCGTCTTCAATCTCAATCCCAATGTGGTAGACCTTTTAAAAAGTGTCAAGGCCCAAGTACTTGAGATGATTTTTGTACTTTAGGAGCAAGTTGGCAATGAAGATTTTGACTTGCTCCTTATTAGGTGGTGTTGTAACCATTTGTGCTGCGACTTCCCTCTAACTATATAAGTAGGAGGTGAATCCCTCATTTCCTCATTGTTTAAGGATTTCAAGTTCCTTTTGAGAGGTGATAGTTTGAGTGTTTCCCTTGTAGCGAGTCATGAATACGTGAGCTATGTTCTCCCAAGTGGAGGTGTCCTTGTCGGGAAGTGAGAAGAACCATTTTTAGCATACAGGCTCAAGAGTCATGGGGAAGATCCTTGGATAAACCCTTCTAGAAGGTTCGTCGAATCTGGTCACATTCATACGGTTAAATTAATTTATTTTATTTTCGAAAATGAATTCAAAACGGTGAAGTGAAAAAGAAATGAAATTGAAAATATAAAATAAAATTAAAATGTAAATTATAAAATTATTTTAAGCGTATTTCAACTGTCATAACTCATCATCGATTAACCCCTATCGACAACGGTTTTATTTATTTATTTACTTCAACCTCTCGAGTTTCATGAAATGGACAAGTCCGCGACGTGGTACACGATAATCATTAGCCGTTTGGCGGGACCAAAAGTATGTGTCTACACCCAATAATTAATTTAATTAGTTTTAAATAAATATATAATTAATAACTTTATATCCTGTTACTTAGTAATTAAAATTAGTTTCATCTGACTTTGTTATTTTGGAAAAATGTATTAATGCTTCAGCATAGCATCCATAGCTTCCATTCTCATATGAAAATCAAATTTCTGTTTTGGTATAAATTTCTTGAATTTTATAGATAATAATTCATTAATAGTAACTGAAAATAAAAACTTGGTCCAAGAATCAATTATGGTAAGTGGAGATCAATGGAATACCAAGGAAGCACGAGGACGACTAACATAAAAAGAAAATCGTTTTGTGAATGGTTTAGCGTCGGCGGAAAAGGCGAGTGAAATCCAGCGGCGACGGTGACGGAAACTTGAGACCTAAGACTCTCAATAGTATTAAGGATGGGTGACGATCGATTGCATATCTGAGTTGTTTGCCATGCAAATAAAATAAGATTAATGGACAAACAAAAGGATTTAATGAACTGAACGATGAATGACAACTTTTGTGAAGTATGTAGCATATTGTACAATACGGGCTTCTTCTTGATTTTGCCTACTTATCTTTTTATGTATAAGTGTGAATTAGGGGTGTGCAAAACCGGATATCGGAAAATTTTCAATCTGGAAATTTAGACATCCGGATTTTCAGAACCAAAAATATTGGTTCCTTTTCCATTCCGGAAAAAATCAGAATTCCAAAAATTCAAATATTCAGAAAAACCAGATCGAAAATCCTGTTAAGTGGTCCCGAATTATACACAAAAATTATGTCCAAAACTTACATTTATACCCTTAAAAAACTAGGTCGGATAACCGGAAAATTTCAAAAAACCGGTATTCCGGATTTTGTTTTCCATCAAAATCCAGAATCTGAATTTTAAAAAATCCTTTTGGTATTGGTCCGGTTTTTGGTTCAAAAATATGTGTATTGTCTGGTTTTTCTGAATTTCGAAACACTGGATCGAATATCTGGATTTTTGGAACGGGAAATCGGAAAACTGGGCCAGAAATTCGGAAACGGAAATTTTTGCACAGCCCTAGTGTAAAGTGTATCACATGTTATAGTTTTGTTTTATATGTTTTTTTTTCTTTTTGTTATGATTTTTCTTTTATGCTTAGGATTTGGAGTTTTGGACTTTAACAAAAAAAAAAAAAACAAATGAATAAAGCTATTGTACACTTGTTAACAAAAGAAATTTAAGTAATGTTTTCAAAAAAAGTAAACCCCATATCTAATGATGCATGGTGTTTGAAACGGAGATACTTTTGATCTCTCACTGGTCGCACGATATAACACGATGAATTAGCAAATCTTGAAGCTCGGCGGCTTCCAAATGGAGGACTCTGATCAAATTGACAGTGGCCAATCTCGAGGCCACAAAATTAACGACTCAAGCCATATGAACGGTCACTGATCTTGAACCCACGGAAGAAACAAGTCCCTAAATCGCAGGTGAATTTTTTTTTTGCCCGGGTTTTACTTTATTTGCTGTAAAGTAGTTTGTTTGATACGAAACAAAGTGATAACTTCAAAGGATTGGTAACGAATTCTAAAAATGATGTAAGTATGGGGGAAATAATGGCTTATGGAGATTCAAGGCTCTTGGGATCTTCAAAGACATCATCATGGGTGTGTATGGTGACAGACGAATGTACTTGATCATTAAAGCAAAGGAAAGAATGGCGAAATTAGGGGAATAAGATGATTTTTCCTATGAGTTTTTCCCACTTCATTTGATAGGGTTTTCTCATTTTAGGCATTGAATCTTTTATTTCTTGAAGAGTCTTCAACTTCATTTACAGCCTTATACACATGGAAAAGGACTTTGAAGGTTTCTTGATTAAGAGATTGAATTTTGAAAGGTTTCTTGAAGATTTGAAGAAAAATCACAAAATTGCCCAAATTTGGACGAGGCTTGTATGGTGTCAATTTGGACGATTTTGTGTGGATTTGGGTAGATCATATTTTTGTGTAAATCTAGTTGTAATTTATTGATTATCTTTTTTAGCTAGGTATTAAGAAGTTTGTTAGGGTATTTTTTGTTTAGATATAGTTTGTTAGAGTTTGTTAGCAAGATGAGAATGACATGCAGTGATGATACGACATCTTATCTTGTGCGTCATTGTTGAGTCACCTTTTAGGGGACGATTTTTCCCTTGTTTGTGCATGTATTTTACCTTCGTTTTACTAGGATTTTTTTGATTATTATAACTATAAATTATCTCAACATTAGTTTATAAAATTCAGATTAGAGATTCAATAAACATTATTGTTTAAGTTTTATTTGTTTTCTACAAAACAAACACAAAAACCGCAAGTGTGAGAATTTTTGAGTGTGAGGAAATTTGAGCATATTGAGAGTTGGTGCTTAGGTTTTAGGCTCTTGTGAGGATAAATTTAAGAATTTAGGGTGCATAGCTTTAATCAATTTATTCGACCTAGATCGTTTTTCTTGGTGCTTTGCTTTAGAGAAAACCGAGCTAGTTTTCTATCTTTGTGTGGTTGGCGATTTTCTATAATTAATCACATCAACTTTTGGTGCTCTCATTGAGAGGAAATTAATATTCAAGGTTATTGCATAATCTCATTGTTGAAACAAGTGCAATCATGTAAGCTGATGAAGTAAATACTCCTAAGATTACCATTGAGGAATTGCGCAAAGACATAGAGGAGTTGAAGGCTATGTTTGAGGCTACCATGAAGGATTTTGCCGAAAAATTGAAGTCAACTAGCAAATCCAAGGATGGAAGCAAAGGGGAGTCGAATTTTAGTTCTGATGATGAGCAAGCAAGCTCAAGAAGTGCATGCAAACCAAGAAAGAGGTACTCATCAAGTTCTAGTAATGACAAACCTATGAGTAGGCGCAAAAATAACGATAGGCCTAAGGATGATAATCGAAATCTTAAACTAGATATTCCTGAATTCAGTTGAAGTTTGGATCCTGAAAAGTTCCTCGATTGGCTAAGAAGAATTGAACGAATTTTCAAATATAAAGAATATGATGATCGAAAATCATATAAGATTGCAGAACAGAAATTGACTGGCTTAGCTAGTTTATGGCTTAAAGGTATGCATAGGAAAAGGAAGAAGGATGGGAAGTCTAAATTATCTACTTGGACGAAACTGAAAAAGGAGATGAGGAGACGTTTTGTTCCTCAGGATTACGAGCAAGGAAATTTTATAAACATGCATACTTTGAAGCAAGATCGAAAATCAGTTGAAGAATATACATCTGAATTCCTCAACTTGATTACCATCTGCGATGTAGAAGAATAGCAGGATCAGCAAGTTGCTCGTTATGTTGCTGGTCTACATGAAAGAATAAGAGAAAAGGTGGAACTACAACCTTACTGGACTTTTGATGAAGGTTGCAAGGTTGCATCTAGGGTTGAGAAGCAATTTTCGAAGAGGATAGTCACTTTTTCGAAACCCTTTGTGAAAAAGGAAGGTGTCGTTGTTCCTTATAAATAAAATTTTGATTCCACTTCTAAACCTCCTCTGTATATCAATGATAAAGGCTCTGCTACTAAACCTCCAAACCCTGATCAACGTACATGCTTCAAGTGCAAGGGTAAAGGTCATATTCAGAAGGATTGTCCACATTCAAGAGTTCATACTACTCGAAATTGGGCAGATGATGTAGACTTTGAAGAAGAGGAGAATGAACGTCAACAACAAGAAGATGGTGTGAATTTTGAAACTCAGGAGGAGGAGATTGAAGAGATTACCCTTGAAGTGAATGGCTAGAGTTTAGTTCTCCAAAGGGTTTTGCAATCCAAAGTTTCGCCACCTATAGAGAACCAGAGACATAAGATTTTCATCACGAGGTGCAACGTTCTAGGAAGATTGTGTGATCTAATCATTGATTCACGGAGTTGCACTAATGTGGTCTCTACTGTATTGATCAACAAACTAGAGATTCCTACCACTGAACATCCTCAACCTTACAAGTTACATTGGCTTAGTAGCACAAGTGATGTCAAGGTGAATAAATAAGCTGTGGTTAATTTTAAGATTGGAAATTTCGATGATCAAGTGCTTTGTGATGTATGCCCTATGGATGCGTGTCATATATTACTTGGAAGACCATGGCAGTATGATAGATTTGTACAGTTAGATGGTAGAACAAATATATACATCTTTCGAAAGCAGGCACAGGGTAAACCAGTTGCGTTAAAACCTTTAGAAGGCTCGAAATTTTCGAAAGATCTAAGCAACAACAAGGATGTTTTATTGATTGATGAGAAATCCATGGTGCAAGAGGTGAAGAATTGTGAGAAGTTCTATATGTTGATGGCTAAGGATGTGCAAGCGAAAGCAACGAGCATCCCTCATGAGTTGCGCCCCTTATTGCACGAATTTCAAGATATCTTTCCTGATGAATTGCCACCAGGGTTGCCGCCCATCAGAGGAATTGAACATCAGATTGACTTGGTTCCTAGAGCTCAGATCCCTAATAAACCAGCTTACAGGTGCAATACAGAAGAAACTAAAGAAATTCAACGTCAGATTGAAGAATTGATGGCAAGAGGGTATGTCAGGGAGAGTATGAGTCCATGTACCAACATTGATTGTACTTAAGAAGGATGGATCATGGAGAATGTGCATTGATTCTAGAGCTGTGAACAACATCACCATCAAATACAGGTTTCCTATTCCTTGTTTAGATGATTTATTGGATGAATTTTTTGGCTCACAAGTGTTTACTAAGATTGATTTGAGGAGTGGTTATCATCAAATTCGAATGAAAGAGGGTGATTAATGGAAAATAGGATTCAAAACTAAACTAGGACTCTATGAATGGTTCGTTATGCCTTTTGGTCTTACTAATGCTCCTAGTACTCTTATGAGATTAATGAATTAAGTTTTGAAGCCTTTCATTGGAAAGTTTGCGGTGGTCTACTTGAATGATATACTGGTGTATAGTGCAAGTATAGAAGATCATCTGCAGCATCTAAGAGAAGTGTTCGAATCTTTGAGGTAGCAGAAGTTGTATGCTAAGCTCGAAAAGTGCTCGTTCATGGTAACTAGTGAGACGTTTCTAGGCTATCTACATTACTTCTAAGGATGGTGTTTCAGTTGATCCTTCGAAAGTAGAATCTATTAAATCATGGCCAGTTCCGAAATCTGTGACTGAGGTGCGTGCTTTCCATGGCTTAGCTTCTTTCTATAGAAGATGTGTGAAAAATTTCTCTTCCGTAATAGCTCCTATGACCGAGTGTATTAAGAAAAATAAGGATAAGTTTGAATGGACTAAAGATGCACAAAAAACATTCGAATTGGTGAAGAAGTTGCTTTGTCAAGCTCCTATTTTGGCCTTACCAGACGTTTCGAAACCTTTTGAAGTTGAGACAGATGCTAGTGGCGTGGGAATTGGTGCAGTGTAGTTTCAAGGTAAGCGGCCTATAGCTTATTTCAGTGGGAAATTGAACAGAGTAGGGTTGAACTACTCTACTTATGATAAGGAATTCTATGCTATTGTTCGAGCATTGGATCATAGGAGTCATTATCTGCGACCTAGTCACTTTATATTGCATTCCGATCATGAGGCTCAGAAGCATATCAATGGCCAACATAAACTCAATCCAAGACATGCTATTTGGGTTGAATTTTTGCAGTCTTTTCACTTTTCATCAAAGTATACAGAAGGCAAATCTAATGTGGTTGCGGATGCTCTATCAAGAAGGTATGCTTTAATTGGTGTTCTTAATTTCAAATTTTTTGGTTTGGAATTAATTACACAATATTACGAGCAAGATGGAGATTTTGGTCCTATATATTCACAAATTACGAAGGGGTCAATGGGGTCTTATGTTCTTCATGATGGATTCTTGTTCAAAGGGAATCTACTTTGCATTCCTAAGTGTAGTAATCCTGAATTGCTCGTCAGAGAGGCGCATGGGGGTGGCATTGCAGGTCATTTTGGTATTATGAAAACATTGATAATGTTGCTGGAACATTTCTATTGGCCTAAAATGATTGCAGATGTTGAAGCAGTTATCTCACAGTGTGCTGTTTGTCAGAAAGCCAAGGCATCTTTTTATCAGGGATTCTATACACAGCCAGTGCCAGAAGCCCCTTGGGATGATATTTCTATGGATTTTATAGTTGGTTTGCCTAGAACTGCAAGGCAAAAGGATGCTATAATGGTTGTACTTGACAGGTTTTCAAAGATGGCTCATTTAATACCTTGTCACAAGACTGATGATGTTGTGAATGTTGCATAGTTGTATTTTCAAGACATTGTTAGGTTACATGGGGTGCCGAAAACAATTGTGAGTGACAGGGACACGAAATTCATGAGTTATTTCTAGAAGTCATTATGGCGTTTGGTAGGTACGAAACTACTCTTCAGTACCTCTTATCATCAACAAACCGATGGTCAAACTGGGGTCACAAACAGAACACTAGGCATGCTACTTCGTGGATTGGTAAGCAAGACACAAAAGGATTGGGAGTTGAAGTTAGCTCTTATAATCGTTCACCTACATATGCAACTAAGCATTCACCTTTTGAAGTTGTTTATGGAGTCAATCCCAAGCTACCCATTGATTTCGTGGCTATTCCCAAAGGTGAGCTCATTCATAAAGATGCTTTAGCTAAATTTGACTACATGCAAAAGTTACATGCACAAGTTAGAGTAAGAATTGAACATGTGAATGATATCTACAAGACAAGAGCTAACAAGAACAAAGTTAAACACACATACAAGGAAGGTGATTTAGTATGGTTACATCTATGGAAGGAAAGATTTCCTAATCAAAGGAAAAAAAAGCTAATGCCTAGGTGTGATGGACCATTTAAAATCATGAGCAAGATAGGGGACAATACATATAAACTCGAATTGCCAGGAGAATATGGTGTTCATGCTAGATTCAACATTGGTGATTTGTCTCCTTATTTTCATGATGATTAACTTCGAGGTTTAAGGACAAACTCTTTTGAATAAGAGGAGGATGATACGAAATAAAGTGATAACTTTGAAGGTTTGATAATGGCTTCTAAAAATGATGCAAGTATGGGGGAAATGATGGCTTATGGAAATTCAAGGCTTTTGGGGTCTTCAAAGACATCATCATGGGTGTGTATGGTGACACAAGAATGTACTTAATCATGGGAGCAAAGGAAAGAATTGCGGAAGTAGGAGATTAAGATGGATTTGCCTATGAGTTTTCCCACTTCACTTGATAGAGTTTTCTCATTTTAGGCATTGAGTCTTTCATTTCTTGAAGAGTCTTAATCTTCATTTACAGCCTTATACACATGGAAAATGACTTCTTGAAGGTTTCTTGATTAACATATTGAATCTTGAAAGGTTTCTTGAAGATATGAATAAAAATCACAAAATTGCGCAAATTTGGACGAGGCTTGTGTGGCGTCAATTTTGACGATTTTGTGTGGATTTGGGTAAATCATATTTTTGTGTAAATCTGGTTGTAATTTGTTGATTATCTTCTTTAGCAAGGTATTAATAAGTTTGTTAGGATATTTTTTGTTTAGATATAGATTGTTAGAGTTTGTTAGCAAGATGAGAATGACATGCAGTGATGATGTGGCATCTTATCTTGTGAGTCATTGTTGAGTCACCTTTTAAGGGACGATTTTTCCCTTGTTTGTGCGTGCATTTTATCTTAGTTTTACTAGGATTTTGTTGATGATTATGCGTATAAATAATCTCAACATTAGTTTGTAAAATTCAGATTAGAGATTCAATAAACATTATTGTTTAGGTTTTATTTGTTTTCTACAAAACAAACACAGAAACCGAAAGTGTGAGAATTTTCAAGTGTGAGGAAATTCGAGCATATTGAGAGATGGTTCTTAGGATATAGACTCTTGTGAGTATAATTTTAGGAATTGAGGGTGCATAGCTTTAATCAATTCACAAAATTATTCGGCCTTGATCGTTTTTGTTGGTGCTTTGCTTTAGAGAAAACCGAACAAGTTTTTTTTATCTTTGTGTGGTTGGTGATTTTCTATCATTAATTACATCGTTGTTTTGTGCGAATGGAGATTTTTTTTTGTTTTGTTTTTAGCTGTTTTAATTTATTGGAATTTGAGATACTCTCCTACCACAAGTCAGATGTGCAATCCGGGTCAAATCCCAATGTAGTCGGAGCTGAGATCCGATGAACCGGGTGGACTTGCATTACGGAAACAACTATTTGACTATTGCCACTCAATTGAATATTGCCAATACTAGCTAAATAAATCAATGTGCAAAGGTTTTGGTAGAGTTTCTATTTCCGTTTCCTTCACCATATTCAACTTTAGTTTGGTTTTATGTTCAAGAACAGGCTATAGCATACCTCTCAAAAATAAACAGACAACTGTTAATAATATATCTACGGAAGTAGGGATCGAACCCTCAAGGAAGCTATTATATTCTATTAGTTCTACAAAATGAAAACTATGTAAGGGGCCTTTGTTGATTGTCTTGGCTAAGCAACTAAGAACTTTGAAAAATATTTGAAAACACTTTAGTGTCAAATTACTAAAAACTAGGGTAATCGGTTCACAATGAACAATTAACAAACTCACAAAATAAAACCAATTAATTCACTATCGTTCATTAAACAAGGGCACACTAATTCTCTCCAACTTAGGCTTCCTCAAAACTCCTTCACCGGCTCTCGCTCGCATAAACTCGTTTTTCCTATCATTGGGTGGTCTTATTTTTTTATATATTTTTTCCCTAATTTAATTTGTATCTTTCATGTTTTTTCTTATTTTTTTTAGATTTTTTTTCAAAGCATAATAGAAATACTTACATATATACAAAGAATGTGAACTCTCCCCTTAAACTGAACATTGTCCCATCCTAGGACACATAGGCATGAGGCATGAAGAATGAATGAGGAGTGAAGATGCCGAGTTCTACTAGCGGACCAGCACCCCAGTAATAAGAAGGATAGTATTAGTCGCAGAAGGACTAGAATGGGTAATGTGGACCCGGGCCTTTGAGGGCCCACGTGCCCTTTTTACGGACATTGAATGTCTTTAGTTTGACTGCAATCATAGATGATCCCTTAGAACGGAGAGCTTGAAGCACCTTAATTAATTAATTAATTAATTAATTAATAATAATAATATTGATTATAAGTTAGGTGGAGGGCAGGGGTTCCAAGGTAAGGCACGAAAATCAAGAGAAGCTTTGTAGATAGAAAGTTGTGAATGAAGAAGTAGACAGAGTGTGTGCGAGTGAATGAAGATGTTGTGAATTAGTCGTTAATGAAGTCCGACAAAGGGGGTACTTATAGGGTTGGAAGTGACGTAAGCAAGTGCCAGGGCGCTGAAGGAGCGTCAGAACACACAAGAGTGAGTGCTAGGGTGCCACACGTGTGCCTGGGCGCTCAAGGTGGGCGTTAGGATGCTCAGTGAGCGCTATGGCGCAGGTGGGCGTCAGGGCGCTGGCTGGGCCCCGTGGCGCTTGAGTTCCTAATTTCTGATTTTCACACAGTAAATCTCCAAAGCTTCCTTACTTCTTATATTTACTTTCATAAACAGAAATATTTCGATATATTATGAAATAATACGAAATTCACTTCCATAAAACAATTATTCACTTCCATAACCTAGAGTTTCCATAAACCGAACAAACTATTCTAGAAGGTTCGTCGAATCTGATCACATTCATACGCTTAAAATGTGAATTATGAAATGAAATGAAAATGAAAAAAAATGAGAAAATGAAATATGAAATAAAAGAAAATAAGAAAATTAAATGAACATTAGAAAATTAAATGAAAATAAGAAAATCGTTTTAAGCGTATTTTGACCATCATAACTCATCATCAGTTTACCCCTTCCGGCAATGGTTTTATTTATTTATTTATTTTCAAGCACTCGACTTTCAGAAATCGGACATGTTTGTGACGTGGTACACAATAATCATCAGCCGTTGGGTGGGACCAAATATAGGTGTCTACAAGTAAGAAGTGGGCTCGGATGCAGGATCATAAGTGGGTGGCCAATTTGGATGGGTAGGGAAAACTTGGATAGTCGCACCGTCCACAGGACTCAAATGTGCCCTCCACTACAATCATTACAAGTAAGCAACATCAATATCACAGAGCCCTCTTTAGTTATGGTCCACTCTATCAAAACGTTGTTGGTCGTAAAGTTGCATATCATCTATGCGGTTCATGAGTGGAGACATGTTAAATGAGGAGGAAGAGTGACCGGCTTAGCTATGCCGAGAAGGGTCTCGTCTAGGTGGAGCTTTCTGTTGCTGAGGATGTAACACCCTGAAATTTCCTTTCTCCTAGCTATTTCCCGAAATAAAAAATAAATAAGGTAGATACAATAATAAAAAATACTTCCTACTTAACTAGGAAAAACCAATGTATTACCGCCACCGTGATAACGGCTAATGCTTTTATAAAAGTACTACAGCAGAAGTCTTTTATTGTAAAACCAAATTAAAACTCAAAATACTTTCAAACCAAATTCAAATAAAACTTTATTATAACTCGGAAACGCATTAACAGCCCTTCAAATCCAAATAAATGTTTAAACTTCAAAAGCTAAAAGCCAACAATAAAAGTAAATAGCAAGTCCACACTCGCAAAGGAAACGACAACGCTAGCGCTTACGACTCAAGACCACCATGATTGACTATGCCCACCTGTACTTGTAGCTTTCTCTTTATTCTAGACAATTACTCGCCATCGAAATGGGTCGTCATAGAGCCAAGTCAAAGACAAAGCCAAGCACACAAAACACACACAATAAGCAAAGCTGATTACATAAGTACTAGAGACTATGCAAAATAAGATGAACAACAAGATAAAAGATTAAACATCACATACCTCTTACCATTTTCACCACTACACACCCGTACATAGACTCATCACATTAAAAGTTATTTATTATATTTAATTCATTGGATTTCACATCGAACGGGTTTCCTGTCCTTAACAATCGCCCTAACGGGCACCAACTTGGGAGCAACTCCAAGGGGGTATTACCTATTTCACATAGAGTGACAGAATTCCAGCGCATTTAAAAATAAAAAGAGTACGTACAACGTCTTGTACCCCGATTAAAAGTTACAGTTTCTGTACCCATAACTCCCCTCATTGTTCATACTCAAGGTATATACGTTCCAAGAGTTTTGGTACGAATCCTCTTTCACTATACATAATTAACAGGTTTCAAAATTGTCATGATTCACAGAAAATCACATAAGGACATACATGTCATCAAGCAACACACCATATTAATTAGCTTGATTATAATGTGATTCTAAGATTAATTATGTGTGTCCTTTATTTATCTAAACTTTCCTCTACCACACATTAGTTGTGAGTGGCTAATTATTTTCTCATTGGTTCTGTAAAATATGTGAATAAATATTCACTAACTACCTTTCTTGTTAATCAAGTAATTAATCAAATAAACTGCTTTCCTTTCTTTTACTGACTACTAGTCAAAACTTTCAAAATAATTAAAATTCCAACTTCAATGATGTTGATAATAATACTATTAAAACGGAATGTCAAACTCAATAGAAAAGCATACTATCCACACAATCATGTCCACATAATTTCTCATGCAACTCATCTCAAGTCAACAAAACATCAGCTTCCATTTCTATATAAATCTAGCATGGAAATCAAACCAGTCCAGCATTAACCCTATTTACATGATTGTCTTTATTACTTACGTACCTTGTGTTATAATGGTTATCCGCCACTACTTCTAGAAATAACTTAACTCAAATTTACCTACAAAGGAAAAATCAAAACTTAATTAAAACCCTTGTTGACTAAATTCTGCAACAACTCTAAACCAACTTTTTTACATTAGAAGCTTTTCCAAAACCTTCCTTATATTGTCTCTAATCAATTCCATACTTCATTTTATAACTTCCTTTGCAAAACACTTGATTTTCGATAATTTTCTAAAAATGGCAACTTTAAAAAGTTGCTTAAGACCTTAAAACCTTTCTTATTTTCATAATTTGACCTTAAAACAATATACTCATGTCCTAAGATCATCATATGATGTTTTGGAGTCTCAAAAACAATTATAACTTATTATTTCATGTGTTACTAGTTTTATTGTCCATGAACACATATTAATAAAAATTTACAACTTTATATATTTAATTAAAACTCATTAAAACCCTTTAAAAACTTTATATTTCATGCATAAAACACTTTTATCACCTTATATTATCATCACACTATATTTTATGCATTAAAAATAATTTTTCATACTCAAAAACATGTTCATAATGTTTTTACTTCTAATACTCATTCTTTTAAAAATTTGATAACGATAATTATTTACTTTAAAACCTTTAAAAATCATTCTAAAGTTCATAAAATCATCATAAACTAATGGTATAACGATCTACGATCATAATATGAATGTTTACAATATTTAATAAAATCATAAAAACTAGTAATTACATTAATTTTTCACAAACCCTAATTTATAACTATTATGAACAACTCTTAAACATGAAATTTAATTTGCAAAACATGACTATAAACTTTAAAACATGATTTAAACTATAAAACATGACTTAAAGATAATTATAAAACATAATTAAACAAGGTTGAATTAAAAAGCAAAGAGAAGAAAAGGTTTTCTTTTTCCTTTTTTTAAATTTTTTTTTTAAGAATAGTGTTCGAAAATACTAAAGAAAGGGGGAGGAAGAAGATGACCGGTGGCTGGCCGGCGAGTAGGGGGGATGGCAGGTGGTGATCCGGCATGCAGGTGGTGCGTGGAGGGTGGGGCTGCTGGTGGGGGGGCTTCGGAATTTTTTTTCTCTCTCTCCCCCTTTTTTTTTGAAATCCTAATGCACAAATTCTAGTATAAGCTCTAAAAATTCTAGTTTAATGAGGTATTTATAGGCCTCAACTAGGTTTTAGGTGAAATTACAAAAATACCCATAATGTTTGAAATTACTTTTGTGCCATTATTTTAAAACAATTAAGGAAACTTTTAAAATTCTAAATTAAGAAACTTATTAATAATATTTTATAAAATTTAAAGTGGCTCAAAAAAATAACTTAAAAACTTTATAAAACATAAAAATAATTATTTTAAGTCTCCATTAATTAAATTTTCTTTCTTTAATTTATTTATTTAACTTAATTTTTCAATAAAAATACTGAATACACATGAAATTAAATTATTAAAATATGTGAAAATATGGGGCAGTATAGAGGATGAGCCTGAGCCCAAGCTTACTGCATCATGTTGACTATCTGGACCACTCTCTTCTCAGAATCGGCCGCTTTATTCAATAAGATGTTGTTAGGAGGCATCTGCCATGGGTTCTAGCCATCAGGGTGCTTTTGGTAGGTAAGATTCACATAACCATTCAGCAGGTAACACTATGATATTTCCCTAACACACAAAACAAGCCTCCCATGGAGCCCCCTCTGATAATATCGAAGGAAGATTGCAGCTCGAAGGGCACCGATATTCATGTACAGGTTCTCCTCTATAGGGTGGAGCTATTGAATATCCTTAACATAGCCTAAGAAGTAGTCTAACCATATAATCATGCCCCTAAGTAAATATTGTCGGTGTTAGTCATACCTTCAACAATTTCCGTGAACCGGCGAGCCATAAAGAACTCAAAGTTGTAGTGCAAGGGTTGCCTTACATATCCCTCAGTGAGCATCCATAGCAACCGAATCTCGTCGGGATAAACCTGACCAAGCTCAGCTCACCTCTAGAATATAGGCAATAAACTATGCCACGGAGGAAGTAACGGAAGGTCAAATGTTGGAACTCCGAATCCTTGGCGCTAGTGGAGGTGTAAGGAGAAGAGCCATCAGTAATGCGATCTCACCATGTACCCTCCAAATATGGGCCACAATCTTCCTCAGTAGTGGAAGTTACTCCATTGTTAGGATTCCAAAGGAACCGACGATTCAATTCGTCCATATCCATCTAATAACACTGGTCGAAGATAGTAAAACATATTTTCCCCTTACTACTAGCCGAAGGAGTCTCTTGGGTAACCTTGAAGTGATAACTCGAAGGGAACTCAAGGGTTACCTCCCAATATGTGTGTGGCACCTACTTCGTTCTACCATCTGGGCCCGTCATAGTTGCATTGAGCCAATTTCCCCATCCAATATGATAATCCATTCTTGTAACTTGCTTAGTGATGCCCATCCTATCAAAAGTCTTCTTGTGAAAGAATCTGGTGGATCAGAGGGTTCGCTTGGAGAGTCTTTCCATCTTTCGTTGCTGGTCTTAATGCTTATGTGGTGCTGGTCTAGAGTAAGATGGTTGCTTCTTCCTTGAAGCCGTATAAGGATTCTCCCGTCTTTTGGGACTTTTTAGGGCCCACGCCAAAGCGCTTTCCCATGGTCTTCTTCATTTTCCTACCAAACATATCCAAAGAAAAAGAAAGGGATTGTATTCTCATTTTCATGCCTTAAAAGCATCGTCATTAAAGTACAGGCACAGAAGTGGAAGCATCAAGAAATATTGCAATTAAATGCTAAAAATGCAAAGCTCATGCCCTCATAAGAATGCAAAGGAATTTTAGTCATCAAATAACAAAATCACAAACAAATTTGAGCGAAAATTTCGCCATGACCTTTTTGTTTCTTCAACTAATCCCATTTGATCTTCAATTCTCCACTATAGCACAAACTACATTCAACATCCAACCAAAACCAATTCACAAATATAAAACATTATAAGCATCCAATTCAAGTTCCTAACTATAATATGAGCAATGAAGACCACTTCTACCAACTATTCATCCATCATGAACAACTCCAAATCTTCACAAACTAACAATTCTAATATTATTGTAGCACAAACGAACTCATCCAATTCAAATCCTATCATTAAACAATTTATGGGAGAACACCCAATTAATTCAATTTAGTAGATTAGTTGAACATAAATAATTTAGAACACATAATCAAGCTACTTCCTCATGGACAAATAAAACCAGAAGCAACCATTAACAATTTAATAAATTATAGAGCTAATTAAGCTTATCCTAAATTAATCAAAAACGTGAGATTGAACTAATCATACAGCATTAGTCACAAAAAATCACCAAAATTCTCCATCATAATCATGACATCCTCACTAAAAATTAATGATAAATTACAATCATAAACATGAATTTGAATGTCATAAGCAACTAATTAAGAAATCATTAACAACAAAAATAAAGTTTACAACCACAAAATTAATTCCCAAAATTTAAACACGAGAAATCAAAAATCTTGAAAACTTCATAAAAATCAATAAAACATGGGTAAAAACGATCTTATACTTTAATAGATGGAAGAAAAGTGAAAAATTGCAGCAAATTGATGAAGAAACTCAAGGACTATAACAAACTAGAAATTCTGAACTATTTTTGGAAAACATATAAAAAAATACTACTCTTAATTTAGGAAAACCAAAGTATTACTCCCACCGTGATAGCAACTAAGGCTATTATCATAGTACCACAACGGATGACTTTTATTAAAAACAACAACAAAATAGACTTTTAATACCGAAAACAAATCAAATACTTCATTACAAATTGGAACCAAAACAACAACCTTTCAAAACCAACTTAATTTAATAAATTTGAAAACCGACATTAGTCTAACAAAGATAATAAGTTCCATAAATGAGCAATAAAAACAACATAACCAAATCACGCAAACGAAGAAAGACAACCAGGAACTCTCCTCACTCAAATCTAACATGATTTTACTATGCCTACCTATACTCGTTGCTTTTTCTTTATTCTAAACTTTTATTCACCATCGAAACGGGTCATCTTAGGGCCAATACAAAGACAAGGCCATGCTCGCAAAACACGTAATAAGCAAAGCTTAGTATATAAACAGTAAAGACGATGCAACACACTAACATGGATAATCCTAGGCGGAAGCATAAATAATCACATAGTCTTACCTTACCATAACCATGTATTGGTAACATAGACTCAATGTACATTAAAGTTAATTAATAATTAATTTTGGATTTCACATCGATCGGGTTTCCTCGTTAATCAATTGCCCTTTTAGGCACCAACTTGGGATCAACTACAAGAAGGTATTACCTATGCAACATCAAGTGACACAATTCCAACGCATTATAATAAATAAAGAGTATAACCTCTTGTAATCCGCCTGATTAGAAGTCATAGATTACTATTTCATATAACACTCCCACCATTATTTATACTCAAGGTGTATACTTTCCAAGAGTTTTGGTGCGAATCCTCTTTCACTTTACGTGATTATCACACAATTTACTTGTTATGTTTCACCAAGCAAAACATCATATCAATTATCTTGATTAATACGTGATCATATTATTTACTTCTTACTTTCTCATTTATTTAACCTTCCTTGTCAACACATTAAATGTGAGGCGATAATTATTTGCTCATTAAACTTTTGCTATTAAGCATGTGAATGAACATTCACTAAATATTTTTCTTCTAGCTCAAGTTATAAACAACTTGATTTACTCCTTTATATACTTACTACTAGTCAACTTTTTTTCAAGATAAATAACATTCTAATATCTTTGATGTATTATTAAAACTATAAAAGCGGAATGTAAATCATAGTTGCAACATCATGGAATCAACATGTAATCATGCAACAACATAACTTCTCATACAAGTCAACATGAGTCTATAACTTTTAAAACTTTACAAGCTTCTAGTATGAAACATAGAACTACTACTACTACCACGATTTCTAAGCTCGTCAACTTCTTTAGTACTAACGTACCTTGTGTTATAGCCATAACCCGCCACTACTACTAGAAATCGCCTAACTCGAAGCTTCCTACAAACCACAATCGAAAACTAATTAAAACTTCCTTGTCTAAACTTTACAACAACTCTAAAATAAATTTTAGTGTTGAAAAATCAACCAAAATCTTTCTATACCATCTCTATTCAATTCCATACTTTACGTATTAATTTTCTTTCCAAAAACTCTTGTTTTTGAATATATTTATTTAAAAATGATAGCTTTGAAAAACAACTGAAAAACACTTTTAAATCATCTTAAGCTTCATAATTTGACCTTCGAATAACATATTCATGCTCTAAGATCATCATATGATGATTTCATGAAATAAAAACATTTATAGAATAATTATTACATGAAACTAACATTTTTACTATTCATATTCATACTTAACCAAAAATTACAGCAATACTAAACTACTTTAAAACCCAATAAAACTATTCTAGACTCCATAAAATCATCATAAATCAACATATTAATAAATTATAATCCAAATAAAGGAATTTAGAACTTGAAAAACATGAACCGTAATTATTTTTATCATTTTGTAAACCCTAATTTGATAAATTTATGATCATACTTTAAAACATAATTATAAGCTGTTAATCATCACTATTGTAATAATGAACATGCATAAACAGAATTAAAATCATGATTTAAACAAGATTGAAATAAGAAAAGTAAAGAAGAAGTTCCTTTTTACTCGAAAAAACCGAAGAGAGGAAGGAAGGCCGGTGGCAGTGGTTGTCGGCGCTGGTAGATCCACTTGCTGGTGGATGTCGCTGCTACTGCTGCTGACCAAGGGTCCGGCAAGGGGTTGGCAGCGACGAAGGGGGTAGCCGACGAAGGGTTTAGGATTTCGAGTATAGGGTTTTTTTTTCCTTTCTTTTTTTTTAAAAAACTCAAAATATGAAAATTATGAAATAAATTCTGACATTCTTATTTAAAAGGGTATTTATATGCATAAATTAATTATCGTTAAATTGCTAAAATACCCTTAATGATGGAAATTACTTTTATGCCCTTGTTTTAAAACAATTTAGGAAACATTCTAAAAGCCCAATTTCAAAACTTTTGAACGACTTTCATTAAAATCAAAATGTCATAAAATAATTTATAAACATTATAAAACCTTGAAATAAAAATTTTAATTCTTAAATTAATTAAATTTCGTTAATTAATAAATTTATTAAACCTATATTTTTCATAAAAAATACTAAAACAACACTTTAGACTCAGCTTGGCGGTAGGGAAACGTGATGATTTTATAAATATTTGACTTGTTGTGTTCTGACTTGTTCCACATGATTTGGTTTTTAGGGGCATTTTAGGAATTTTGACCCGAATTGTTTTTCGGGGGCATTTTGGAAATTTGGACCCGATTTGTCTTTCAGCGGCATTGTAGCAATTTTGATGAAGAGTGTTGGTAAGTAGCGGCGGGGTATGTGAAGCAAATCTCTCCTGAAGATTAAAAAACGAAATCCCTAAAGTGCAAAGTGGGCCCCACAAGGGGTCCATAAAAATCGCAAAATGGGCGCCAGGGCACAGGCTTAGCGCCATTATGCAGCCCCAGCGCCTAGGCGCCCGCTATGGGGCTCTCTGGCTTGTTGTTGGGCCATGTCAGCTAGTTGTTTGAAATTTTTGCTTTTTGTTGTTGTGCTTGTGTCCGTGTTTGTCTCACACAAACATACTTACTCTTTTTTGCTTTTCTCTTCCTCCTTCGAACAAACCCAAACCAAAACTCCCAAATCTCCATGTTGTCTTCCAAGCTTGGAGCTCGGATTTTTTTCGCGCGGATTTGCTCACTAACAGCGCAAGTTGTCTAAACATAGCTTATGTTGTTATTTTCTTGCTTAATTTTTGTAAAATACTTCATTTAGTTCATGATGTAAGTAATGACCCCAAAATTGGTTTTTCTTGTTCTTGTGTATGAATGTTGAAATTGATGCATGTTCTTACTTCTATGAGTGTAATGGAACACATAGGAAGCGGTTTGAGCCAAAACGAGTAAGATTTGAGTGAAAACTCAACTTGTTAGTTTAGGGTATGAAGTAGTGTAGTGGAGAGTGTGATTTTGGGTGAATGAATGGGTGAAACTTGATTCACCTTGTTGAATTGTTGATAAGAACTTGTTTTTGACTTGAAAATACCATGAAGTGAACTCTTGTAATGTTTTTTGTTAACTGAAATAGTAACTTTTGTGTAATTTGTCTTTCTTGATGACTGAACTTGATTCCCACATGTTTATGATGATGATGAATAAGAGAATGGCTCTAATTAGCAACAAATTGTAGATTTTGAACCTAATTTCTGCACAAAGGACCACTAACTTACATAGGTCATATAAGTTAGGTACTTCATTTTGATCATGGAAAGCTTAACCCATTTTGGTCTTCATGAGCTAAACGATGGTTTTATATGTTGTTTGAAACAAAACCATACTTCAATACATCTTAGGATGAACGAATCGAGCATAGAAGTTCATCTCTCTAACTTTAGTTCAAAATTAGTTTCTTCAAGCTTCTAAAATGCATTTCCATATAATGCTCTATGTGAAGCAAATATGGAAATGTGTTTTTGTTTGTATTAGCCCCCTTTTCACCCCAATTTTGAAATGATGATCTGGTTGGAAAGCGAGGCTGGAAATGTTGTAAAGGTTTATTTTGTTGGATGTAGCCAAGACTTTGAGTCTTCTAGAGTTTATTGCAGGAGGTTGGATAACCATAACTCATGTTTATTTATAGGAAAGGTCCATATAAAGCCGTTATGCTACCAAAATTTCTGCTCAAAATTCTTGCAATTTGCAGGTCTAGTTCAGATGATGATGTCGTGGAGGTGGAGGACGTATGGCAGGTGTCTTCCAAGAAGCATACATAGGCTCCTTGGGAGTGGCAGCCTAGCATGCTAGCCTTCGATCGGGCTCAACACATTTCTCACTACCCCCTTTCAGCTCCTATGAGTAACTAACTTCTTCATTTTCTCTTCTTTTCTTTCTTTTTCTTTCTTCTTCCTTTCTTTTCAATCTTTTCGTTCTTTCTTTTTCAGGACAACCACCATTTGAGGGGATTTGGCTCGAGTACTCTATTCTTATAGAATTATGCCTTACTCCGAGGGCAGTGTGATCTCGGTCTTCTCCGAATGCTCTCAAGATGCAGGTTTGACGACTTCTTTCGGGGCCATCAAGCCCTTGAGAGCGTAAAGAGCTCTCGCGTGTTTGTTCTCTGTCTCTTGGAGTGGTGGTGGGACCAAATCATCTCACTTTCCATAGGTTGAGATGACCATTACCCCATTCGACACTGCTATTTTGACCACCTTTCTTTCTCTCCCCTTTTCGTCAAGGTTGACGACAAACTCACCCCTCTTCATACTACCACACAACGACTTCTAGGGTCTGTCAGTAGCAAGCTAGGTAGGGTAACATCTGTTAACTCTAGGAACTTGAGTAGCGGTTTTTCTTTGCTTTGCACTACCCAGGAGCAAAAGGTTCGCATTGTCATTCTTTTGCTCATTTCCTGCACCCTTTCTGTTGATAAGGGGGGAAGCCCCCGATGTCATCTTCTCTTTCTCCGTTCTCTACCACAACCTTACAAAGTTTAAAGAGTAAGACTAGGGAGGTTTAGGCTATGCCTCCCTTCTTCGTACTATAAGGATAGCCTGTCGTCAGGTCGACGGAAAATCTGGCATTAACATTTCTTCCATTTCGAGGATTATTGAGGTAATAATCGTTTTAGACTTTCTAAAATCATGCAGTTATGGATTTATTTCTTTGTTGACTCTTGCCATATTTTTCAGTTTTGGGGCATTGAGTATCTACCCCACTTAGCCCCTTCTCGTCCTGGAGATCGTGTTCACCCAATTCTAGCATCCTAGGCGAGCTACAGGTCCGGGAGGTGGATCAAAGGGAACAACGATGTACGCAGATTCATTCGCAAGCTTCGTGTTGAGGATGTAAGTCTTTCGTCTCTTCAATCGACTCATTATTGCTTTTTTTCATGTTTGTTTTCACTTCTCTTCTTGTGTCTTTTGATCATTCTCAGGTTCAGTGTCGTCCTTGGGTAGGTTTAGCGGGCATTCCCACTTATCTTACCCTTGCTTCACAACTGGCTCTTTATTGGTGCTAGAGGTACCAATTTGGTATCTTGGGGAGCGGGTTGTGAGGCAACATTGCCTAGACAAGTTCGTTGTCCCCCATGATCCTCCGGTGTCGATGGTTGCTCCATTAGCTCTGTTCGATCAGTTTGGTTGGACACGATCAGTTTGAGAGGCATTCTACTCTTGGTAGCAGCTCGTCTTCAAGGACAAGCATTACCTGGGCGACCTTCCATGGCTAGCTAAGCCAGTTTGGCTAATTGTCGTGGTGAGTTCCGATATATCTGTATTTTCATCATTGTTTCACCTTAATAAATCCTCATGCTGATTTTCTTGCTTCTCAGGCCTCCTACGATGACAGTCGTCTTCCTTATGCCGATTTTACCTATGATTATAAGGCTGACAGGGCAATACATAGGGAGACGGTTCTAGAGGGCCCGCCGTTCAACCACTTCCTCCATCAGTTTAATAGGAATTATATGATTGCCAGCAAGTGTTCCTGTTAATGGCCAAAGAAGTGAAGGATGAAGCCCCTAGAATCCTAAGAATTCATCAACCATTACTAAAATAGTTCGAAGATTCATTTCCAAATAATTTACCACCAGGATTTCCTCCCAATCGGGGCATTGAACACCAGATTGACTTGATCCCAGGTGCTCGGATTCCCAAATAATCAGCCTATAGGTGTAATCAAGAGGAGACTAAGGAAATACAAAGACAGATTGAGGAGTTAATACAACGGGGGTATCTTAGGGAAAGTATGAGTCCATGTGCTGTGCCAACACTGATTGTTCCTAAGAAAGATGATTCCTGGCGCATGTACATCGATTCTAGGGATGTCAGCAGCATCAAAATCAAGTACAGGTTCCCAATCCTAAGGTTAGACGGGTTATTGGATGAATTATATGGTTCACAGGTGTTTTCCAAGATTGATTTGAGAAGTGGGTATCATCAGATACGCATGAGGGAAGGAGATGAGTGGAAAACAACTTTCAAAATTAAATTGGGTCTCTTTGAATAGTTAGTCATGCCGTTTGGACTCACCAATGCACCTAGTACTTTTATGAGGCTCATGAATGTAGTTTTAAAATCATACTTGGGAAAGTATGTTGTTGTTTACTTAGATGATATATTGACTTATAATAGAAGCAATGGAGATCATTTTCAGCATCTAAGACAAGTTTTCGAAACTTTCAGACAAAAAGAACTATATGGGAAGCTAGAGAAGTGCTATTTTATGGAGAGTAGCGTGACTTTTCTAAGGTATGTTGTTTTGAAAGAGGGAGTTTTAGTGGATTAGTCTAAGGTTGAAGCAATCAAATCTTGGCCAACACCAACGAATGGGTCCAAGAGGTTCATTCTTTTCATGGTTTTCCAACATTCTACAGAAGGTTTGTCAAAAAACTTCTTATCCATTTTTGCTCCTATGACTGAATGCATTAAGAAGGATAGGCAATTTGTATGAACCATAGCGGCACAGAAGGCTTTTGAGGTGATAAAGGATCTGTTATGTCACACACCTATTCTTGCATTGCCTGATTTCAGTAAACCTTTTAAAGTTGAAACTGATGCGAGCAATGTAAGGATTGGCGCAGTTTTAGTGCAGGGAAAGAGATCAATGGCTTATTTCAGTGAAAAATTGAATGGAGCCAGGTTGAATTATTCCACTTATGATAAGGTGTTTTATGCAATTTTTAGAGCTCCAGATCATTGGAGTCATTATTTTGAGACCTAATCATTTCGTCCTACATTCTGATCATGAAGCACTAAATCATATTTATGGTCAGCAGAAACTGAATCCTAGATATGCCAAGTGGGTTGAGTTCCTTCAATCCTTTAACTTTTCTTCTAAATACAAAGAAGGAAAGTCTAATGTGGTGGCAGATGCACTTTCTAGAAGGTATGTTCTGATTAGTGTTTTGAATTACAAGCTGTTGGGTTTAGAACTAATCAAAACATATTGTGAATAAGCTGTAGATCTTGGTCCTGTGATGCAACAATTGGAGAATGGAGTAGTTAGATCGTACGTGTTTCATGATGGATTCCTGTTTAAAAGGAATCATCTATGTGTGCCTAAATGTTCAGTTAGGGAATGGCTGGTAAGAGAGGCGCATTAGGAGGTCTTGCAGGGCACTTTGGCATTGCTAAATCAATGAGGATGGTGCAAGAATATTTTTATTTGCCTAAGATAATTGTAGATATGGAAGCTGTGATATCTGAATGTGCTATATGTCAGAAGGCCAAGGCAATGTTTCATCAGGGTCTATATACACCATTGCCAATTCCTGAAGTTCCGTGGGAAGATGCGTGAATGGATTTCATTGTTGTTTGCGTAGAATTGCATGCAACAAGGATTCTATTATGGTGGTGGTGGACAGGTTTCCAAAAATGGTACATTTTACCCCTTACCATAGGACTGATGATGTTGTTAATGTTGTAGACCTATACTTTAGGGGTGTGATGAGGTTACATGGAGTACCTAAAACCATTGTCAGTGACAGAGATTCAAAATTCATGAGTTACTTTTGGAAATCACTGTAGAAGTTGGTTGGCACGAAATTGCTCTTCAGTACTTCATATCATTCACAAACTGATGGGCAAACTGAAGTGACAAACAAGACCCTAGGATTATTACTGCATGGATTGGTTAGCAAAACCCAGAAGGATTGGGACTTAAAATTGGCGCATGTTGAGTTTGCTTATAACAGATCACCTACTTATGCAACTAAACAAACATTCACCCTTTGCAGTTGTTTATGGAGTCAATCCCAAGCTACCAATTGATTTCATTTGTATTCCTAAAGGTTAGCTAGTTTATAAAGATGCTTTAGCCAAACTTCAATGTATGCAGAAATTACATGAACAGGTTAGAGCAAGGATTGAGAAGGTGAATGGCCAGTACAAGGCTTGCGCAAATAAGCATAGAAACCAACGTGGCTATCAGGAAGGTGATTTGGTTTGGCTACACCTGAGGAAGGAACAATTTCCTAACAAGAGGAAGAATAAATTGATGCCTAGGTGTGATGGTCCATTTAAAATACTGAAGAAAGTTGGTGAAAATGCTTATCAACAACAGTTACTAGGGGTTCATGCTACTTTCAATATAGGTGATTTATCGCTATACATTCCTGATGAGCAACTTCGAACTTTGAGGTCAAACTCTTTTGTAGAAGGGGAGGATGATATAAGTATAGATAGTGATCACAAGTTCGAAAGTTTGTATATCAATAGCAAGGTTGCAACCATGGGGGAACAAATTACTTATGGGGATACAAGCCACATGGGTGCATCAAGTGTTGGGATTTGCGTGTGCATGATCACACACACTAAGGGTGGCACGCAAATCAAGGAAATAATGGTGGAATTTTGGGGAACAAGAAGGTTTTTGCTTATAGGTTTTTTTCCCACTGGATTTGCTAGGGTTTTTCTCATTTTAGGCATTGAGTCTTTTATTTCTTCTGGAGTGTTGATCATCATTTTCAACCTTAAAGGCATAGGAAATTACTTCTTGAAGGTTTCTTAATTAAAATATTGGATCTTGGAAGGGTTCTTGAAGTTTTGAAGCATTTCTTGAAAATGATGGAAACAAGAAGCAAGAATGTGGCGATTATTTTTGCATTTTCTTGAATTTTGTGTTCTTAAAATTTTTGTGTGTTTTAGGTTAAAATTTGATGTTTATTTTGTTTATTAGTTTGTTAGAAATTTTGTTAAGATAGAATCTTGTTAGTTAGAGTTAGTTAGAGTTGGTTGTAAAGATAAGAGCAAGTTGCATGATGATGTGGCAATCTTATCTTGAGGTTAGACAAGTGGCATTTTTTTCTTCTTATTTTTCACGTGTTTTACCTTATTTTTTTAGGATTTTTGTTGATGATTATTCATATAAATAGTCTCAACATTAGGTCGTAAAAATCAGATTTGGAGAATTGAATAAAGTTTTATTTGTTTACCTGAAAACAAAAACCGAAAATTGTGACAGTTGGTGGGTGATTCCTTTACACTCTTTTGTGTGGATTAATTGGTGGCTTTGAGTGTGCTTAAGCTTTAATCAAAGACTAATTCTATTTCTATCCCTTTGTGAGTTTTTGTTCTTATGAAAATTCACATCACTATTCCATGTCGTGTATAGTGTGCCTATTCCTGAGATCGTTCATCTCAACTTTCATTTCTCCTAAGGCTTGTGTGACTTGGGCTATGGCGAGAGCCCTCTCGTGGATTATGGTTGTAGATTTTTGATCACCCATTTTTGAGGTTGATCTTGTTGTCTCTTCTTGAACTTAAATGTAAATCGGAGTGTCTTTTCGAACTAACCTCGTGCCTTGCTCCCCAGTCCAAAGAAGAATGAATGACTTGGTTTGTGCACGACCTATCCTGCGATGTTTTAGATTTTAGAACTTTTTTCTTGTTTCAATGACTTGACTTTTAAGACATATGCCAGGCGTATCATGGTTGCTTCCTAGTTCTACATGAATGTATGATGCATAGTATTTGTTTCTAATTTTTTATTTATTATTGGGGGCAGATGAAAATACTTTTTACAAGATGAAAGTTATGAAACCTATGGGGGTCTATATGAGCCTTTAGTCAACACAATAAAGAACCATGGTCTACATGTGACTCTCTAGGTTAAAAAGGCTACAAGAAAACTTGATTCCCGTGAAAACATTCATGCAAGCATGGGACATGTAATCATATAGCATGTTGCACGTAATAACACACCTATGTATGAGGTCAACTCCAAACCTAGCCAAGGTTCTAATAGGCAACTAGAAGTAAGGCTTTAAGGTGTCTAGGACGGTACCATGACTAGGGTGTGTCCAACTATCCACACCACAACTTAGTGGTTATCCAAGTGGGACATTCATTATGATCACATAGGTCTTATGGTTCACGCATCATGGTTGGGATTGACTTTAATTAAGGAACGACCTTAAGTAGGTCACCTAACAATCCTTAACATCGGTCCCCTGGAATGTCTCTAGTATAGAACATACTTTAAGAGACGTGTATCCTAAAGCAAGACCCGCATGTGGGAATTGCATTCATTATGCCTAGTAAGTAGAATTCAATATTATAACAATGAATTCACGAGAATTTTCGATTTTCATCCACTATCTTTAAAAATAAAGGAATATCCCTAGTGAATTCGCTAAACTGTGGACCCGGGGCTTTGGGGGCCCACGTTCCCTTATTGATAAGGGATATCTTTTAGTTTGTTTGCATAGTGTGAGTATGCTTGGCTTAGGGAGTGAGTCTAGAAACTCAATACCCAACTAGAGAAGTCGCCACTATCCTTCTTTCAGGAGCTAACGAAACCCCATTAGGTCATAGCCCAAGGGAAAAAATGACAGCTAAGGATACGAAGGTTTGATATCTTTAGATTCGGGGACGAGGGTAAGGACAATGGTAGGTCACAGTTTCCCCCGCGTATAGCGGCCTCTACATGTTCTAATTTGTTATTTCACAATCATAATATCGAATTATAGCATTCATATTTCCGGTTTAGACCTACAAACACATACGGAAATAAGGCTAGGCGGTTTTTTAATTAATGCACACATAGTTTCCGATTTTTCATGCATGGGTGATCGCTTTAGGATTAAGTCTATTTTAACCTTGGATTAGTGGAAACATGCTTGTTAGGTCTTTGAGCTAAGCATGGATTCTATGTGATTTGAAAGCATTAAACATTTAGCATGGATTCACATAGAGCCTAAAGCAAGGTTACTACTTAAGATTGTTTTTAATTTAAGATCGAATCATCAATTAATCAATTTTAAGTGAACTTAATTATAAACGTTTCAATTATCTGCTAAAGCATTAAAATCATGTAATCATGCAAACTAACTCCTTTAAAGAACTCAATATGATGGTTTCGATATTGTTGCCATCATTCGAAGTACCTTTCATGCAATTCGTCGACAATGCTTTAGAATGGCGAGCTTGAAAAACCTTACTTAAGTAATAATAATAATAACTTAAGTGTTTTGTGGAATGCAAGGTTTTCGAAGTAGGGCATGAAAACCGAGAGAAGTTTATAGAGAGAAAGAGACAGGGTAGAAAAAGTGTGTCACTACTAGAAAACAAGGGTTTTTAGACGCTTAAGCTTTGACGTGTTTTTCTTTGTATTTTATCGATTGGCAAGTAAATTTCGAGAAGGTCAAAATTGAGGTATGTTCAATTAATTTATTGTTTAATTGAGCAATTTGGTTTGAATAATCAATCAAATTTTGTATTTTAAGTTGAATAAGGGTGTAAATTTATATACTTTTCATATAGATTGCTCTAAAATTTTAGTGAAGTATATTGCCAAATGATTATTTGTGGTATGGAAAATCGATTCTGGTATTGTAATTGTAATTGTAATTACGTGCTTCTTGTGAAAAATGGAATTGATTTGAATTCAAGCTTTTCTAATTCTCATTTTGTTCACGTAGAATTAATCTAATTCATTTTCCTCAATTTTTTTGTTTTTTTTTGTTTCAGTTCATGAAATCTTATTTGTTTCTTATTTTGTTCATCAGTTATGTTGTTCAATTTTTTTTTTTTTTTTTGAATCCAATGTTGTGATTACTTGGTTTTACTTCTTTTCTGTTTGAAATTATGTTATTCTGCTCTTCAATTATCTCTAGTAGTGTTGGAATGGACAACTTTCGCCTCTGAGTCACAAATTTGAGTTCAAGATGCATCTTTACTTTTGATTTTGAATACTGTAAAACTCAATAGTCCTATTTATGTTGTCCTCTCAATAAGGAGAAATATTGGTCAAAATCGGACACTTTGACAGTTGTAGCCATTGATGCAACCAGAATCAACAAGAACCAAGGAAAATTTAATTGTTATTTAGAGGAAAAAATAAGAATGAAACATCCTGTCATTTTACATCACTTGATTCTTAAGCTGTAGATCATTGTTTGAATGGTTAATTTCCTGTTTTCAAGCAAAAAAAGCATTTGAAAGAAGAACGTATGGTGTATATTAATGTATCAAGTTGTTTATAATTAATTCTGTTCAGGTTTCGGATGCAGTTGTTTGTAATTATGTTCATGTTTGTTCATGTTTCGATTTAAGTTGTTTCTAATTCAGTTTGTTTATGTTTCGAATTCAGTTGTTTGTAATTCTATTCATGTTTAGAATTATGGAATTCAGTTTTTCTAATTATGTTCATGTTTCCTATTTTCACCTAATTTTGACACTCATATAATTTCTTCAATTTATTGTTTTGAGTCCAATGTTGTGAGTATTTGGTATGATATTTTGCCGTTTGCAATTCTGGGATTCATTTTCCTATTTTTTGTCTTCAAATGAAAAATAGCTTAGGGTGAAGTTACAGGATGATTTTTATTGAAATTGATTGAATCTGCTGCTCCTATAACCTTCAACTGTACTCATCTTAGGAGAATAATGAAGCAAAATTGGAAATTGATTGAATATTCTATTTTGTCCAAAATAAGGGTGCTAGAAGGCTTTTTGTGAAAAGCTAATGGGGCAAATCCCCCTCGGGAATTTGGCACGGCTTGGAGCTCGAAAAAATAATCAATTTGAAAAAAAAAATGCATTATTTAGACACCCGGGCGCAAAATTATGTCCGTTATAAAAAATGAAACATTTATTATAAAGCTTGCTAACTTAACCGTCACACATATTGCAAAATATAACTTTTTGTTTCATGTTCAATCCAAAAAACCTGAGTTGATAACAACAAAGATTTAAAAACTATTCACATGAACTGAAATTTCATAATATGGTTTACATTAAGCAACAACAATGAATTCACCATAGACTCATGGAGTGAATCTTCTTGCTTCCAAAATAAGAGCCTAAACAATGGAATAGAAAAAGAGAATGCAATTATACAAACCTTAAAGTCGATTCAGGAATAGATGTGTTCACGTCTAACTACTCAACAGAAAAAGAGAATGCTTATTATCATAATCTGACAGATCAATACAAACTTCTGTATTCATGAATTGTATCTAGAAAATTATAGTGATCCTAATTGGAATTGCATACTAGCTAATATCACTTAAAGACTATTCAGTAAAGTAATAAACTGTAGTATTCTAATTTCTAAACGGGGAAAAACTATTTAAAAGCGAGGGTAATACGTTGATCTAGACTGACTATAAAATAAAAATTTACTACTACACTAAAATAAAATATCTACTCCTAATAAAAAACTTGTCCGCTCCCTTGTGCACTCCCTCACTTGTGCACTCCCTTCCCAGAACCCTCCCGTGCTCACCATACTCATTCACTCATGTCACTCGTACAATAATTAACACTCTTTCTCCTAGCGATTTCGAAAATTACTAACTTAACAAAATCTCGAACTCAAATATTAAACGCCTATTCAGACTAATTTTGAAAGACCTAACAGTTGTCCTAAAATCTGCAGCAATTAGTGCAAGTAACCTAAACTAAGTTCCTTTCTTTCCTTAAGCACACCAACTCAAAACGAGAGCTAATTTGTGATCGTTATCATATGTCACCGTTCCATCACAACTTATTTAGCGTGAACCTCAAAACCCACTAAAAAGGAAATTGATTTACAAAAGCCAAAGACATGGAAAAACATATACAATTTGCAATTACACCCAATTACATAAATAAAAGTACTATTGTATGCCTATTAGTAGGTATTTCTGCTATTTGTGGTTCTTTCAATTGCTGGTGTAGGCTTATAATCTTTTCTATTATTTGCTCTGTTCTTCTAAATTTAAGTTTATATATTATTAAAACTGTTCGCTTATTATAATTTTTTTTATTTGTTTTCTTGTGGAGCAATTTTTTAACCTTGAGCTTCTTAACTTCTTTGAATCTTCTCTCAGAATCCTAAGGTATGAACAGTTGCTCAACTTTGAAAACGACATATTTTCTTTGTCATTATACTTACATAGATATCTTTATTTTGTAGTTTTACCTTGTAAATTACTAGGCGTTAAATATAATTATCTAGGATCCTAAATGACGATAATTATAATTAATAACTTTTTCTACTTTTTATTTCATAAAGGCTTCTCACTCCTTTAGTTTATTGTTTGCTTAATGGTTTTGTTATCCATTTTATTGTTTACTCCTTAAATTTATTATTCGGTGAATTTTTTGTCGTCCTTCCTATGATTTTTCGTTTCTTTCAAATGGCTAATTGATGGCTTTTGATGATAATTAGTTTTAATTGAGTAAATGAAGAGCATTGTAGATTATATATGTAAACAAATTCCATACATCAATATAGAACAAAAATTCTTTGAATTATGTATTTTAATTGAAAAGTTGAATTGGATTTTGTAGGCCCTTTTAATTATAGTCAAATGTTACAACTAATGCATGAAACATAAGGTGGATAAGAACAATGTCTTTATGCTTGTATACATAACTAATTTCAATTGTTAATTTTTTTATATGTATAGATATGGATACAACATGAATTGATTTACGGAATGAAGATCCTACCTATATTAATGGATGCAAAGCATTTATTAATGTACCTAAGTAGAGTCTAATTGAAGGAAAGAATTGGTGTCCATGTAATAAGTGCATGTTGAATACATGGTTTCCTATACATATCGTAGGACATATTTTATTTAACGGGTTCTTAAATAATTATAGGAATTGGATCTTTCATTCTAGAGATGCTCAATCTCGCAATATACAAAACTTTTTAAATAGAAAAGATGAAGTTAACCGAGATGACATTAATGGGTTACTTACGGCAGCATTTGGAGTTAACGTTCCACACTCCTCTCGTAATCCTCATCATCAACCCATTTCTGGACCATGTAATGAATCTTATTCTGAACCACTTGATCAATCCTTCGGTAAACCAATAAACAACGAACACACAGAATTCCAAAATGAACTTCCATCATTCACCACAGAGGAAGAAAAAAAAGCATAAAAGATTAATTAATGGTGCTAATGAGGGTCTATATGATAGTTGTGTATCGTTCTCAAAGTTTTCGTTTCTTTTACACTTGCTTCACCTTAAATTCATGTTCCATTGGTGTGTTGAGTCATTAGAAAAGTTGTTTGAACTTCTCATAGATGCATTTCCTCAAATTAAGGAGTATCCATCTTATTACGAAGGAAAGAAGATAATAAAAGAGTTGGGTCTAGGCTACGAGAAAATTGACGCTTGCACAAATGATTGCATGAAATATTGGGGTGGATATGCTAATGAAGAGGAGTGCCATGTTTGTAAGACATCAAGATGGAAGGCAATTAAAGGCAAGAAAGGTGATGTTGGTGAGAAAGGTAAAGAAGCATTTAAAAATAGGGATTTAGCTAAGGTGATGCGGTATTTTCCTCTTATTCCACGCCTTAAGAGAATTTACATGTCTTCTGAGACCGCTATAAGTATGAGATGGCATAAAGAAGATGAAGATTGTTTGAAGTTGAAGGATTCCATTATAAGGCACCCGTTTAATGCTTTAGCTTGGAAGAATTTGGACGATCGTTATCCAGAATTCGCAACAAACCCATCAGTGTTAGATTGGGTCTAGCAAGTGATGGATTTAATCCATATCGTTTCATGAACACCAATCACAGTACATGGTTAGTAGTTTTGATTCCTTATAAATTGCCACCATGGCTTTGTATGAAACGATCTTCATTTATTTTAAATTCGATTATTCCTAGAAATTCCGTCCCAAGAATTGGTATTGATGTCTACTTGAAGCCTTTAATCCATGAGTTGAAATTATTGTGAAATGGTGTTGATGCTTTTGATGCATACTCTACACCAAAATTCTCTTTTAATAGCAGTTCTTTTTCCTTTTTTAGCGGTTCTTTGACCGCAATCAATATAACAACTATAAAAAGAAAATTAGTTGTTAATAGCGGTTCATCCACCACTTTCAAATGTGCATGCATATGTTCTATTTAGCATATCATTTTATAGCGGTTGGGGTTGGACCACCATTAAAGCTATAGTACTTTATAAATGTCTGGTACTGTATTTTATTCCCCTATACATACTAGTATTGATAGCGTATTCAATTGCTCAAAACTATTTTGTACGGATAGATGTGAAAACTTCCATTAGAAATCAATCAATAGTTCATACCATTAAACGAATAATTTTTTTACATTACAAATATCAATAACAAAAAGAACTAACAATTTGTAAATACAAGTTTCAAGCTTCCATATGAAAAATAAAACCACTCATCAAATATGTGTCTCACTCCATTCTTCATTAAGATTTTCCTTAACGAAAATGAAATGAATTGAGGACTCATACCAACAAAATATATACATCAAAACTCTTAGTCAATTAACACAAATCCATAAGAGAATAAATTTAAAAATGAAATTAAAACCTCAATTTTATTTTTGATGCATAGTTGAAGATTAAAATCTCACATAATTGAGGAGTATACAAAATTTGGATCTAAACAATCAAATAATTTTTTTAGATCTGATGAAAAAAATAAACATTTTTCGGGCACTCACAAAATAAATTCAAATTTTGGGTAATTAGAGAAAAAAAAATTAAGAACAACAAACAATTAATTACCAATAATCTCATAAAAGATTACGCAAAGCATATCTCCATGATCTTCTTCTTCTCGAAAAACCCTTTTCATGACTAGATTAAATGTGGAAGTCGAAAATATAATTCAAAGAAACAAAAATGAAATAACATTTTTTAGATCGATCTATCATCGAAAAAAGGCCCTAAAATGAAACTATCTATTGAAATTTAAGTTGGGAAAATTAATGAAAATAATGCAAACTTTGGGCGTTCTCCTAATAAAAGACCCAACTTTAGATCATTGATATATGGACCCTACTTAAAGTACCCTCTTCCAATTTCGAACTAAATTACAGGTTACTGGTTAAACTAGTTAGTTCTTTCACTTTTTTTTAATTTATTTTTTTAATACTTTGTAGTTGATATTTTTGTACGTTTTTAATTTTCCTTCATTTTACTTCATTTGAATTCAAGAGGTTCTTCTTCTTATTTTCACTTTCATGTTGGGCGTTCAAAATTCGCCATTTTCGTAGCCTCAATAATAATATTGGGAGGGTGAATAGTGAAGTCGAAGGTTGAAAAGTGCAATTTAAAGGTATTCGTTGTTAGTCATTTAGGTTTTTCGTAAAATTTGTTGTGTTTAAGTAACCTTTTTCGAGGTGTATTGAAGGTTTAATTTTTGTGGTTGTTGTATGTTGGAAAGCAAGAATTTTGATTACTTCGTTGTTGTTTGTTGCTGTTATTTGTTTATTCTGTTGTTGGTGTTAGTTGTGTGTTCAATTGTTGTTTCAAATTGTAAGTCGTAAGTGATTGGAAAATTGTGGTCTTATTGTTGAATGTTCATTGATCAATTATGATTGATTTTTGTTTTTTATGTTGTTTGTTTGTTCAATTCTAATTTTTTTGTTCATAGTACATTATTTTTCTTTATTTATTCTTTTGCATGTTGAATGGGGTTGTGAAATGGAGGAAACTGTGTGCTTGAAAGTTTGGCATGGGGGATTTTTTGTGTTGATAATAAGAAAAAAATGAGGTATTTTAGTGGGGAGGGGAGGACCTTTATTATTGACCCTGATGAGTTGTGTGGATTTTACATTAAAGAACTAGTTGTTAAATGTGGTCAATATACTAACATTGAAGAAGTGTAATATCGTATACCTGGGTTGTCAATGGATGAGTGGTTAGTTAAGGTTTATGATGATGAAGAGGTGAGGAAGATGGCACAATTGTGTGCTGAAAGTAGGGGCATAGAGTTGTATGTGGTCCATGGTGGTAGTCCACAAGTTCAAACACTCCCAAATTTATCACCAATCAAATCCAAATCACATAGCAAAGGCCCATCTTCCTCTAGGCCCAAAAAACTTTCATTTAGAAACCATCCTAATTTTACAGTAAGGAAAACAGAATCTGTTTCTCAACATTCCACTCCACTAGCTCACAGTTCATTTCCTGAAGCGTTCGTCATTTCTCCTCCCACTCAATATTCCAACCAACACCCTGTAATTCAGCTTGTTGCAATTTC
This sequence comes from Suaeda aralocaspica, assembly GCA_016808085.1. Taxonomy (NCBI): domain Eukaryota; kingdom Viridiplantae; phylum Streptophyta; class Magnoliopsida; order Caryophyllales; family Amaranthaceae; genus Suaeda; species Suaeda aralocaspica. The sequence goes on along the minus strand of PYUH01000338.1, from coordinate 351,264 downwards.
TATCTAGATGAGCCTGATTTCCCTTTCACAGATGCCTTTGTTATTTCTCAACCTCTTGAAAACTATTTCAACTCCACTCAGGAAGACACATTAAAATACCCACCTACAGCATTTGTACACGTACCTAATGCATCTGTATAGTGTTTAACCACTGACAACAACCCACAAAAACATACTGCTGAAACCCATACAAGTCCAAAAACTACTGCTGCTTTTGATGTTAAAGATGTACCTTTTGATTATCAGTGAGAGGATGATAGACCACCCAGTCCTATTCCTTGGAAAGATTTAATTCCACAAAGTAATTCTGAAAGCTCTTCTGCTGAGGACTTTGATCCACAGTTTAAGAGTGAGAGCCTTGAAAAGGATGAAGGGAATTGGAAGGATGGTTTAATTGATGAGGAAGTGGTTTTGGAAGATACATTAGAGGAATAACAGTTGGAGGAAGGGTGTGAAACTGATGATGTGGAATCTCACGATGCAACGAAGAAGGTAAAGGGGTGGAATAAATACATTTTAGCTTTTTGAAAAAAATTGGTAGATGATGCTCAAAGGGGGGAACTGAGATCACAACTGAACCCTAATGGGAAGACTGTACAGGAGAGGGAAAATATGAGTGAAGAAGGAGATTGTTGGGTGAGTGATTATTGTGATTCTGATGAAGAGATCCAGACTCCTCCAGACAGTGGGGAACATGAGACTGGTGGGAGAAGAAGGGGGTAAAGGTGATGGGATTGTGGGGGCTCATGTGAACTTTGAGACTTTTATGTGGAAAGTAGGGAAAAGATTTACAAGTAGGGCACAATTTAGGGATGCAGTAGCTAATTATGGAGTGTTTTAGGGTGGGAATGTAGGTTTTATGATTAGTAATCAAAAAAGACAGCAAAGGTTAGGTGTTAAATGTAAAGATGGGTGTCCATTTAGGATCTATGGAAGTTGGGACAGTAGAAAGGGGTGCTTTGTTGTGAAGACTGTAAAGGGTGAGCATATTTGTGTTAGGAATATGGAGAGAAATACTCAGCTGTGGAGTGGTTGGATGGCTAAGCAACTACTGGAATTTTTCAAAGCTAGACCTTATTGTCTTGCAAAGGAGATTGTGGAGTGCATAAGGGTAGCATATAAGCTGAATGTTAAGAAGCCCTTTGCATACAAGGTGAAGTATAGAACTCACAGATTACTACATGATTCAATGAAAGAACATTACAACAAAGTTGGAAGGTACATAGAAGCTCTAAAAAAGACAGGACACGCTGATGATGGTGACTTAGTTATAGTGGAAAAACCAAAGGGGAAGAGGCCCATTTTTCAAAGATTGTATGTCTGTTTTGATGGTGTGAAGAAGGGCTTTATCAGTGGATGTAGAAAGATCATAGCAGTTGATTCTTGCTTTCTGAAAACTTTTCTAGGGGGACAGTTAATGTGTGCCATTGGTAGGGATGGCAATGACCCGATGTACCCTTTAGCCTGGGCTGTGGTGGAGGGTGAAAATAATTTGTCATGCAATTAGTTTCTGAGCAAGGTTAAGCTTTCATTGAAACTACAGGAGGGAGAAGGATTGGTGATTGTGTCTGATGAGCATCAGGTAAAGAGTCTTTTTGGTCATTATGTCTTCCTTGTTTTGTTTGTGTTTGTGATGAAAGATGATTGTAACTTGCTCCTGTTTTGTTGATTTGCAGAGTATTTTAACAGCTGTAGCCACTGTATATCCCAGTTGTGAGCATAGACATTGTGCAAGGGAGATTTTCTCACACTGGCATGAGAAGTACTGAGGTGATGAGATGAAGTACATGTTTTGGAAGATAGTAAATTGTTACAATGAACTTGACTTCACTGATGCCTTAAGGGAACTTAGACATGCAGTTGAAGAAGTAGCTTAGGCATTCATTTCCTATGAACCTAAGGTATATTGTAGAGCTTTTATGTCTGTGGAGTGCTAGTCTAATGTTGTGACTAGCAATATGGCTTAGACTTTTAAGGGTTACATAGTAACTGCTCGAAGCAAGCACTTAATTAATATGCTACAGAAGAGATAATTAGTGGTCAACTTATGCAAATATTAGTGGTAAAAAAAATGAAGAATTGAAGAAGTGGAACAGAAATGTGTGTCCTAGGATTCAGGTTAGGCAAGAAAAGAACAAAGAACTAGCTAGACATTGCTTTGTGATGCCTTCTAATGCAACTTTATTCCAAGTGTCACATAACCTAGATAACGTCAATGTTGATTTGCATGAAAACACTTGCACTTGTAGTGCTTGGGATTTAACTGGTATCCTTTGTTGTCATTATGTTGCTGCCATATACTTTTGCCACAAAAATGTTGAGGACTTTGTTGCACCATGCTACAACAAAGTAGTAATATGCTACTACTTATGCTGAAACCATCCCTCCACTAGAAATAAAGAGGTATTGGCCAGCCCTAGACTTGCCATTAGATCCCACACCAATTAAAATTGGACCTGGGAGGCCTAGAAAAAACAGGATCAAAGACCCTTATGAGGATCCTGAAAGACCGGGTAAGTTAATAAAGCATGGAGTTGAGATGAGTTGCAGAATTTGTCACACCAAAGGGCATAACAACAGGAGCTTCCCCAATAATGACAATCAACAAGCAACCACTAATGACCAAGCTCCCAAAAGGAAAAGAGGAAGGCCAAGATCAACTCCAACAGAAGCAAATGAACACCAAATCCCATTCTCACAGCAGCACCACAATGCCACAGTTCAGCCACAAAGGCTAGGGATAGGGGGAAGGGTGATCTCAAACAGTGGAAGAGATAGGGGAGGTATAGGCACTTTAAGGGGAAGGGGAGGTATTAGAGGAAGGGGAGTGGGAAGGGGAAGATGAAGGGGAAGAAGTAATACACCTGTTGGCCTTAGTGTATACTTTGACAGCCAGGGAACTGCAATGACCAACGTAAGCCATCAATTTGCAATGTTGTTAATTGGAATGGTTGTGGTTGGATCTATGTTTGTTTGATGATGTAAAATACAGGATCCAAATGGTTTAGGACCAAGGGTGATAACACCCCCCTTATGGTTAGACTTGCTGGTGCAATACAAGACAAGGAAACATAACTTTTGAATGAAAATTTGAGGCAAATGCCACTTTTGATTGTAATTAAGTACTATTATTCAGCGAAAAACACCAATGATTTATGTACTATAACTTTTGGATCCAGATGATGATGTTTTAGACTAAAGTAGCCTCAATTTGTATAACTTCTGGATGTAATCCGTTGCACAATGTTTGCTGTGATATGAATGGAAGTATGTACTGCTTATGCACCTAATTTTTTTTTTCAGTTTAATGGAAGTTTATGCATCCTGTTTTCTGATAGCTTTTTGATATTAATGGAAGTATGTATGTAATACTCCTATGCAGCTTTTCCATTCATATGAATGGATGTATGTACTGNGACATTGCTTTGTGATGCCTTCTAATGCAACTTTATTCCAAGTGTCACATAACCTAGATAACGTCAATGTTGATTTGCATGAAAACACTTGCACTTGTAGTGCTTGGGATTTAACTGGTATCCTTTGTTGTCATTATGTTGCTGCCATATACTTTTGCCACAAAAATGTTGAGGACTTTGTTGCACCATGCTACAACAAAGTAGTAATATGCTACTACTTATGCTGAAACCATCCCTCCACTAGAAATAAAGAGGTATTGGCCAGCCCTAGACTTGCCATTAGATCCCACACCAATTAAAATTGGACCTGGGAGGCCTAGAAAAAACAGGATCAAAGACCCTTATGAGGATCCTGAAAGACCGGGTAAGTTAATAAAGCATGGAGTTGAGATGAGTTGCAGAATTTGTCACACCAAAGGGCATAACAACAGGAGCTTCCCCAATAATGACAATCAACAAGCAACCACTAATGACCAAGCTCCCAAAAGGAAAAGAGGAAGGCCAAGATCAACTCCAACAGAAGCAAATGAACACCAAATCCCATTCTCACAGCAGCACCACAATGCCACAGTTCAGCCACAAAGGCTAGGGATAGGGGGAAGGGTGATCTCAAACAGTGGAAGAGATAGGGGAGGTATAGGCACTTTAAGGGGAAGGGGAGGTATTAGAGGAAGGGGAGTGGGAAGGGGAAGATGAAGGGGAAGAAGTAATACACCTGTTGGCCTTAGTGTATACTTTGACAGCCAGGGAACTGCAATGACCAACGTAAGCCATCAATTTGCAATGTTGTTAATTGGAATGGTTGTGGTTGGATCTATGTTTGTTTGATGATGTAAAATACAGGATCCAAATGGTTTAGGACCAAGGGTGATAACACCCCCCTTATGGTTAGACTTGCTGGTGCAATACAAGACAAGGAAACATAACTTTTGAATGAAAATTTGAGGCAAATGCCACTTTTGATTGTAATTAAGTACTATTATTCAGCGAAAAACACCAATGATTTATGTACTATAACTTTTGGATCCAGATGATGATGTTTTAGACTAAAGTAGCCTCAATTTGTATAACTTCTGGATGTAATCCGTTGCACAATGTTTGCTGTGATATGAATGGAAGTATGTACTGCTTATGCACCTAATTTTTTTTTTCAGTTTAATGGAAGTTTATGCATCCTGTTTTCTGATAGCTTTTTGATATTAATGGAAGTATGTATGTAATACTCCTATGCAGCTTTTCCATTCATATGAATGGATGTATGTACTGCTTATGCAGACTGTTTTTTTGAGTTTAATGGAAGTGTATAAGTACTGCTTATGTATCCTTTTTTTTTTTTTTATACCCTTTAGCATATTAACGCAAGTATGTATGTAGTGCTCCTATGCAGGTTTTTCATTCATATGAATGGATAAACTCTTATTCATCATAGATTTGAAAGTAAACAAATGAAACATGTGTAGCGTAATAAAGGGAAATATTTCTTTCATTTCAGTTAACACCATCATTTACGTCACAACCTTACAAAAGGGTGGAACTACTTCAATTGAAAATTGTCGACCTAGTGCTGAAATAGTTAAAAAACCATACACTACAATCTAGCCAAAATTCATCCAACAATTCTCAATTGCCTTCATTAACCAACAACCTAACAACCCTAACAAACACCTACCATATTCAACTTTTAATAATCAAATAAAAAAAATGGAAAACCATGACACAAACAATAGAAACAAAAGTTTCTTGTCATAGATAGTGTTCTCCATTCCTTCTAACTACACACAGTTCTCCATTACAACCTCACCCATTTCATTTTCAAGCTTCCAGTTTCTCTCCTTGAGCTGCCTAACTTGGTTCTGCAAGTCTTCCTTCTCCATCTCTAGCCCAGCAATTATTACATCCCTTTCAAAGAGCTCATGCTGAAGGACAATTACATGATCAACCTCATCAGCAAACTTGAAGAAGCCACAATGTTTCTGTGTAACAAAGTAACACAAAAACACAAAAAAAAAAAACAAGTTAAAAAAATGCGTGAAAAATTAAACCCAATATAACAACCTAATTTATTATTATAAATTTAATTTCTAAAAAATTGCCAAATTGTGGTCAATGAGCATAGCCATTAAAACGCTTCCCAAATGTTGGTCAAGGAACCCTAAGAGAACGAATTGGGGCAACTCATTGTGGAAGCATCTAAGAGGAGGATTCCAAGAACTTGTAGATTAGGACCTTGAACGAAACGTTTCCATGGCACAAAAAGGAAAACAAAAAAAATAGAAAAAAAAACAAAGGAGAAAGAGGGAGAAACACAGATGAAGGAAGAAGTAAGAGAGGAAGAACAATGTGGGAGAAGGAGAATATATAGAATTACAAGGTTGAATAAAAGTCAAAAACAAAGTCAACTAAAAGAGGAAAAAAAGAGGAAAAAGATAAAAAATCGGCTAATAAATGACAGCTACCTAATTTTGTACGTAACAATTGAATAAGGTCCAAAATTGGAAGAGGGTACTTTAAGTTGGGTCCATATATGAATATTCCAAAGTTCTGACTTTTATTAGGAGAACGCCCAAAATTTGGATATTTTCATCAATTTTTCCATTTAAGTTAGATTGGGAAGTGGGTAACTGAATATGATGTAAAGTTGGAAATTCTTCCATATATTTGACAAAGATTGAAACTTTGTGGAACAAAAAGCAGAAAAATGAGGAGGATGATAATGATAAAAGAGAGATTAGCACTAAATGATTGAGATTAATTTAAATGAAGAGAAAAATGTTGAGATTTTAGTGGAGTACTCAAGAGAATATGGAAGTTTCACGAAATATTAGGTGATAGTTATAATAGCTGTGAATGGTGATAGTTTGAGTAGCGGTTCTTAGTGGACCGCTATCATAAGCATATTTTTTATAGCTGCTCTTATTGGACCGCTGTTAAATCAATTATTGTTAATTTTTTTAATAGCGGTTATTCTAAAAACCGCTATAAAAGCCTTTTGGTAGACTTTTGATAGCCGTGGTTAGCCTATTAAGTGTGATCCGTTTAAAGTCATTTTTGTTGTAGTGATATAGTGGAAATAGATTTAAGTTGCGAGCTACTTTACATGCTTCCAGCTTCATGCACTATGTCAATAGCGGAGAAGTCTATATTTTTAAAAGTCTTGCATAAGATTAGAGTTCCAGATGGTGATGGATCAAATTTGCAAAGGTGTGTGAATATGAAACAAAGAAAACTCATTACAATGAAAACTCATGACAATCATGTACTTATGCAAGATCTCCTACCGGTAGCTTTAAGAGCATCTAATGCCACAAAAGTAATTAATTTGTTAGAGGAGTTGTCTTACTTCTTCAAGAGGTTATGCTCTAGTACTATTGAATCAACGGGATTAGATGACATTCTATCGGATATTATCATGATACTATGTAAGATGGAGAAAGAATTCTTACCAACATTCTTAACTATAATGATCCATTTGCTAATTCACTTGGTTGAAGAGACGAGGCTAGGTGGACCAGTGCATTACAGATGAATATATCCAATTGAAAGGTTATTTTTTTCCTTAGCTTCATTTCGATTCCTTATTATTAAGTAATTTTAAATTGAAAGTATTTTTGTAATATTAATATTGTTTACCTTTTTTTAAGGTACTTGGCCTTTTTTAAATCGCATGCAACCAATAAAGCCCAACCTGAGGGTTCTATATGTGAAGGTTACGTACTATGGGAGACACTCACATTTTGTTCATGATATTTAGAAGGTATTGAAACTATAATTAATAGGCCTAAAAGGAATGAAGATGGTGTCCTAAACATGAAGTCCTATTTATACAAATTCGGTTATCGTGTGGATGGGAAGAAAGAAAATGTTCGCATTGATGATAAAAGTTTAAGACAAGCACATCATTAAGTGTTACTTCATTCATATGATATGAAACCAATTTTAGATTAAGAAAAGTAATATCACAAAGTAAATTTAACTTTTCTTAGTAAATGTTTATTGATTATTATTGTTTAGTCATTGTTTTTCATAAAAGTGAGTTCAATGAATTCGCAAATTGGTTGCGTATGCGGGTGCTGTGATATCAATTTCCTTTGTGTAGTCATTTGTTTTTGTTTATACATTAAAAATAACCTAATGCAACATTATCATTACTGATAAGTGCACAAGATAGATGATAGACCCGTAAAAGGGAAATTGAGAAAGGCTTTGGCTGGTGGTCTAAGTAATCGTGGAATAAAATTGAAAAATGTAGTCATTAATGGTTACAAATTTATTACCGTTGATCTTGAGCGCCAACAAAAAAACCCAAATTTGTGGTGTATTGGTAGAAACAGATGGACATGAGCATTTTAGCAATCTAAAAGCTATATAAGAATTAAATTATTATGGATATAACATGGTTGTAGTGTTTCATTGCGATTGGGTGGATATACATAGGGGCCTACAATCTTATGACAATGGTAGTGTTAAAAGTGCTCATAAAAATTTCTCAAAGCTTATGCATACGGGTAGGAAATTGTGTGATGATCCATTTGTTTTCTCATCTCAAGCAAAACAAGTTTTCTATGCAAAGGAAGAGAAAAAAAAAAGGACGGTTTCATCTGATTAGGAAAAATACTAGGGATTTGTTTAACATGGGGGAGGATATGTCTTAATTTTATTTTGATTGCTTAATAACATACTGCTGTTTTTTTTTATTATTAAAGCAATTATTGGTATCTTTTTGTATTACTTATAATTATTAATAATATTTAGAATTGAACTTTCTGTTGAAGTTACAATTTTCTTTACATAAGAAATCAAATAAATGGTAATTCTCTCTTTATCCGTAAAGTTATTGTTGCAGATTTTGCTCATTATTTATTCAAATTTTAATGTTATTATGTATTCAAATTTATGTTTTTAAACGCTTGTTATTTACTATTTTATTAACATACTTCAGGACTTTTTCCAATGAGCTACCATAGTAAAATTAAAGGATAATGGTGTGTAAAAATGAAGATGCAACTGAAAAGCAAGCAACGGTACCAATCGTCAATAATGGTCGAAGATAATGCGTCGATGGATGGAAGATGGGGACTGTTTATTCCTCCAACTTCAAAACCATCTACTAAAATTATTAAGTCAAAATTACCTGCTCAACCTTCAAAATCAAGGACTCCCCTTGCTCCACCTCCAAATTCACAACCATCTACTAAAATCATCAAGTCTGATGTACCTGCTCCACCTTCCATATCAAGGACTCTCGTTGCTTTACCTACAAATTCACAACCATCTACTAAAATCATGAAGTCTGAAGTACCTACTCAACCTTCCAAATCAAGGACTTCCAGCCATCAAGGCCCAACAAAGATGTTATGACGTTTAGAAAAAAAGAGTAAGCTACTACTATCCTATGTCACCTTTTATAACATTTCTATATAGCTTGTTTATGTCTCAAATCTAGTCTTGTTGTAAGAGGATGAGTTAATGACAATGGTTCAAGCAAGAAATCTAATACTCTCTTTTTCGTCAGAGAGATCAATTGAAGAAGAAATAAATAGAGAGAGCACTGCGGATGTCATAACTATACAAGCAAGTGTTCCTCATTCTTTGTCTGAAGTTATGTTTTCATATATGCTTTAAAAGCCATACGTATTTTGAACCACCACCTTAGTTACCGACGCTTACAATGACACAGTCACAATCACACTCACCCTTATCTAGTCCCTCACTCGCACAGACACTCACACACCTAGTCCCTCAGTCACAGATACAAACTCACACTCACAAGCTGCTGCTAATAGTCGGTGATTCACGCACACACCACCGCGTGTTAAAATCCATTCACTTTCACTAGTTTGTTACATTGAGTCCTCCTTTTTGCGAGTCACTCATACAAACTAACAATCACACACTGACAATCACACACACCAAGACATACTCACACAAACTGACAATCACACACTCTTAGTCACACACACTATGTCGCAGTCACACAAACTCACAATCACACAGTAACAGTCACACACACACTAAGTCGCACTAACACAAAAACTATCAATCACACACTCACAGTCAAGCACACTAAGTCACACTCACACAAACTCACAATCACATACTCAGAGCCACACACACTAAGTAACTAACTTAAGAAATTATGTTACTAGTTTATCTGACAGTCTCACAATCACACTTACAGTAAGTCCCTCGCTTATTCATGAATCGAATATTGCATGGGTTAGTACTTATCTAGTTGCCTTAAAATGACATGTAGAACGATGAGACAACCTATAAAATTCATAAGTGTTTGTAATGCCTAATTAATGTGGGAAGTCAATCACCTTTTCCCTCTTAGTGATTCGAAATTCTCAAGATTTACAATGTAAATGCACGTGAAAATATAGTTCTCTTCATTATTCCATGTAAATTTAAATCTTATATATGTGAGATAATATATCATAGCTAGTAAGATAATTTCTTAATTTAGTTACATTGTAAATTATATTCGTATGTTTTTTTAAGATGTTACTTTAAAATGGTGTTTTTCTTTTAAGATGTGCTGTTGCTCATGGAAGTTGCTACATTTTGCGTATTCCATATCATTTTTTTTATTGGATTTTAGATATTGAGCACGTCAACAACAGTACAAGAAGGGCCTTTCACTGTTTCGGAGATTAACGAGGTTCGTGACAAGCTTGCTAAGTTTCTTACAACTTATTACTCTTGATGCATGTCAATCTATCCGTCGTTATGTTGTTGAGTGTAGCTAGCTAACTAGTGAATGTAACATGATGATTAGTGATTTATGAAACTAATTAGTGGTTTATCAAACTAATTCTAATTGAACGTAATTAGTTGAATCGCATAAATGATTTCTTTATTGTACGAGTGGTGACAAAAGAAATTGATTTAATTATTAATATGATTAAATTTGATATTTGAAATCATTTATTTATGTATTCCACAACATTACTAATAAAAAGAGGGTTATTTGCTCCGGTTCTTGGTTGTAAGCAGCAAATAACAAGGTTTTTTTTTTTTGAGGGAAACAAGTTATTTGCTGCAATTCTTGGCAATAAGCAGCAAATAACAAGCTTCTTATTTGGAGGGAAGCTTGTTATTTGCTGCTGTTTTCAAAAACAACCGCAGAAAATAACATGCTTCCCTCCAAGAAAAAAGCTTGTTATTTACTGCGGTTGTTAAAGAACCATAGCAAATAACAACTTATTTGCTTCGGATTATGCTATTTGCTGCTACCTTATTTGCTGCGCTCTAGAACCAGAGCAAATAGCCGGTTTTTAACCACAGCAAATAAGGTTTTATGTACTAGTGTAATCTTAGAACACGACTATAGTGTTTTAAGATCAAAATAGGATATTTAAAAGGGTTTTAAAGTGATTTTAAGAAATTTTACAAAGCTGCCATTTTTTGAAAATTATCGAAAATCTAGTATTTAACTATGGAGAAATTAAAATAAAGTATGGAATTGAATAGAGACCATATAAGGAACGTTTTGGACAAGTTTCCAACATAAAAGGTTAATTTAGAGTTGTTGTAGAAATTAGTCAATAAGGTTTTAATTTAGATTTGATATTCTCTATTTAGGAGTCGATCTTCGAGTTAGTTGATTTCTAGCAGTTGTGGCAGATGACCACTACTTTACAAGGTAGGTAAGTACTAAAGGCGAAGTAAAAGTAGATTTCATGTTTGGTTGATGACTTTACATGTTATCAATGTGTAAATGAATTGTTTCTTAGTTGTTATGCTTGAGAAGTAAGTATACTAGTATGAAAATATGATTTTCATTGTTTGACATTCACTATTATAGCGTTATTACTTTATCCAGAGTAATTGGAATGTTAAAATTATTTAAATTCGGCCAATAGTTTTATAAAGAAGGAAAGAAGTTGTTTAAGTTGATTAGTTACTTAATCAACAGGAAAGGTAGTTTGTGAATTTTTATTCACTTGATTGTTAGAAGTTAATGAGAAAATAGTTATATACATGTTGCCACTCACAGTTTAATATGTGGTCAAGCAAAAGGTAATAACTTAGCCACTCACAAATAATGTGTGATAAAAGAAGTTTAGTTTAATTGAAGGACACACAAGATTATTTTAGAATTACTTTATATCAAAGAAAATTAATATGGTTTTGTTTGATGTTGTGTATGTTTTTATGTGATGTTGTATGTGAGTCATAACAATGTTAAACCGGTTAATCATGTAAAGTGAAAGAGGATTCACACCAAAACTCTTGGAACGTATATACCTTGAGTATGGACAATGGGTGGAGTCGTATGGAACAATGATCTATGACTTCTAATTGGGGAACAAGACGTTGTACTCTTTTATATATTTAATGTATTGGAATTTTGTAGCTTTATGTGACATAGGTAATAACTTCTTAGAGTTGCTCCCAAGTTGGTTCCCAACACGACAATTTTAAAGTGAAGGAAACCTATTTGATGCGAAATCAAAAGTTTAAATATATAAGTATTTTTTTGAGTTGAGTCTATGCACAAGTGAAGAGTTGTCAACGGTAAGAAGTATGTTTGTTATACTTTTACTTCATTTATTTATTAATCATGTTTTGCATAGTCTTTGGTATTTATGTACTCAACTTTGCTGATTATGTGTTTTGTGTGCATGGCTTTGTCTTGGACTTGGCCCTATGATGACCCACTTGATGGCGAGTAGTTGTCTAGAATAATAGAAAGCTACCGGTACAAGTGGGCATAAGTTAATCATGCTGGGTTGGAGTGAGAGTTCTTGCATCGTAGTTTTCTTAGTTTATTGCTTTATAGACTTGTTAGTTATTTATTATTAGATGTTGACTTTTGTTTTGAGGTTTAAAGTTTATTTGGTTTGAAGGGCCATTAAAATGGTTCCGAAGTGTAATAAAGATCTATTTTGGTATTCTTTTGGATTTTGGCTTGGTTTGTTTTGAGTTATTTTTAAGTTTTACTTTGGAGTTTGAATTTGGTTTTGGTTTTGAAGGACTTCCACTATAATACTTTGATAAAAGCCTTAGTTGTTATCACAGTAGCAGTAATACTTTGGTTTTTCTGAGTTAATTAGAAGTTTTTATATATAGTATCCTTTATTTATATTATCATATTTTCCGGAAAATTTAGAGGGAAGTTAGGAAATTCTAGGGTGTTACACAAAATGAAGCCGTGATTAGGGCTTTGCAAGGGTTCAATTGGGCTGTGTTTTAGGAACGGAACCGCAATAAGTTCTATCCTGTGTTCCCTCAGAAGCATAAAGCTGATGAGTTTCTAGAGCTTAAGATGGGGATTATGTCAGCTACTGAGTACTACTCGAAGTTTATAGAGTTGTCTAGGTTTGCTAAGGAGACTGTAGCAACTAAAAAGTTGAAGGCTAGTCGTTTTGAGAGAGGGTTACCCATAGACATCCAGTTGCAACTAGTTGGGGAAGTCTTTGAGTCCTTGGATGAGTTGCATGGAAGAGCTGCACAATTGTATGCCCTCGACCAGAAGACAAAAGAGATGCTGAAAGAATGTGAGACGAGGGAGAAAAGGAAGGATGGTGGAGGAAATTAAACTATAACCAGCAAGGGAATCATAGTGTATTTAAGAAGCCTCGTTTCAATAATAACTTTTAGGGCAATAAGGGAAACTTTGGGAAGCCTGCTAATGGAAATGCGAATAGGGTACAGATGGCTAATCAAGGAGGTGGTGTGTACTTCAGTAAGAAATGTCCTAATAATCACCAAGGCAAGCAATGTGCTGGTAACCAGTAACTTGTCGTCTGTGCAACAAGCTTGGACACTGTGAGTATGAGAGCTTCTCTAAGAACAACGGAAAGGAATGACAAGAGTCTCAATTCAAAGGGAATTAAACTAGAGGTGAGCAGAAGGGTTTCTAAGGAAACATAGGAGGAAAGTCAATGCAACAAGCCGGGAATAGGAATGGAAGTGGAAATGGAGGAGGTCTGACTAAGGCCTCGAATACTTGAAAGTTGAATGTGATGGCTCGAAGTGAAGTGGATGCTAGTAAGGATGTGATTATTGTTACATTCTCTATTCACTCTCTTCCTATTAAAGTTTTATTTGATTCTGGTGCAACATATTCTTTTCTATCCACTAATATTTTTGAAAAGTTAATGCCTGTTTTGGGAAAAATAGATACAATAGATATGTTGATAGTGTTACCATCAGGACAAGAAGTACAATGTTCAAGGAGATTTTTAGATGTTCCAATTGAAATTGAGGGAGTGAAATTTAAGGCTAACCTATTCAAGTTTGATTTGGGTGACATGGAAGTGATTCTTGGGATGGATTTGTCAGATTTTTGTCCAATTAATCACTGATTTAATACATTATTGATTGTCATGCTTGAAGTTTTAGCAAAGCATGTCATGTCTTTTTTTAATATGTTTGTTTAGACAGTAGCAGCATATTCATATGTACTGATTGGAAAGCTAATGTACCCTTTCTTATTCTCTTAACAATAATATCTTACATACTTTACTTACATCGTTTTGTTTTCAATATAATCTTTTGAAGGACTATATTGGAAGATCTGCCCTGTATACCAAAAGAGAGTTGGATGAAGTCGCGAGCAATGGGCGAGGTTCTTCAGACTAAATTTCTTATTATCCGATCCTAATTAAATAAAAAATGTATTTGATTACAATATTGTTCATACTTTTAATTTAGTTATTTCGTAAACATCTATCCAACTTGTCGTTGTAAAATATATTTATATAAGAATTGAAAGTGTATTGTATATATCTGAATCGTTTACAATTTTTAATTTGTTAATGAAATAATTATATTAGTATCGTAAACTATAGAGAATCGAACAGGGGCAATGGCGGGAGGATGCATATATATAGATATATTATTTATTGTGAATATAGAGCCCACCAAATTACCATTTGAAATTTGTTTTATAAACAGCACTATTAGTATCGTTTGTTAAAAAAAGGATACTAATAGACTACCTATTTGCATCGTTTTTTTTTTTCTAAAAACGATACAAATAGGCCCACCTATTTGCATCGTTTGTTTGTAAAAACGATACAAATAGACTACCTAGGCCTATTTGCATCGTTTTTTTTCTAAAAACGATACAAATAGACCACCTATTTGCATCGTTTGTTTGTAAAAACGATACAAATAGACTACCTATTTGTATCGTTTCCACCAAAAAAACGATGCAAATAGGTGGGCTATTTGTATCGTTTATACAAAAAAACGATGCAAATAAAAGCTATTACCATCGTTTCTAACAAACGATACCAATAGAGTTTGCTTTTTGTTACGCCTCCAATTGTATCGTGTGTAAAACGATACAAATAGATGCAAAAAAACGATACTAATAAGCTATTTTTTTACTAGTAAAGCGCCAAGATGTTGTATTCAAAGTTGGAGACAATGTGTTACTTAAGGTATCACCAATGAAAGGAGTAATGAGGTTTGGAAAGAAAGGAAAGTTAAGCCCAAAGTACATAGGACCATATGAGATCTTGCAAAAGGTAGGAAGGGTAGCTTATAAGCTAGCCCTACCAATGGAGTTGAGCAAAGTTCACAATGTTTTCCATGTGTCTCAACTAAGGAAGTATGTACCGGACGAGTCACATGTGTTGCAACCTGAAGCAATAGAGTTAGACCAAAGTTTGACCTATGAAGAGAGGCCTATTAAAATCCTAGACTGTAAGCTTAGAGATACTCGTAGAAAGAGTGTCAAAATAGTGAAAGTGTTATGGTCTAACCAAGAAACCGAAGAAGCTGCTTGGGAAGCTGAAGATTTGATGAAAGAAAAGTATCCAGAGCTTTTTCAGGTTAGTAGTAGAGTTACGGGGACGTAACTCCTTTTAAGGGGGGGTAGAAAGCGACCAGTTTCGCGCGTTTTACCCTCAATGTTACAAGTTTTTACGAGTTTTTATGACTTTTAAGTAAGAAGTTTCATGTTTGTCTAATACAAGTTGTCAAGTAATGTCTAAAGTCTACAACAACATAGAAGTTTCAGTAACAAAGTATGAAGTAAAAGTAGTCTCTATTCAAATCCATACACTAAGCTACACAAAGTTTCGGGATGAAACTTCTTTTAAGGAGGGTAGACTGTAATACCGCACATTTTCACGTATTTAAACAAAGTATTTTTGTATTTCATACGTATAACCTTCGTATTTTAGTATTTTTATTGAAAATTATGTTCAATAAAAGTATTAAATAAAAAGAAATTAACAAAAATATAGTAAATAATAAAGTTTTGGTTAAAAGTATTATTTGTATTCTTAAATAGTATTTTTATGATTAAAAATATCTTTAAAACTTCTAAAAATAGTTTTTTTAAAGGTTTCCTAATATACTTAGGAGTATTTATGGGCCCCACCAAAATCCTACTTTGAGGCCTATAAATACCCTACAAAATCTAAAATTCCAAATTTTATTGATCATACTAGTCAATTAGGATTCCAAAACTTTAGAGAGAAAAAAAAAAGATGGTTTAAGATCCGAAAAAAAAATCGGAAATTTCGAAGAAGAAGAAAAAAAATAAAAATAAAAAATAATTTGGAGCCTCAGGATCCGCGCCCAGCCGGACCCCGCGCAGCAGCAGCCAGCTGCCGCTGTGCACCACCAGCCGGCCACCACTGCCGGACCTCCTTCCCCGTTTGCTATATTTTCGACTTTTATTTAACAAAAAATTCTACTTCTTTATTTTTGATTCAATTTTACAAATTTATGAGTATAATTGTTTTTAATTTTTTTTTATAAGTTTAATCATGTTTTGTTATAAGTATGAATTGTTTTAAGGCATGAATTAAATTTGTTGTTCATTAAATTATAAATTAGGGTTTGAAAGATTTATAAAGTTATGATTTTTCTGAATTTTATGTTCTAAACTTCAATAGTATAATCATAAATTATTGTTGGGTAAATTTATGATGTTATTAAGTTTAGATTGATTTTTAAGGGTTTTAGACTTGTTTTATAAAGCTGTCAAAATATTATAACAATGANAAAGCTGTCAAAATTTTATAATAATGAATTTGAGTTGAATAAATATTATAAACATGTTTAATCATATGAAAAATTGTTCTAAAGCCTAGATTGACTTCATAAACATGTTAGTAGATTGTAGAAGTGTTTTGACATGAAAGCATGATGTTTTCATAAGTTTTTCATGACTTTAAAGTTAAGAAATAAATCTGAAATTTTAATAAAAACAAGTTAAATTGAGTTTAAAGTGCCCAAATTGCACTAGTATTATCATACATCGATTCTATGATGAAATATATAAATTTTAGTATGTTTTATGATGTTTAAGAGTGGTTTTAAGCATGTTTAACATGCTGTCCAGATTTGATAAATTAATTAAATAGCCTTTTAAAGTATGTAAATAGCATAAATTGATCATGTAAGTAAGGTAATACATTATATGATTGATTTGTGTCATTTTTGAAAGTTTTCAAGGAGTTTTGATAAGTTTAGATTGCTGTTCACTTTTCTAAAGTGGCATGAAAATTTTATTAAGGTTTTATAAAGTGTAATTAAGTCCCGAAAACAAAGTAGAATTGCAATAGAGAAGAAAATTGAAGTATGGAATTGAATAGAGACCAAATAAGGAATGTTTTGGACAAAGTTTCCAAATTTAGAAGTTGGTTAAGGTTGTTGTAGAATTTAGTCAACAGGATTTTTCATTTAGCTCGGTTTTCCTTGTGTAGGAGACTTTGATTTAGTCCACTTCTAGAGTTGTGGCGGAGCACAACTATTTTACAAGGTACGTAAGTACTAA
The DNA here is from genome assembly GCA_016808085.1 of Suaeda aralocaspica. Classification (NCBI taxonomy): domain Eukaryota; kingdom Viridiplantae; phylum Streptophyta; class Magnoliopsida; order Caryophyllales; family Amaranthaceae; genus Suaeda; species Suaeda aralocaspica. Next base: position 334,101 of record PYUH01000338.1, on the reverse strand, counting down.
AGGCAAACATAGGAATTTAGAATGCATGCTTTAGAAATTCTTGTTCATATGAATCTTGTATGCTTGTTTTGGATCATGAATTTATGTGCATGACAAGTTGTTAGTAGCATGCTTTAATGTTCAACGGCATTCCATGTTAAATAGACAATTTAATTTTTGATAAGCTTGAATTGGAATGTTCTGATCAGTATAGTTTGGGCAACAGTTTTATGAATAAAGGAAGAAGATAATTTTTAAAGTTGATTAGATATGTATTTAACAAGAAAGATAGTAGTGAATTTGTTCACATGACTAATAGAAGTAATGAGCAATTATTTATGCATATAATACTACTCTGAGGTTAATGTGTGGTCAAGAAGAAAGTAAGTTATAATACCACTCACAGTTAATGTGTGGTACAGGAGGTTCAGTTTAATTAAAAGACTCACATAAGTTGATTTGGAAACACCTTAAAGTAAAGATAATGAATATGGTTGCTTGATTATATGCATGTCTCTATGTGATGTTGCATAAGAGTCATAACAATGTTAAACCAGTTAAATCACGTAAAGTGTAAGAGGATTCGCACCAAAACTCTTGAAACGTATATACCTTGAGTATGAACAAAGGGGGGAGTCATATGGAACAGTGATCTATGACTTCTAATTGGAGTACAAGACATTGTACTCTTTTATATTATAAATGCGCTGGATATCCGTCACCTCGCGTGATATAGGTAATACCTTCTTCGATTTCCTCCCAAGTTGGTGCCTAATAGGGCGATTTTAAAGGAAAGGAAACCCGTTCGATGTCGAATCCAAAAGTTAAATATAATAATAATAATTTTATTGAGTCCATGTACAGGAAAGAAGGTTGTTAAAGGTAAGCTGAGTGCAAGTTTTTATGGTTTATTGTTATTGCATAGTCTTTAGTAGTTATGTACTCAGCTTTGCTGACTGTTTGCTTTGTGTGCATGGCTTTGTCTTGGACTTTGCCCTACGATGACCAACTTGTGGTGAGTAGTTGTCTAGAAAAAGGAAAGCTGCAGGTACAAGTGGATAAGTTATTTCATGATGGGATGGAGTGAGAGCGCTTGATGTGGTTGTAGTTTTACTTTATTTCAATTGCTTTCAGAGACTAAAGTTTATTTGATTGTTTGGAATTTGAAAGATTTATGGTTATTAATTTTGGTTTGGTTTTAAAGGGCCATTAATATGGTTCCGAAGTGTAATAAATTGAAAGTTGATTTTATTTTAAAGTTGTTTGAAGTTTAGTTTTAAATTGTTTTTGTTTTAAAGACTTCCGCTGTAGTACTTTGATAAAAGCCTTAGCCGTTATCACGGTGGCGGTAATACTTTGATTTTTCCGTATATAGTAGTTTAATAAATATTATGTCTACTAGTTCAACATGTTTTCCGAAAAAATTAGGAAGTAGAAAGTCAAGGAAAATCCAGGGTGTTACAGCGTGCTTCATTGTTATGGACCATTAATGACTTCCCAGCATATGCTAACTTGTCTGGATGGTCTACCAAGGGTTATAAGGCATGTCCTATTTGTATGAATGAAACTATATCTTTTAGGTTACCAAACCTGGGAATATGTTGTTATATGAATTATCGTTGCTTTCTTCCTGCAGACCATAAATGGAGAGAGAATAAGTCTTTTAAGGGGGAAAGGGAAACAAGGGGTCCTCCTAAGCAAGCATCTGGAATTGAGATTTTAGGTCAAGTGAGGGGTCTTGAGGACATGAAATTTGGGAAAACAGAGAAGTTACCAAAAAGAGATGATAATTGGAAGAAGAAGAGTATTTTTTTTTAAATTGCCTTATAGGAGTAATCTTCCACTTCAACACAATCTTGATGTCATGCACATAGAAAAAAATGTACTTGACAATATCCTTGGTACTTTTTTAGAAATTGAGGGAAAGTCAAAAGATACTGTAAAGGCTAGACATGATCTAAAGCGTGTTAAAATTATGAAGCATTTATCTCCAAGATTTATAGATGGAAAGTGGCATATTCCTCCAGCACCTTACACTTTGTCTAAGGTTGAAAAGGACAAGGTGTGCAAGTTCTTAGAAACTATAAAGGTTTCAGATGGCTATTCATCCAACATTTCAAAGTGCATAAAGCTTGAGGAGCGTAAGATATGGGGGCTAAAATCAGACGATTGCCACGTGCTTATGGAGCAATAATTGTTACCACTTGCAATTCGTGGAGTGTCATTACCCAAAGTTTATGATGTGATAGTAAAGTTAAGCTCCTTTTTTAGAAATCTTTGTTCTAAGACATTGAAAGTAAAAGATTTGGATGATCTTCAAAGTGAAATAATTGTGACTTTATGTGAGATGGAAAAGATTTTTCTCCCCTCATTTTTCACGATCATGGTCCACTTGTGTGTTCACTTAGTTAATGACGTAAAATAAGGTGGACCAATACAATATCGTTGGATGTACCCGATTGAAAGGTAATTCTCATGAAAATTATTAATCATTTATTTCTATATTTTACACTACCTTTATTTTTCATGTACATAATTATTATAACTTATGTAATATTACTGTTTTGTAGGCTTCTATGCAAATTTAAGTGTTATGTTTGAAATAAAAGTAGGCCAGAGGGTTCCATTGCTGAGGCTACATCATAGAGGAATGTATGTTTTCTTGTTCAAAGTACCTACATGAAATAGAAACAAGATTTAATCGACTAGAAAGAAATAATGCCGATGAAGAAAGTGATGATTACCAAGGACTATCATTATTTTCACCATGTGGTAATCCTTTAGGAAAGGCTAGTTGTAGATCTCTTTCTGAGCAAGAGTTAATTCAAGTCCAAGAATATTTACTCAAGAACTGTGAAGAGGCTGAAGAATACTTACGGTGTGAGTCTTCATTTTTTAGTTGGGATTTATAAGAGAAAAAAAATCCTAAAATATGTGATAATTCTTCGTTTTTCCTCCTAGTGAATATGAACAAGAAGCATGTGGAAAAGGTTTAATCGAATGGTTTCGTGAAAGGGTATGTAAATTGTTAAATTTTTAAATTATAAAATTCAAGTGCAATTACCCTAGCAATTATAATGATGTGGCTTTTCTCAGGTATTAGAAATTCCCGAGGAAGATAATATTCAAGTGGTGAAAGAATTATGAACAATGGCCTTAGGTCCTTTGCAAGGTGTCCAATGTCTCAATGGATGTATCGGTAATGGTTTCAGATTTCACACAAAGGATGTAGAAAAAAAGAGGGTAAATCAAAATAGCGGTGTTATGGTTAAAGGTATTTTTAGGGCCAAAGAAGAAGATTATTTTGGGATACTAACCGACATACTTGAGGTTCAATATTTGGATGGAAAGCGTGTGATATTGTTTCGTTGTGATTGGTTTGATGTTCACAAGGTTGGTAGAGGAATTAAGGTTGACAAATACGGCTTTGTGAGTCTAAATAGTCAACGTTTGTTGGCTACGAAAAAACCTTTTGTGCTTATGTCTCAAGCTCAACAAGTGTTCTACGTTAGAGATGGATTTGATCCCAATTGGCTTGTTGTCATTGATACTCATTGAAGGCATCATTGCAAAGTTTCGAGAAGGAGGTCAATGAAGATGATGGGGATGCATTACAACAAAATCAAATAAGGTCCTCTCAAGATGCATTTTTCTCAACAATGGATGTGGATGAGACTGATGATCAATTTGTTGGCTTAAGAGACGATGTTGGGGATATGATAATTGATGCTACCCTGGAAAACCAACCTAAAGAATTTGATGAGAATGAAGCTGCCATTTTTTTATGACGATGATTGCAATGATGACGATGATTATAATGATATGAGTGATACTGCTAGTGACTTCTCGAATAGTGTTGATGATATTGATCTTGCATGATTAATATTTTTGTTTCTTTGTTATTTTTGCAAAACTTCTTAGCCATTTAACATTTTTAGTTTATGTTTCTTTTCCCTTTTTAGTTTGTTATCTTTCTTACCCCAATGCTATATATTTGATTTCTTTGATACCAATGATGTCAATGTTAACAAAATATTGTTTTACTCACATTGTGCCACATATATTGACAGTCCTTTTTTTATTCACATTGTTCCAGATATATTGACAGGCTTTGATCCATTGATATGCAAATATAAGTATTCACATTTTTCCTAAAAACAATACTAATATGCAGATATAATGTTTTCTTTGATCCCAATGCTGTCAATATATGTTGTCTTGTTATCTTTTTTTACTGATAACTATATTATATATATGTTGTATATTCATATCTACTAATTGAAATTGTAGTCCAGATAGCAAGGTATGGAGGTAAGGCAATTTCAATGGAGGTGAATGAGTACGAACACCAGAGGCTTCTGACAATTCAGGCTAATAAGGAGTTTCTGCAATCCTTGGGCATAAAACATCTTGCATCCTCTCTCACAAGCTTGGTTGAGAGCACAAAGGAGAAGAAAAGAAAGCAAAAAAGCATAGTATCCTAAGAAGATGATGATTATGTCCCCGAAGATGAACCGACTGATAAGGATAATGAAAAACAACCTAAGCTTGGAGTGTCAACAAGGGTACGAAAATAGTTTAAGATGATAATAATTACCTTTTTTTCGTTTTTAATATATTTCAGATGTTCTTATCGAATTTTGAATTCTGAATTATTATTTTAACACAGGCCAATACTTCGAAAATAAAAGAAGGTCAGAGAAAAAATAACTTCATTTCTCCAATGGCAATGGCTAAGGTTCTTAGAATGAATAAGAAACAACAAGAATTAATAGCAGAAAACAAGGCATTGGAATCAGTTTCTAATGCAAATGTGATTGGTGAAGAAGGTTATTCGATATGCTTTTTGTATCGTTTGATTCCTCTAAGTGTATTATTAAAAGTAAAACATTCTTTTTCTTAATGCAGCCATTGGTAGCCAAGAACACTTGATTGACTTTAGTGATGAAAATTTTTAAAGTGAGGAAGGTAGTGATATGGCACAAGTGTTCCATAATACTTGCATAGTTTTTTTTTTTTTTTTGGCACAAAATGCAACCTCAGAACCCTGACCTTAGCCAACAAAACCAAGCAAAAACAGCCGGCTACCAGACTGTTAGTCTAAGAACACAGCTTAACAAACCAAACCATAAACTAAACACCACAGCTAGAAACAGACAGCCACTACAAGACAGAACAAGAGTTCCACTGCTCCCAAACAAACCAAAACAGCCTGCAGTTCCCCGAGCAGCACACACACACAGGCCAAAACAGGCATAAAACAAAATGCAGCTTGAGAAACTTGCCCTTTGCCTATCAAACCACGCATAAACATCCTCAACTGTTCTCCAACCTGTGCAGCCAGTGTTTCACTTGACTAGGCCATTTTGACTGATCCATGACCTGCAGTCTATTAAGCACAACCTTCTTAGTATATGCACAAGTTTTGCCCCTACTCCAATTACTACCACCCCACACCACTCTACTTCTCTACCTCCAAATATTTTAAACAAGAGTAGAAAGCACACAAAAACTCATTTTTTGCATAACAGGATAGGAAGTCCACTACTCTCCTCACATTCCAAAAACACATGATCCAAGCATTCAGCAGAATGACCACACAACACACAAACCATGTCAGACACAATATTAAGCCTGAACAACCTGTCCTTTGTTTTCAGTCTGTTAACGCATAGCTAACCAGCAAATAAAAGAGTGTTTAGGTGTATTAAAGGCTCCCCACACCCATTGCAGCCAATTTACTCTACTTACATCCCTAAAGAGCAGTCTATACCCAATTGCATTAGAGAAACTTGCACTCCAATTCCACCAGCCATTCTCAACCATCCCTAGCTTCATTTCCTCCTTCACTCTGCAAATATTCTTCCACCCCCAACTTACATTAGCAGCAGGCACATAATCCACTTGCATAGTTGATTTTTGTGTGTTATTAGGTCATATTCACGTGAATCATTTTTTTATTAGTACTAACATGTTTTGTCTTCTCAAAATCAATTCTATGCCTTCTTAACTACAAATCTTAAGCCCTTGAAACTGGAGACAATATGGAGATAAAACATAATCAAGATGGACAAATTGTTGTAAGAGATGCAACTCCTCATGGAGTTCAAGGTGAAATACTAAATGCCACGGATCAAGAGAATCTTGTTATTTCTGGTATGAATAAAGAATTCCCTTATTCTATTTAGCTAATATTACAAAAACAACCATAAAATTTTAATTTTTACATCTATGCACTGATCAAGAGAGTAATAAACTAACTATTGTCATACCATACGAAAAGTTGTTGATATTTGTTCATGTTATGTCTAATTTGTTTGAAAACCATACATCTAGGTGGCATTAGAAAAACAAGAGGGATGGTATATTGTAGAAAGCTTTAAAAATCAAATTAGAATTTGATGAGGATGGTAACGCAATTGGCCCGCATTCCTCGCTATATGCTTACTTTTTAGGTCTAAAAGTACGAAATCACTTTGTTTGTCCCGTGCAAGTCAAAGGTTGGGAAGAGTATACTTCTGAAACCTTGGACCATTTATGGGCTTGTATTAAGGTGAATTGTAAAAAATATGACATGTTATATTTTTGACTACATATCTTATGCTTAAAGCTTTATATGCCATTTAATAATTTTTTCAGTATAGGAAAGAGGGTGTCTTAAAGCATGCGCAATGCATTTTTAGGGATAGTAGGGACAAGTTGAAACAAGCCTATTTTGATGATCCAAAGCTGAAAACAAAAGTTGAGCTCTTAGAAAACAAGCCAAAAGACATGGGTAAAGAAGATTGGAAATTTTTAGTTGATTATTAGAGTGATCCAAAGTTTCAGGTAATCTCTATTATAGATTAACTACAAGAGGATATGTTATCTTCAAAGATGCTAACTTTATTATACTTTAGGTGAAAAGTAATAAAGCTCGTGCAAGTAGATCCTGTCAAAAGATGCCTCACTATAATGGTAGTAAAAGTTTTGCTCGCCTCAGACAGGAAATTATAAGAAGACATGCCTTTTATACTAGTAAATATAATGTTTTAATTATGAAGCAAATAGAATAGCATACATTTGATGATCTAATTATTTTTTCTCGCATGTTTAATATTCCATTTTGCTTAATTTAGATGGAGAAAAATGGAGGAAAGTGTTTGCGTCTTGATGTAATGGTGAAATCATATCTTATGCTTAAAGCTTTATATGCCATTTAATAATTTTTTCATTGATTTATTTATTGGCCTACATATGCAGGAAAAATGCTCATTTGATGACCCTGAGTATAGGAAAGAGGGTGTTTTAAAGCATGCGCAATGCATTTTTAGGGATAGTAGGCACAAGTTGAAACAAGCCTGTTTTGATGATCCAAAGTTGAAAACAAAAGATGAGCGCTTAAAAAACAAGCTAAAAGACATGGGTAAAGAAGATTGGAAATTTTTAGTTGATTATTGGAGTGATCCAAAGTTTCAGGTAATCTCTATTGTAGATTAACTACAAGAGAAATCTCATATATTACGTCTTGATGTAATGGTGAAATCTCGGAAGAGAAAATCAAATAAACCTTTTAATACTGATAACTTATAAAAAAAACATGCTTGTAGTGGTAAGTTTAGGACTTTAAAAGGCCAATTTATCTCATATATTACGTACGTATTTAACATGTCATTACAAGACCGCAGGAAGAGATGGAGAAATTGAAGGAGGACAGGGATAAAGGCCTGAATGAGAAGACAGATGAGCGAATTTTCCAAGAGGTTGTTGGAAAAGATACTCATGAGTATTTGCGTGCTTATGGGCCGGGTAGAAGCATTACAAAACATTTCAAAATAAAGCCTTCCCAATTGGATGTTGCTCAAGAGGTTGTTGAGGTTAAAAAGACTGCTGAGCAAGCTGTTCAAGATGAAAAAAAAAGATGTAGAGAATTCCAAAAAAGAGGCTGAGGATGCTAGAAAGGAGGCTGAAGAAGCTAGAAAAGATGTAGAGCTTGCCAAGAAGAAAGTTGAAGAAAGTGCGTGTGAGGTGGATCGAAAAATTGCTATAAATAATATGGTTTGGGAGAGAAATCTCAAGCAACTACCACAACTTTTTAGCGTGGATGCTGATGATAAGAATGATTTCCTAAGTGAAGGTTCTTCAACTTAAGGTAAGCATATTTAGGTGTATCTGTTAATTATGGATATTTGAATTGGTTTGGTCATGTAGAGGTAGGCAGGGGAAACCTAAGCACTCTGCTGTAGCTCCAAATTTGAAGCATTGATGTTAATTTATTCTTTAATCAGCAGAATATAGTATACAATATGGAACACTTGCTATGGCTGATATGTTTGTTGAACTAATGCATTGTGAAGTCTTGATGAAATATATTCCATTGTAACAAGTAAGATTAATTTAAGGGTTAAGCAAATAATGAGTTTGTCGGGATAACTTAGAATGACAATAAGAGTCATACACCACGGTTTCTTCATCAAGTGAGTTAGACTTTGTAAGGTATATTGTTCATCAAATTAAAATTCATAATACATATCACTCATCTAAGATACATGAAGTCTGTAAATGCATTCGAAATTCGATTTTTCCTACTATGAGACATTAACTCATCTGACATTGCTGCTAATTGATTAATGCTTCTTTTATGTGTCCTCTTTATGTTGTTGATGCTGTAAATATTCCTGTTGTTCGAAGAGCTTTCATGTGTAATTAGATGATTTTTTCTATATGTAGAAAATCCAACAAGGAAATTCTAGGAGGCACAACTACTTGATCAAAATTTCACACTTTATCACTCTTCCCCTTCGAATGTCCCTTTGCACTTGTTTTACCATGTCGTTTTTATACAAGGTTTAGCATAGTTTCTGAGGCCTTTTACTCTACTACTATTGTTGGTTTAGTAATAATCATTCTAATGTGAATATTTTTTTGATAGTATTGTATCTGAAAAAATTACTTATTTATTTATTGTGGTGATGTGCTTGTAGGTTGGTACCATACAAAGAAATGCGTAGATGGCGAGCAACAACACTAGAAGCATATAATTGGCAGTAATATAGAGAACTTTGTAGTTTTAATTTATTTTTTAAAATTATTGAACAATCGACTTTACTTTGTTGATTGTAAATAATAATATTATGTTTTAGTTCTTAGTATGCTAGTTAGGTACATCATTATGTAAAGGTTTCATTGTCTTAAAAGTACATTATATTATTAATATGAATATATTATTTCATTGTTCTAAGATTTGTTAATTGTATTTTATATTATAGGTAATAAATGTCTAAAAAAACCTCGATCAATAGAGATTGTTGGATATTTAAGTGTCTTATATGTCAGAACTTGGTATGTATATAGCCACGTATAATATATTTGCCACAAGATAATTAGTGGCTAGTTTTATTTCTTAGCCACGGGATATTTTGTGGCTAATTGTTTAGTAGCCATAATACTCTTAGGGAAATGAAATAGTTAGCCAAGGTAGTACTTGTGGCAAACAATTAAATTAGCCATGGTAATACATGTGGCAATGCAGTTTTTCGCCACGGGATTATTTGAGGCATAATTTAATATTCATGCAACAACCTCCATTTTCCCATGGCAAAAACATAGCCATTGCCACTTGCGCCACGATAATTATTTTAAAAATTTCCGTGGCAAAACTATATAGCCACGATATTTTTTTACTTGCGCCACAATTTCTCCTGTGGCACAAGTGACAAATTGTTGTAGTGATTAATTACCATCGTACTTATCTTAATGTCCCAATACGGTCTTTACAGTTGAAAGGATGCACTGTAACCTCCATTTGGTAACCACTCTCCCTATATATTTGTCTGTTCTTTCGTAAACCTTAGTTTAAACACTCAAACTCTCAAAAAATCGTCTTTTGCTCTGTCCAACAATCATTCTCTCACAAAAACAATGGCAAACAACAATGGCCTACAAAATCTCCCAGCCCCTAACATAACAATGACAATCAACTCATTGCACCCCACCACTACAATTGGGAAGATATTTTTGAAACCCAAATACTTCTCTATGTGAATGGTATCTTTGATCTGATGATGCTTCAAAATGTATCGACCAGATTCAGGCGCATCATTGGTGACAGGATTCATCAACTAAATAATGTTGATTTTTCGCAACTTGAACAAATGTGCTCATCCCCAGTTAGAGACTGCCAAATTCAGCATCAAACGCTAAGCGAATTTCAGGAGTGTGATAAATGTAAAGAACATTATTCGCATAGACAAGTGCTTTTTACCACCGGTGTTTACTATCTTACAAAGACTAAAGGGAATACTTACCGGCCTCCAGATGTAGTCAGTTGGCTTTAGGTGCAATACCTTCCGTATAATAATGACTTCCTGGGATACTACAACCCTTATGCTGAGGAATAGGTATTCCGCCAAATCCTAGAAAAATTTAGCATATGTTTGCATGTAGTACACTTAATGTAAAGTCATTATGTTATTGTTTAATGTTTCTTTTATTGGTAATAACCATCTGTTACATGCCCTTGCACCTGAACCGTATGCCTTCCTACACCCATTACCGTGGTGCGACAATAGTTTGTAGATTCCTGTGATGTAGTGTCAAATTTGTTTTGTTGGGTTTGCAGTCAATATGTAAAATGTAGTCTTATTATATTATTATGGAGGGAGATATATATGTCAGGGTATTGCATGCAGGTTACTAACGTACACGTCATTGGATGGCAATACAAATGTGAGAATGACAAAATAATGCATATGTATAAAATACATACATCCCTTTAAATAATTCCATATTTGAACTTTTTCAACTAAATAAACCTTCTTATTGTTGAGTAGCGTGTATTTATATACTTATCTTCAAGTACCTTACACCTAAGCAATTTACAGTTACACTTCATTGATTTGAGGTTACAGATCTAAATAACTATGTCTGATGTACACCAATAGTTATGCCTGAATACCCTAGTTCTAACTCAGTTGATATCATCAATTGTGTTTTATAGATCACAGTAACATATAGTTGATGATCACAATAACATTGTTTCTTAGAAAAATAAAACACCAAAACACTTTTCATTGTTGGACGCAACATATGTCCTCAGTTGTTGCTATTTATTTTTTAATTTGTATTTCCTCTTACTGAATTATAATTAAGTTAATCAAGATAATTAGATAAAGTTCCTACGGTAGCAAGACATTCACATTGTTATATGTTAGGTTGATATTACCCTTTCATTCATGACAAAGAACATAAATATAACATTAAGAGTAATACTATTTATTATCAGAGCTGGTACGTAAAAACCTAAATAATAACTTAGTTTGTTACAAGCAACCTTACTCCCTGGTTTGTTCAGGTTCAAGTTATTAGGCGCTCAAGGGCTTAATTATGTTATAGTGCTCTCTTTAATGTCGAGCATTGTTGTTGGCGTGACACAGTAGGCTTCAAAATCTTCACATCCATCCACGACAAATATATGAATCTTAAAAGTTGAGCTGCCTAAATACTGAAAGTGCAACATTAACATATGATTCAACAAGCAGTTTTAATATTAAAAATTGATCTTCTAAGACTAATGGATGTTAAAACAGATAATGGCGGAAATTTTAATTAACATCAATTTTTTTTAGTTATGACATAATAGGAAGTATGTAAATGTATTTCAAAAAAAACATTGGAAATATGCATAATTTTAAAGGAAGTAAGCAAATAAACACATGCAACAGTAGATGATTAAATATTCGCAGAATCATGATTACTGCATACACTTGCATAAGTAAATAGTAATATTCCGAGGCCATTACTTAAAAACTGCTATCAATTGTTAATGTTAAACTAATAATTCAAAATCAAGATCTTCTAATCAATCCCTCTTATAATCCTGACTATGATTGAAAAATATGGGCACACATTTCTAAAGTGGATGAAAAAGAAGTTCTTTTCGGATATTACAGTTGTACTTACTAACGAAAAGTATATATCATCCTGTATTGGTTAAACATACTAGGAATAAAAAATAACAACTTAAAATTATGTGTTAGGCCATCCAAATATTTACCGAGTCGAACTCGACCTGCTCGCAAGCGACGTAAACCATTCATCACCTAATGGTAAACCATCACAGTGCTGCATAAAACATCACACTACTGCAAATTAACATCACTCCTAATCACAACAAGCTAACCATTGCCCATAAAAGAGCAACATTTCAATCTGGTGTTCAAAGTACAAAATAACTCCTTTATTTCAAAACTCTATGTTTACAACTACATTAGCATATCATAGCCCACTTCCCCAACTACAGGTATAATTTTTTAATATATGGACATATACATTGAACAATCATTTGCTATTAGCATATCTTGTATTCGATGAGTAGATTTGAATGGGAATATCCTAAGAAGCTAAGTCATGTCCCCTACTATCCTAACCAACCATTCATACACCTAACTTAAGATGTCTTTTTCGTTCTAGCGATATTTTGCGATATTGGTTGCATGTGATTGCCCCCCCCCCCCCCAGGGTAATCAGTTCCTAGGGGGCCAACCCAGAGCACGTTAGCCAACGTTAGGTGTGACCTAATGTGTTTATAAGAGCAAGAGCGGCATTGCAGCGGAATATTCTTAGCACCCAAGGCGTATCCCCTACTTTCCTACCCAACCATTCTTACACCTACCCTAAGATTTCATTTTTGTTCCCCCGTTTTTTGCGATATTTGTTGGATGTGATTGCGCCCCCCCCCCCCCTAGGGCATTAGTTCCTAGGGGGCCTACGCAGAGCACGTGAGCAAGCATTAGAGATAAACCTACAGTTTTTATAAGAGCGGCTTCGCATGGGAATTCTCCTAAGTACCTGAGGCATGTCCGCAACTATCCTAACCTAACATTCTTACACCTCGCCTAAGATTGCATTGATGTTCTAGTGGTTTATTTGCGATATGCGTTGCATGTGATTGCGCCCCCCCCCCTAGGGTCATCAGTTCCTAGGGGGCCTACCCAGAGCACGTGAGCAACCATTAGGGGTAAACCTACAGTGTTTATAAGAGCGGCTAAGCATGGGCATATTCTAAGCACCTACTGCTTGTCCCCTACTTTCCTCCCCAAATATTCATCAATTAGCTACAGATTGCATTTTACACTTAGCTCAAGATTGCGGTATCCGTTGCATGTGATTAGCCTACGCACCTAGACAGTCACAGATATTATCCTACTAAATGAATTCCAACCGTTTCTAAATATTGGATTTCTACCTAGTGATAATCATTGGGTTGTGTTATGAATTTTACTAACCAACTCAACTCTGTAATATATTTTCCTAATAACAAAGTTCAAACCTAGCTACATTTTGCATATCGACATAGGTTTCTTAGTATATGCCTTATGTCATGGAAATACGGAGCACCACACTACGTATAAAAACACTAATCCTACCAACAGATAAACAACACCACAGATATAATTAAACTGGAAAACAAACACAAACAATAAAACAAATACAAAACACTTAACAGTTTTCAACATAAAAAAAAAACAGGAAAGGGTAGATATGCTTTTCTACTGGTTATATGGTGGCACTCCACCTAAAATCACCAGCGCGGCTGCTTTTGGTAGATTAATTCCTAATCTCAGCAACCTGGAAAAAAGATGAGTCATATTACGTTTTGAAGGTAAAACAATTTCCAATTACACTTACGCATCTCAAACTCCTTTTCATAATAACTCAAAAGCATTAAACCAGTCATGTACAAACAATGTGAAATCTAAGTGAGACCAATGATCAAAACATTGCTTTGGCATACAGAATGAAAAAATTAGACCAAATATTGCATAACTTGTACGCATACTCTCGGTAACCAACCATCTAAGCAAGTAACAAAAACAGTTCACTTCAGACACAAACCTAATTAAATAGGAAAATATTCACATTTCTGCAAAATAAATAAATAAATAAATAAATAAATAAATAAATAAATAAATAAATAAATAAATAAATAAATAAATAAATAAATAAATAAATAAATAAATAAATAAATAAATAAATAAATAAATAAATAAATAAATAAATAAATAAATAAATAAATAAATAAATAAATAAATAAATAAATAAATAAATAAATAAATAAATAAATAAATAAATAAATAAATAAATAAATAAATAAATAAATAAATAAATAAATAAATAAATAAATAAATAAATAAATAAATAAATAAATAAATAAATAAATAAATAAATAAATAAATAAATAAATAAATAAATAAATAAACAAGATAGCATTCATCCACAAACCTGTGAAATTTTTGTGATATTCGATCTACAATTCCTGGAGATTTGAGGTCCCAAATTTTCAACACATGAGCCACGAAATCTGGAGATTAACGTGTGTTAAATGGAAAATTGGCTAAGTACAGATTATAGATCGAAAACATAAAAAAGCGACTACCTAGATGCAATAGATTAATACACACAATTTAAAACAACATTAAACAATTATGATCAAATAAAATTTTAATTATGAAATCGAAACAACCAAGTATACCCCCAATCAAGGTTGTTTTTTATTATAACAAAGAAAGGGGTTCATCCCAACAAAACACAATTAACATTGAAAGTTAGATGGATCCAAGAACAAATGTAATAGAACAACTGTTATAATTCAATCTAATATAATTAAACGTTAGTAGGGGCTGAATGCCTTTTTTAACACAATTTCATAGATCTTTGAAGTTTTTAATACAAATTAAATTGACTCAACCATTAAACTCGGACAGTTGAATTTAACATAAAAATCAACTACACATAAACGACTAAAAATTTGTTTAAATTAAATCGACCAACTATTGAAACAAAACCATTCGGTACTACCTTATTTACCTCGAATGAGCGGTTTCTGTTGTAGGAGAGGCAGAACAATAGAGTGACACTAGATGGAAATTTGTGGAGGCCGGAATTGTGAGGCTTTGGAATGAATTGGATATAAGTTAGAGAGGTAAGGTAAACCTAACCCTAACCCTAGGAATTGGGAGGCGGATAAGAGGTAAGAGGATAGTTGAAATGAGAGACTGAAGAGTGAAGGAGATTTAGATGAGGGGAAAACCAAAATAAAGGGGAGTTGATGGGCTTGGGTTGTAATCCAACAATTAGTAGCCCACAACTACAGGCCCAACACCAATTCGAGTCAACTCTACAGTGTTTATAATTGTCTGGCCTACACACTTTTACAGGAAAAATATTTTCATTTATCTATATAATATATGAAAAGGCGTCGCTGTCAACGAAACTATGAATGTGACACATGTCACGCTATACAATGCACAAATTAAAATACAAACCATGTGTAGTTATTAGGAATCGAACTCATGACATTTGAAACAAAATGTGAAAGTTAAATCGCCAATCCATAATAAATTTGATGTTAAACATTTCAAAGTAATGGATAATAAAGTCTTGTAATCATATGATATGAGCTTTTAATATGTATCGTTTATTCACTTGCATTAAAACTATGACATTTTTATTTTTACCCGAGTCTTTTACATTGATTTTTTAATTAGTAACTTATTTACAACC
Source organism: Suaeda aralocaspica (assembly GCA_016808085.1). Lineage (NCBI taxonomy): Eukaryota > Viridiplantae > Streptophyta > Magnoliopsida > Caryophyllales > Amaranthaceae > Suaeda > Suaeda aralocaspica. Next base: position 318,579 of record PYUH01000338.1, on the reverse strand, counting down.
ATTGGAACGAAATTAGACAATTAGTTTGACCAAGTAAATTACCTTGGCCAAGCTAATTTGAATGGGAAGAAAACTAAGCAATAGCATTAAATATTAGTGTGGTTCCCACAAGTACGTATAGTTAATACCAATGTATCTATTCTATTTTCTAATGGAAAGCTAGTTTCACAATTAACCATTGAGATATAAAGTCGCTAGAAAATAGAAATAAAGGATAGTGGAATTCTTATATGGCAATGTAAGTTAATTTGACAATTTAGTCGTCTTTGTACATACCATCATGAGTAAAACTAACAATTTAAAATTGGATGATCACAAAACAAATAATGAAATACATTATATTAAATTGAGGTGGCGTGAATCCCTCCAGAAGTCACATTAATATAATCAGAGACAGTTACTATGTTGTTATGGCAGTTGCCTACTCTACTTGTAGAGTTCCATATTCCCTTCACGCCTTATTCCTAATTAACACATTTAGATTTATAACATAAAATTTCTTATTAAATAAAAACAAATTTTCTATAGCTTAGTGGTTCGATCCTTGATTTAATTATATTTTCAATGTAAGTATTTTCCATTTCAACCGCGTTGTTTGGTGGTGTCTCTTATCAACAGTCCCTATTTTCAAGTGCATAATAAATTAAAATACTAGTCACATATCAATACTCAGCCCTAAATACAGCATACTTGATGTCATATATTCAGAGTATTCAAACAGTCTCCAAGGACGTATTCAAGCATTCTCCAACACTAATCACATATTAATTTTCAATTACAGTGTGTTGTCCGAGATTAGCAACAGTCCCCATATTAAACAGTCCCCATACTCAAACCCTAAAAACAGTGTACTTGATGTCGTGGCAAGACCATATTCAATATTCATTAACTCTTTGGTACTCTAAACATTCCATTTTTCAACTGCCCTCATCAATACACATTACTTTTCATGACAACCACCCCCCTAATCTTCCTATATATACCCCCTTTTGTACTACCAACATCATTCAACCTAAAGCATTCTGATAAATACTTAAATTGTTTCCCGCTAAACCAATTACAAAAAAAATGGTCAGTTCTACTGATAGTAGCAACACGGTTACATTGAATCCGAGTTAGAAGAGGCTTCTGTAAAGCGTCTTCAACGTTTGGTAGAAGGGAAATACAAATTAACCCGCACTCCGATGGGTTACAGGTGCCCTTACAGTGTCGGAAAGAAAATACGACACTACACTTTCAGTAGCCTCTTACAGCATGACCATAGTGTTGCAAGAGGTTCTATTAAGCGCCGCGTTAAACAGAAGGCGAATCACCTTGCCCTGGAGAAATATTTGAAGGAAAATGAATCCGTGTTAAACCATTGAATCTTTTATGTTTCATTTTAGTTTTTATGCGTTATTTGAAGTTTTTAATTGTTAATGTTTAATATCTTGTACTTATTTTAATAAAAATTTAATGTTAATACTACTAAGTTGTTTCGTTTTATGGCTTCTACCAGTTTCCGTCTGATTTTGGTTTTTAAATTCATGCATTTACTTTCAATATCTATAGTTTTATACGTAATTTGGTTCTTAAAGTTTTCATATTTTGGAATAGTTTCAATACACCCTGAAATGGCTATATGTTAAAACGTATCCCTTAATTAAACTATAATTGTAGACCCACTTGGGCAACTTAGAAATATCAATGAAAAAAATGCAACCATCAATTTGATAAAACATTCAAACTGACATACTGTAAAATTATACTCTTAATTGAAATAACAATCAATGTTTTACAGTAGAATCAATTAAAATAACAATCAATTGGTAACACTATAAATTGATTAATGTAAAATTATTCAATTTATTTGTACAATTATTTAATCAATTTGTTAATTTGTTCAATCCACGCTAATAATGTTCTAATTTTCCCAATACTACACTAATAAAGTTTATGATAATATAAAAGTAACCATGAATTAGGAATATAGAGAGTGTAAAGAGAATGTCAATTGTATTATTATTCATCACAACATCTGATAACACCATTTTATACTCATATTTCTATGCTAAATTTGTGTGTTTTCATCTTACTTTTCCCATAGTTTCAACCTTTCTGAGGCATTATGCTTTATACTTTGCTATTGTTCTTCTCGGGTGTTATTTTGCTTTGTTTTTGTAGGTTTTAGGTGCTTTTGCTAGGATTATTGGAGATGCAAGTAGAGCTAATTGGATGTTGATCAAAGAATGGACAAATCAAGGCGTTTATGATGGTGAAAAGCTTCAAAAGAGTTGCTCATGAAGAACTACCCGCAACATGGTTGTGGAAATCACTTAGTTTGCCACAACCTAGTTGTGGCCACTTGATTTTGAAGTGTTTTGAAGCAAAAATCAGCCTACTCCGTACCCTAGTTGCGACCTAAAATCACATGTCACACCCCGGTTGCGGCCTTCTCTTTCATGTAGACAACTCTTCATATTCCTAGCATCTAAATAGGTTTTTTTAGGTGTTTTTCATTCAAACTTCTACACACATACTTCAATATCAGTTTTTTTTAGAGAAAAAGCTTTTAGTTCTCCTTAGTTTAGTGGCACACATTCTCAACTTTGGTTCTTTGACATTATTTTGGCAATTTCATCAATTCAAGTAATATTCTTCTTTTCTCTATTCACTTTTTATTGTTGTTAATCATGCTTCTTTTAGTTATTGTCTTGTTTATTCAACAATTATGTGTGAGTAGTTTTTATTAATCTAGGGTTAGGTCAAGCCCTAGCCATGATCGATTCTTGAGCAATTTTGTAAAGTCCCTAATTTAATTGTTGATTGTTCATGCTTAATTGATTGTGCTTATGCCAATACTAGAGTAGGGATAATTGGTATTGTTATGAATTCATTGTCTTTATCACAATGGGAATTGGGTATTGATGAATTTGGATATTTCAATTAAGAACATGAAATTCTCCATGGGAGTAGGTAGAATGAATTGTTAGAAAGTTAGGGTTTTGTGATTAAAGTCTTTGATTTGCATGATACCACTGGAGTAGGCTTGATTGCAAACTAAGGAAGCCGTAAATACTTGGGAGAGGTTTGTGGTATTTTATAGGGTTACCTTTTCTCTTGAACAATTAGTCGATTAAATTGGGGTATGAATTGCTTGTGTTTAATTATGCTAGTGGTGGCGCCTAACTCTAGGTGTTTTTATTCCTTGAATTTTATCATAGTATTTCCATTCGTCTTGTTTAGTGTTAGAATAGTTATTCAATCTCAAATCTAAATTGTTACTTACTTAGTATAAAGTAGAATCAAAATTGACCACTTTGAACCATTTAGCCTCTTGGGATTCGACCCTTACTTGCCCAACTACATAGTTAGGAGGAAAAGTTAGGTTATTTTTGTTAGGTCCGCGACACGCCTTTCAACATCATATACATAATATTAATATATACATATGGTTATAACATTCAAGGGGTACAATGCTTTCAATGGAACATTCAATAGACATATTCTTTGAGGACTTTTACGGATATAATGACGTCCACCATATTTTCATAACACTCCCCCTTGGACGTCAATTATATTATATTATCTAATGCCAATTAAAATTATATACATATGCTTATAACATTCAAGGGGTACAATGCTTTCAAATGGTACATTCAATAGACTTTTACGGATATAATGACGTCCACAATATTTTCATAACACCTGAAAAATAGTTTATCAATTATAAAATTACAAACCTAATCTAAATACATTCTTTGAATACGCAGAGTGGTCTGAGTTATTTAAAAACCTAATCTAACCTCTCACTTACTTAGTGAATAAAAAGAATTTATAATACTATATTGACATTTAGATCACTGATAAAGGTTGGTTGAGATGGTAAATGCTTGAACTTGATTTGTAAAAATTCATTGGTTCAAGTCTTACTCCAAACATATTTTTTTTAGATGACGTGACATGCGTATGTGGCACATATACCTAGAGAGTGCCACGTGTAACCTTTCTTTTATAAGGGGCACCTTTTAATATATTTAATTGATTTCCGATAATCCATAGAGTATCACTATCACATTGGTATAATCACATTCAACTAATATAAAGATTTTCATGTTATGGTCGGGCGATATATCGGATGCACTTTCTCTAGCTTAGGCTATAAGTACTTGAGTTACTTCAAATTGCAAGTCAACCAAAGTGTTGATTGAGTCTAACAATTAATTGCAGATTATTAATATTTATATAAACTTGTTAGAATTATACCCATTTTATTTTAAGTGCACGCATAAATTGTTGAACTGTAGGGATGATATTTACATATTAGGAATCCATAAATTTAAAGTAGGATTTGCAAATTTAACATCAAACGTACACTCTCATATTAAGTTATTAACTGCATCTTAATTACATATATTTGTTATTCTCGACGACATGAAATAGCATTAATGAGTCTAAACTACAAAATAAAACTTCTCTTACATACCAAACTATTAAATATTAGCAACCCTGACCTACTTCATATGAACACCTTTCTTCCTCTAAGCACCTTCAGAGAGTGCATACATGATTTACCAAAATTCCATCATGAATTTTAAAGGGTATTCACCAACTTGCTTCTACTTAGTTACCTTCCCCCAACTACAATTGCAATATGTAATACACCCATTTCCCATCTTTTATACCTGATGTCTTCATCCAACCAGACCTAGCAACTGGTTTTTCTTCACACCAAAGGAACAATTTTGAAGGGTGAACGTCAATCCTTCGAGCCCACTGACTGTAAACATTTGCAACATCGTTATAGTGCTTCCATCTCATAGTATGCAATTCGGGACTGGTAACCATCCTTGCCATGTAAAACACGACTCTTGATGCATCTAGATTCATTCTATATCGCTGCACATCAAATAGTAAACGTTGGTGATCACAAATTTTACTTAGGTTAAAACGCGTACTCTAACGGTGCTTCATATTAAATGTTGGTGACCTCCATTATTTAAAAATTTGAATTTCTTAGGTTATAACGCATACTCTAACGTTGCTTCATAATTTGACTGAATAATTTTTGTCCTCAACATGTTAATACATATTTTTAATTCATACTTATTAATTAATACTATAAACCAAGCTAATCTTAAATTAATTGGTACATACCTTTCCTTTGGCCCTTATAATGTCCCCTTCAAGTAGTTGTTTCCCTACTGGTGTGTCTGAAGGAAACACTAACGATCCGTTTCACTCAATGATGAAATCAACGTCATCAACATTGAAGTTAAGTAGCCTTGCAAACTTAGTAAACTTTTCATGGAATGTGTCATTCAACGAAATGGTGTAAGATACACCATTATCGTTAGTGCGTACACTTTTAACTAAAAAGCTAAAGCTACTTTGGATCGAAAACACATCTACGAGGACAACATCATTTTCATTTGGTACCTCATCATCATCATGGTTATTGTAAACATCGTTTAAGGGTTCTTGAGGCCTGATTTGAATACCCTCATAACGTCTAACACTTAAATGTCTACCAACAAAAGACTCTTTGTTTTTCTTTTCTTGTATTGTTGTGTTTCATTTTCCCCTTCCCTTTTTTGTTTCTTAANTGCACGCATAAATTGTTGAACTGTAGGGATGATATTTACATATTAGGAATCCATAAATTTAAAGTAGGATTTGCAAATTTAACATCAAACGTACACTCTCATATTAAGTTATTAACTGCATCTTAATTACATATATTTGTTATTCTCGACGACATGAAATAGCATTAATGAGTCTAAACTACAAAATAAAACTTCTCTTACATACCAAACTATTAAATATTAGCAACCCTGACCTACTTCATATGAACACCTTTCTTCCTCTAAGCACCTTCAGAGAGTGCATACATGATTTACCAAAATTCCATCATGAATTTTAAAGGGTATTCACCAACTTGCTTCTACTTAGTTACCTTCCCCCAACTACAATTGCAATATGTAATACACCCATTTCCCATCTTTTATACCTGATGTCTTCATCCAACCAGACCTAGCAACTGGTTTTTCTTCACACCAAAGGAACAATTTTGAAGGGTGAACGTCAATCCTTCGAGCCCACTGACTGTAAACATTTGCAACATCGTTATAGTGCTTCCATCTCATAGTATGCAATTCGGGACTGGTAACCATCCTTGCCATGTAAAACACGACTCTTGATGCATCTAGATTCATTCTATATCGCTGCACATCAAATAGTAAACGTTGGTGATCACAAATTTTACTTAGGTTAAAACGCGTACTCTAACGGTGCTTCATATTAAATGTTGGTGACCTCCATTATTTAAAAATTTGAATTTCTTAGGTTATAACGCATACTCTAACGTTGCTTCATAATTTGACTGAATAATTTTTGTCCTCAACATGTTAATACATATTTTTAATTCATACTTATTAATTAATACTATAAACCAAGCTAATCTTAAATTAATTGGTACATACCTTTCCTTTGGCCCTTATAATGTCCCCTTCAAGTAGTTGTTTCCCTACTGGTGTGTCTGAAGGAAACACTAACGATCCGTTTCACTCAATGATGAAATCAACGTCATCAACATTGAAGTTAAGTAGCCTTGCAAACTTAGTAAACTTTTCATGGAATGTGTCATTCAACGAAATGGTGTAAGATACACCATTATCGTTAGTGCGTACACTTTTAACTAAAAAGCTAAAGCTACTTTGGATCGAAAACACATCTACGAGGACAACATCATTTTCATTTGGTACCTCATCATCATCATGGTTATTGTAAACATCGTTTAAGGGTTCTTGAGGCCTGATTTGAATACCCTCATAACGTCTAACACTTAAATGTCTACCAACAAAAGACTCTTTGTTTTTCTTTTCTTGTATTGTTGTGTTTCATTTTCCCCTTCCCTTTTTTGTTTCTTAAGTCATTATAATATTCTTCACAACTATCATCATACACATTATTTTGGTAGTTAAGTTCAATGTCTACATCATCTTCATATTCAATTGGTTGTTTTCCATTCCGTTTTGAAGATTCCCCTACAAATTCATTTTTGTCAAATTGATTTAAATTCACCTGGATTTGAGGATTCGGATTAAAGGGCATAAAACCAAACAACTCATTAATAAACGCATTTGTGTATTCATTTAAACTTTTTTCAAATTCAATTTTATTGTTTTAACTGATTTGGATATGGCTAAGACCATGTAATAGGTTTGGTTGAGAATCAACAATACCCGCAATTTGTTGATTGTTTCAAATTCCTGAAACCGCACCTTCATGCACACCAACACTAGCGTTCATCATGTTATCTCCCTCGTGCATGTAATAATTTTCTTGTCGTTGAGGTTCACTAATGTTGTTAGTAACATCTATTCCTGTTTAAACAAACAAAATTAAGGTTTTAACCTACACTTTATTCTCTAATATTTAGTTATCTACCGAACTTGAATTTTAATATCTTATAAGAATTGAGTGTAGTCTCGTATATATTTTACCTTGATCCGAATCATTGTTTATCATCAATACATTCATGTTGATATCATTCATGGGCGTAGGCATTACATGATTATGAGTGTTGAAGTGGACGTTAACGCCATGGTTTGAAACCCCCTCAAGTTGATACATGCCTTCTCCTTCAAACCCACCGTTAACTACGGGTAAATTTAAATTTCCTCTAACATTTACTGCCTCACCATGTATATAAGACATCATTTGAGAGGGTTGCATGAGAAATTTTGAGTCATCTTCACAAACATCTTGGAAGTTCTTGTACTTCCTTTTGTGTGTGAATTTTTGGAACTCATTTGATACACTATTTTCGCTACTTGACATGGTTGATTGTAACTCTCTTTTTAAAAAAAAAAAAAAAAAAAATTGGTTTAATATTTTTTTCCCTCCAGCTAAGGTTACTTTTTTTTTTTTGGTTTATGAATGGACATGTGAATGTAAGTTAGATGGTTTGCATGGGGTATAAAGATAATTTGGTTTAGGGTTCGTGTATATTTATTTTAACCAAAAAACATAGTTTAATAAATACACCTAAATTTAATATTATCTAACTACTTTATTGTAGTTGCTTGCAAAGCTTACTATATGTTATACTATGAATAGCATAATTGCTAATAATGCTTCCCTAGTGTATCACTTGATATTTCTAATAGAATGAAAAATATTGTAATTACGTTATTTTGGCAACGTCGAGACTAGGGGTGAAACTAGTTCGGTTTAAAACCAAAAACCAAACAATTTTTTAGAATATGGTTCGGTCTTTTTATAATTTGGTGCCGTTTGGAGCGAAATTTTTTGAAATTTCGGTGTTCGTTTTGGAGTTTAGAATTTTCGGTGCAAACCGCACACCAAATATCGATCTACTCGAATATTCAATCCCAATTATTTATGAAGGCCCAACAGTCCAAAGTTCCAAAAAAACCTAAATAAACCTTACCCCACTTGTTAATTTGTTGTGAAGATTGTTTAGTGTATATTAGATACTTAAATAGTAGAAATATGCCTATATACTTTTAGCAGGTCAAGTAGGAGTTGAAGAAACACAAGTTAAAATTAAAATGTCCTACAAAATTATGGTTTGGTTTAGATTCAAAAGTAGAAGACCGAAATTTTCTGGTTTGGTGTGGTTTGGACTGTAACATAATTTGGATTGGATTGGAGTGAAAAATCAGAGACCGAAATTTAATGGTTTGGATTTGGTGTTGGCCAAAGTCCAAACCGCACACCGAACTTTCACTCCTAGTCGAGACAAATAACTTTGTAACACGACACGAGAATGACCGATTAGTTAAGGGATGGGTCAAGAGATTAAACCTATTAAAGAACAACGGTTGACCAGATACACCACATTTATTAAATTGGTTGGGTAATGGTTTAAGGGGTTCAACTCGTGCCATTTCAAACAGGTCGACACAGCACGACCGATTTGACTACTTTTTTAAGTCTAGGTAGTATGTTAAAAAATTACATGCCACGCCGAAGCGGGTTATTCGGTCATTAGGGTCGGTATTATACCCTATGCATATGTAACCTTGTGTTGATGTTAGATTAATTATGAATGGTTGAAACAAATGATTGTAGTAGTGTTAAAGTACTTGTTTTACATTCTTATAACACATTTCGGAAGGTCTTGACTATTATAGAATCGTTAATATGTGTTAATATGTGTTCAAATAAATGAGTTCACAAGAATACAACATGTGTTACTTAATAGTATGAAAACAATACCTAATTAAAATAGTAGAACAAATTGTTAAGTAGTGAGCAGAATACACAATAACATTACGGCTTCAAGTTGTTACAGGCAATGTATACTATAAAATCTTATTTATATTACTCTTAGGGTCTATTCGTTATTCACCATATTGTTGGATCCAAAACCATACGTGGTGTTTTAAGGCTAAATATTTATATTTACTAGTAAGCTACCAACTTATTTGTATGCTTACAAACCATACTATATAACTAGATGAAGACAATTACATGATGATTTATTTAAAAATTACTGGACGCGCATGTGTCACTAACCAATTCTTTCACATATTTTATCAACTACTATTCTTATATAATTTTGCCAAATTGAACAAATTTTAGTTACATAAGTGTATTAAAAAATACATATTACACAAAATTTAATTAATCAGGCCAATTTCATAAACCCTTGTAAGCATTGGATGTGAATCATGTTATTGATTATATATCACTATATCATACGGAGTATATACGTTCAATAGCTGATTAAATAGCTTGTTCACCACTACATTGATTGTAAATTTACTATGCCAATTTAATTAAAAGTATTGACATGACAAATTCAGGAATTTAAGCCTAAAATATTGAATAAAATGTGCAATTTTAATGCTATATATATGCCCATTCAATATTTATGACAAGCTTTACCGTACTAAATCTTTGAGCATAATTTTTATAAAGATTTTGTGTGTATTAAATGAACTGTGTACAGAACTCCTCTATTCACTAGATTGACACATTTTACCTTTAAACTATCAATCAACAATTGATTGAGTACAAATGATCGTAAATGAGCATATACATTAATTACGAAATAAAAAAAAATATGGTTGAACAATGTTTAGAAACGAGGCGGCATGGGTACATAGGTTGCCGTTCCTGAACCCGATTCATCCCCGTATACTGCATTAATAATTGTTTAATATACACATTTGCTTTATTAATCGAGTAAATTTGTTAGAAAATTTTAAGGTAGTACTAATAGACACTTGTAACGTGGTCATTATTCAAGATGACAAAATCTTTTACATTACTTCCAATATGGTAAGCATAATATAATTGGGTGTAATTTTATATATTGAGCATATTTTTTTTTAAATACAATATAATACAATATTTCTAACAAATAAAGATTTTAAATTAAGCGAACTTACAAGTTACAACGCATTACTAACTTGTACCAACCAAAAAACGGTTACCCATTTATGACGAATATGCTAATTTAATGTTCTGTACCAAAACTATTGTACTATGCTTGTGTCAGAGAACTAAAAATCTACGTGATGTGTACTTGACATCCTACTACCCTAGGGCATTGGATGATTTATTGCCAAAGTTAAACCATAGGCAATAGGGAAATAATTGTTAAACGTGTAAGTGTCATTTAAGTAACATTATTGACTTCTTTTGTTGAGCAGTTAATACCTACACCATAGTATTTACTTCTTTTGCTTATGTACTGTGACATCATCCGGTTTATATTGTGGTCTTTATTTGCCAAAAAATATCCAATCCACAAGGAAACAAAGATGGGTGTACTCCCTCCGTTTTTTTAGTTGTTGCATTTCAAAATGTGCACTATTTATATTTTATGTTTTACTTTTATGATCAATGTATAAATTAAGAGGAATATATTCAATATGGATCTCGTTTGATTTTTCTTGATTTGTACTTTATTAATATATATTTTTTATAATTTATACAAATATATAATTTGAATAAGTAATTGTTAAAAATGTGTCTCGGCAAGTGTGAAAAGTAAAATGTTGCAACTAAAAAAACGAAGGTAGTAATTATATATCTTTGATAAAATTACTTCAACTGCCCTTAACTCAAGTTACACTATCTCTGTTTTTCGGTAATATATATGTCGTAGTCAAAAATTCGCTTCAAATAGGGTACTTGCATCTATGCTAATTTATGAGAGGCATCTCATCCAAATGATAGCTGGGAAATTTAGTCATTTTGCTCGTCTCACACGTGAAAACAAAAAAAAAAACTTTCTATATTCTTTCTCTGTTATTGACATCCACAACCCCTATTACAATATATTTTATCAAGTCATTGACATCTACTTATCAAGTCATTAACAATAAGCTATCAAGTTATTGTCACATTCATAGTAGTCTTTACAAATTCAACCCAAATAAGAGTTACATTTGCATATATTCAAGTCATTTACAACTAGTTTTCAATTTAATTTCTAAAAATTAGAATATATACTTCTTCCACCATATATATTCATTTCCCCCACAGTTGCAATATAATCTTTCCACACCTTTTTTATTATTTGCAACTACTAAGAAGACAACAATCCGTTATTAGTCTCATGAGCCAACTAAATATTTTAATAGCTAGAAAATACTAATTTATCTTCTTTGTCCAACTAATCATTATATTTTAATCCAACATGGAGTCTTTAAAACACCATAAGAATTAATTAAAATTTAAAGGTCACATTTTATTTGTTACACACTAACTCATAAAATAGACTCAATATAGTATTAATTAAGAGTCATAAAAAATTGACTCAACATAGTATTAACTCAAAATTTATTCTTCTTCACCTTATTTGTTACACACTAACTATGCACTTTAACACAAGTACTATTATTCTTTCAAATATCATTATCAAAATGTTTATTCAAACTAATAAAATCCTTGAAAGATTATATGCCCATTCCATGCATGCTATAACAACAAACCAAGTTAAGTATAGCTATTTTATCAACTACATTCTCATATGATGTCAAACAAATTATGCAATTTACCACGTACTACTATATACATGTCCCACCTCTTAATCTATCAAGTTGATTAAAATACACATTTAGGTGGACAATTATTATTTGTTATGAAAGCATTGAGAATAGGTGTCAAATTAATCAAAAAAAAAACTAATTATTTTAAAAATTAAGTTATTAAAAAATTAAAACACTCCCCTTCCAAAGGATTCTGAGCGATCAATGAAGTATATCCACTTTTTGATGTACTCCATGGATTTCTCCGCTTGTTCCACGATATAACTTCTTCCCAATGACCAACTCGTAGCTTTGAAATAAAATCTCGTTTTTCATATGTAGGAAATATGGGTGTATTTCAAAGGCTACAAAATAATTTGACTATGGAGGGAAAATAAGATGTTTAGAATTTCGGGTATGTGATGTCATGGCATCGAAACCACTGTCTTGAAAATGAGATTCAGCTTGTTCGAGGTACAAAACATTATGGCTCTGTTCATTTGACGTTAGAGTTAATATAGTATAGTGGTTTGAATTGTCATTCTCGAATGAAATGTCAAGGGTTCAAGCCTTAATTTTAGTTATATGGCTATCAATGCACTTATTTTAAATTTTATTAAAATTCGCAACATGTTTGCACATGTGTCGCCATGTCATAGATATTAAAAGTGACATTTGTTTATATATATAGTATTGATTGATGATCTGGAGCAACGCCCGGGATCAAAGCTTTGGTACTTCCCTTTAAATATAATTTCATATGAATTTTCAATTACTATGTGTTGTTTGAGATTATCAACAGTCTCCATATTCAACAGTCCCCATACATAAACCCTAAATACAGCTTACTTGATGTCGTGGCAAGACCGTATTCAGTATCTTTGGTACTCAAAACGTTCCATTTTTCAACTGCACTCATCAATACACATGACTTTTCATGACAACCACCCACCCTAATCTTCCTATTCCACAATTTGTACTACAAACATCATTCGACCTAAAGCATTCTCATAAATACTTAAAAAGTTTCCCGAAAAAAAAAAAAAAAAAAAACCAATTCATTAAATATGGTGAGTTCAAGTGATACTGACGACATAGTTTACTGCGAGTCTAAGATAGAAGACGCTTCTGTAAAGCCTTACCAACGCATTATAGAAGGGAAATACAAATTAAGTCACACTCCGACGGGTTACAGGTGCCCTTTTTGTCACGGAAAGAAAATAAGATACTACACTTTCAATAGTATCTTGCAACATGCCCATGGTGTTGCAAGGGGTTCTTTTAAGAGCCGTGTTAAACAGAAGGCGCCGCATCGTGCGCTAGAAATATATTTGAAGGAAAATGAAGCCGTGTTAAAGCATTGAATTTTTTTCTTTTCAGTTTTTATGGGTCAATTTAAGTTCTAAATGTTAATGTTTAATTTCTATTACTTATTTAAGAAAAAAGTTAATGTTACTACTACTATGTTGTTTTTAAATTCATGTTAAATTCCTGTTAATGCTACTACTACTACCAGCTTCCGTCTGATTTTGGTTTTAAATTCATGCATTTACTTTCAATTTTTATAGTTTTAAACATAATTTGGTTCTTAAGGCTTTCATTTTTTTGAAATAGTTTCAATACACCCTAAAATGGCTATATGTTAAAACGTATCCCTTAGTTAAACTATAATTGTAGACTCACTTGGGCAACTTAGAAATAACAATGAAAAAAATGCAACCATCAATTTGATAAAACATTCGAATTGACATATTGTAAAATTATACTCTTAATTGAATTAACAATCAATGTTTTATAGTAGAATCAATTAAAATAATTATCAATTGGTAACAGTACTTTTTACTTATTGTAAAATTATTCAATCTATTTGTAAATTATTCAATCAATTTGTTAATTTATTTTATCACGCTAGGGTTTCTGATCCAAGGGTTATGGAGAGCAGATGCACCTGTACATAATAAATAGATTGAAAAATAGTTTATCAATTATAAAATTACAAACCTAATCTAATAACATTCTTTGAATACGCTGAGTGGTCTGAGTGATTTAACAACATAATCTAACCTCTCATTTACTTAATGAATAAAAAGAATTTATATAACTATATATAAAGGTTGGTTGAGACGGTAAATGCTTGAATTTGATTTATAAAAATTGACAGGGTCAAGTGTTACCCTATCAGAAACATAATTTTTTTTTTTTAGATGACATGACATGCGTACGTAACACATATACCTTGAGATTGCCACGTGTAATCGGTTTTTTAGAAGGACGCCTTTAAATAGATTTAATAGATTTCCGATAATCCATATAGTATCGGTATCGTATTGTATACGATATGGGTACGGCTATATATCTACGTACAGCATATGTGCTACTTATATTTTAAGCACACTGTAACTCAAAAGTCGGATTACTTAGCTCCAAAGATACTTAATTAAATTATAGTTCAATCCTTTAATAATTTTGTCAATAATATTGGGTGTGGTGACGTGAATCAGTAGTGGTTGTGGGATAGCTTTGCGTGGGGTACGTAAGAGTCCGTTCCACTCGTTTAATTATTGTTTCCAATGATTAGAAGCGTGTCTATATCCTTATTTTCCCATATTGGGAGGTTTTGTTTTGCCCGGCTCCACGGGATATTTTAATATAGAAGACATGATTTTTATTAATAATAAACAAATGACGATTTACTCAAACAATTATTATAATTAATTTTATGAAAACAAATTGATCATCATACCACAAACCCGTGCTTGGTATAATAATTGGAGAATTATATCTGGAAACATGGGAACATTGAACTTCGCTTATATATTCTGGATGCGTATATTGGCTCGTTTTGGATAGCCCACAACGGTGGCAGCCGTGGGACTTCTGGATCTTTGGGAATCAAAAAATTAGGAATCATATCAATATACTTGATTGTGCCGTCGGCTGAACAAACATTCACAGTGAAAACGTTATTGCCCACATACTCAAACGTTATCCAATCTCTGACTTTTATTTCGTACGGCACAAGAAATTGCTTCCATCCAGTTGTTAAGCAATATTGAACTTTCCCATTTTCTCCTAACCACTGTCCTTGAACATTCCAACATGCTTGCGTTAGATAAAGACGGAGCTTCACATATAATTCCAGCTCTGGCTTAGTCGCTACAAATCTATGCAGCAGTCTCTATTAATGTATGTAAATCATGATATCAATCAGTACTTTATGTAAAAAAAATAAAAATTTAAAAAGATAACTCTTAAAAAAACTGTGGTTGCATTAATGGGGTATGATTCTTTAACAACTCCGATCCACTGTGTTACTTACAAGATATTGAAGGTCATCGAGGGTAACAAACACTATGAAAAGATCAAACTTTGACCCCATTGTTAACTGCACAGAAAAAAATTACAATAAAATAAAACAAAATAACAAATTAGTTAATAATATTATCAGATCAAAACGAGTTTAATTATATATTTTTGCTACACGTCAATATTTTTTTGTTCAAAAGTAACTTACTCAATTTTATAAGTCATTCTACATGGTGATAGAGATGGATTTATACTCACAAAATTAATAAAAAAATAATAGTCCCGGCATAATATAGCACGAACTATATTGATTGCAAGGGTTCTTGTAAATTCACCATATATAAATAATTTCATTGTCTTGAGCTTTTTTTTTTGTGCACGGATAACTGATCTGTGGAGGTGCAATATCCTTGTACCTAATAGGGTTTCACAGGTATGCACCAATTACAACGAACTTTATTCATTAATTACCACAAAAACCTTAGGTGTTAAAAATAAATAATTTATATATTACTCTCACAGTTAGGGGTGGAGCGAGTCGATAAAAAGCTAGGGGTTGCTCGACTTGTGTTTGTTAAGTTTCGAGCTGAGTCGAGTTGATCACGAATGGCTCGTTTAAAATACCGGTTTATCTTAGCTTCTAAATTTATAACGGTTAGATTTTATTTTCTTTAAAAATTTTAGTGAATATATAGTGGAAAAGTTTATTTTAATTCAATGTTAAAATATTTATCAATTTTGAAGACAAAACAAATGAAAATAAGTGTTTCAATTTATCAATTGAAGACAAATAATGCTCTCTTTGTTAGGTAACGGCCTATTTAATTCAATTCAACTGAAATGATTGGAGCTGAACAGAACTGAAAGGTTTTTATGAAGGTTTAATGAATAGCAAAATAAGAGAAGAGCTGAACTGAACTGAAATGAACTGAAAGAAATTTAAGCAAAAGTAAACAGGCCCAAACACTAGAAACCAAAATAATACCGAGTAGTATCTTATCGAGTTTCGAGCTCGAGCTAACTTCAATCAAGTTTTGATCGAGCTTTTTCGGAGTCGAACTCCAGCTGCTCGTGAGCTACCAAACTCGTTAAGCTACCCTACTCACACTATTTGTGTTTAATGTGTATTTATAACTTTAGACATATGGGATTTTGTTTACAACATCTCGATTTATATAGGGTATGCTTACTTAGGGTATGCTTACTTCAACCGAAAATATTTACTGTTGTCCGCTTTTTTTGCGTCTCAATTTTATTGTTGTCCGCCTATTTAGGGTATGCTTACTTCTACCGAAAATATTTCAACTGAAATGAACTGATTGGAGTTGAACTGACCTTTTACTAAATTGAAACTCTTTTATTAAGAATTACTGATTAGTGACTTAAAAAAAAGAACTAAAATGATCTTAGGTTTGCTGAACTGAATTCGGCTGAAATGATTCTCCGCCAAAGTACACAGGTCCTTAGTATTTTAGTCCCTTCTAATTTTAGGGAAAAAGTCAAATTTCAATGTTAGTTTAGCAAACAAAGCAATAATTCAATTATGTGTTACATGTTCTGAAAATTTTACTCGGACCAAAAAATAAAAAAAAAAAAGAACAAAATTTTTTAAATAAAAGTGGTGTTTTACGTATTAATTACAACCTATCCATTACAATATTGCATGAACCATTAATAACACATCCTGTCGTGCCAACAACATTTGTGACATAGTATTTCTCACTTGTTAGGTAGGTAGCTACCGTACTGTACCCATTTAAATGGAAACACCAATTTAATCATAAAATATGGAACAATTTCAATGCAAAAAAAAAAAGGTAAGGGATTAAATTAAGCAAATAGGCAATGTCTGCTTGTTAGTGACCAACAGATGACTTTGCTTTTGACTAGTTAATGGCCCTTAATGCATGTATGAACTATATATGGGTGTCGTTTCAGTTTAATTTAATTATAATAAAATGGATTTAAAAACTGAAAAGAAGAGATTACAGTTTTATTTTTTTTATTTTTTTTTATTTTTTTTGCCAAACATTTAATTATTTATTTATTCAAATAAGAGATTCGCATGAAATATAAGGTGTTGTTTGGTTCACATGGGAAGAACTAGTACTTCCTATGAAGCCTCAATTTCTATGCTTTTGTCAACCAAACAACAAAACTTCAAAGGTTTATTCTAAGCAATTCTATTTCCTATACTATTGGATGTCAACCAAACAAGGGACAAGTTTTGTGTAAACCCGATATGTTAAATTAGTAACACTAGGCATATCACGTTTGTTACTTAGGCATAATGAGATAAAATCGTATCTCTAAAAATATAAGGTGTTTTAATTTAGGACAATAAATATTACTATATTGCACAGCAAATTGAATCCGCCGTGAATGACTATATTATATTGTAAGTGTCCATTATCCCTTGTACATCAAATTAGTAATTTGTAAGTGTTGTAACCAACTCATAATGCCCGTGGATTCTTTGAATTTGCTAAGCTCCACACATGTATTCCAGGCAAAACATATGATTATGCACAAAATATAGCAAAAACCTTTGTAAATTACTTAAATCATGAAGTCCAGATTGTACACACAGTGTTACATATCTATATTTGTCTAACTTAGCACCAAACAAATCATGTAGCGCAAAGTCGAGTTTACTTTGTTAGTAGATTAACGGACTAATTAACCGTGGATGTTCTCGTTCACATATGCGTTCAACCACAGATCTATGTGAGTTAGTGAAACTATGATTAAATTACTTCATATTGATACACAGCGGATGCTACTTAGTATTTTTTAGGAAATACATACAAGCTAACAATTTGTAGTTACAATGGATGCACGAGTTCACGCCCAATTTTTCACATGTTTTCCAGTGTCACAATCTGTAGTTGCCGACAAACTTCATACCTGTCTTCGTATACAATATCACTCGACAAT
The DNA here is from genome assembly GCA_016808085.1 of Suaeda aralocaspica. Lineage (NCBI taxonomy): Eukaryota > Viridiplantae > Streptophyta > Magnoliopsida > Caryophyllales > Amaranthaceae > Suaeda > Suaeda aralocaspica. Next base: position 300,346 of record PYUH01000338.1, on the reverse strand, counting down.
AATTTCATACTTCGTATACAATATATATTTTCATTTGGTCAATCCAAATTCACAATGAAGACCGCACATATAAAGCAAAAAATACATATACGTGGTAATGATAGTGCACGTATAATCGTATATTAGCCAATATAAAAGTATTATTAATCCCCATTCTAGTATACAAGCAGTTTAGTAATCGTACACTTGCCATACGATGTCAAATAATATTTGCATGTAATTGAAAAATAACAAAGCAACAAGGAAAAAATTATAATAATAATAATAATAATAATAATAATAATAATAATAATAATAATAATAATAATAATAATAATAATAATAATAATAATAATAATAATACAGATAAAGCACAAACAAATGGAGTAGCAATAAGTGGTAGTTGTAAACTTGTAACAAATTAGGTTCAAGATATTTAGTTCTAACACTAGGGTTCCTTAGTTATATAGTGTCGGTAATACAAGGTTTGCATTTATAACTTTTAGCTCGATTCACATCATAAAAGGAAATTTAATATGTGCCAATCAAGGTAGAGGCGTATAGTGACATGTAGATACTGTTCAGTTTAGAAGAAACAACATTCATTTCTGGATATCAAAGATTTTGGCAAAATTTAAAAGCATAAATGTATCCAGAAAATGCAATTTGGTAAAATTATCATTGAAGTCAACATACTACAGTGTGATACCCAATACAGTCTTCTATATTTACGATTGGATGCCATTGACAATTGTTGCGTTGAATTTTATTTAATTTAACGTATCCGAAGTGGCAACCGAAATAATATAAAATGGTCCCTTAACATATTTAGCAGTCGTGGCTGATACTCTAATCTGCTCATAATACGGTTGGATTCCCTTAAAAAACTCACAAAATATACAAAATTAAAAAAAATATGTTGATATTGAAACATTTAAAAACCTCACCCCTCCATGGAAAATGAAAACTTGTGATATGAATTTATTAAAAATCCAAAATAAATTTTGTAGTGCGTACGCACTAAATAATAAACAATAAAGTGATTGAGTTGTGATTGTGATATGTAGTTATTATAAATCTAAAAAAAAATTTGTAGTGCATATGCACTCAACAATAAACAATAAAGTGAGAGTGGGGGATAGCTCAAGTGGTTAAAGCTTCCCTCCCGGTTCCAAGAGATCTTGGGATCGATCCTCATCCTCGCCTTTGTGGCTCTCTAAACACCAAAAAAAAACTATAGAAGTTTGGATCCTAATGTGAATATAGTTTATATGGAATTAAATAAGTATCCCAAATTCGGGCCTCGTTATAGATTTAAAGATTTTCCAAAATATAGTAATATAAATACTACTTTCTCCGGTTTTTTTAGTTGCAACAATCCACTTTTCACACTTGTCGAGACACATTTTCAACTATTTATAACTCTAATTATAACTCTAGCGAACCCTTACATTACTTAAGGTAGCCAATGTGTCTGATATTTACAATACGTTTATCACAATATGGTACGAGTTCTTTTCCCAAGTGAGCAACAACCCTTAAATTACTTGGTTGGTAAAGGCAGTTAGTATAAAAATATATATTATCTGATTTTACCTAAATTAAGAATACACACATATGAGAAAATTCCAACATAATACATCTGTATAGTACATTTTTTTTTTGGTATAATTCTTCCATAAATCCATGAGGTGGCACAGTATTTACTTCCCGTTGTTTATTATATTATTTTCCTTTGAATACTAATTGGTTTTATACGAACTATGTAAACAAATACAACCTATTAGTGCAGTTGTACACGAAATAACCTCAGACCATTTATATAACAAGTGACACTAGTTTTCATATAGACACAACTACGGCCAAAACTTAGACTTAAGTTTGGAAATTGATAAAAATAACGGTATCGAAAGAAGAATATCCGTTAAGGCGAATTCAGATTATCTATTTTTCCAATAAACAAGATCTTTGTCAGGACAGACTCTACATGACTTGCTTTCTCTAATAGTCAAGTGAATTATACAAAATTTGTTAACCATATTAACTAGTTATAGCTTAACCAATAGAATGCACTTACAAATTATACAACACAAATATCACAAACATAAACTCGTTTGGTACATATAACATATAATTCGACAGTGTAGTAAATGAGAGGTAATTGAGTAAAAGGACCAAGATCTTCTTTTTAATATATATAGGAAGAGGTTCGAATGATAAACCTCCTTACATGAGGATCGTGAGAACTACGTCAAAACTCCTTTACTCAATTTTTTATTTTACTTTTCTAGGTGTTATGTTGTTACTTTATATCTATTTTAATAATAACAAGGTAACGACATTTACTTCAAGTGTTTTAAGCTATCTTATAAAATTGACCTATAAGTAGTAAATATGACCACCTAAATAGTATACGATTTTCAATAGCCTAAAAAATCAACTAAATTTAGTAACAATTGAAAACTAAGGGTATACCTAATTATCATATATTGTTCATAAATATATATATATATATATATATATATATATTTATACTATTTAAAAAAGAAAAGGTTAACCAATATTTTTCAAAAAATTACTTATTTAGGACACGTTTAAATTGTACTTTTTTTTGTTGTCTTAATTTTTTTTTTTAAATATCCCGTATACATTACCAAATTTATTCAATGCGCAAGGTGAAACTTAAATGCAATCGTCATACTTATTAATTGTAGTAATTGTTAGTTTTGCCTTTTTCTTAAATATGAACAACGATTTATCATTATTAATTTTTATTTTTTTGGGTGTGGTAGTACACATATCATTCTATATAAACCTGGCAAGCTATATCACCACAACTCACAAGCATCCATTTCCTTCCCAAAAGAAAAACCCTTATTGTTCATTTGGTGCCCTTCATCGTTTATAAAAATAATTAATATTTTGTTGTCTTTATAAGTTAGGGTTTTGCATAATCATAGTAATAGAAAAGAAAGAAAATGTCAAGCAGTGATAATAGTGTGTCATCCTAATTTTCAAAAGCATAGAAACAACGTAAGTTAAACCAAATCCATGATGTATGTTCATGGAACAATGTACCACACATGCAACAAGTTGGTTATCAAGGTAATATGGTTGATGGATCATTTCCAATCTCTGTAGGAAGTGGTGAAGAAGCAAACGAACATGCAAACTCTTGTATGTATGAAAATGGACTTGTTGTATTCGGTGAAGAACAACAAGCGAGTGTTGCGAGGAACTCTTTCGACCAAAGTGACGTCTATCTCATGAACAGTGCGAGTCGCAACGTTCTAATGGTCCATAATTGAAGCTATCAAGGTGAATTAATATTATGCATGTATATGTAACAGTTCTTACGATGTTTCTATTTCAATTACAATGTTGTGTATTTACTGCTTAGTATATATCCTTGCTATATAAGAGTGCTATTAACTTGATAACAACAATCCTTTTGTAACAAAACCACAAAATCTGTTCCAATACAACAACAACAACAACAACAACAACAACAACAACAACAACAACAACAACGACAACAACAACAACAACAACGGATACACCTACGTTGAGCCACAAACTACGACATGTAATGCGATACATAATGGAGAGAAGCTAATGATGGGGTGTATTGGCGTTCAACATGGGGTCTTGGATGATACTTAAAGGCCTTTACCCCAGCCAAACTTCACTTCTGAGCTTAACCAAAATGACGGGATAACTCTTAGCCAAAACTTTAACAATACTAACTACAACAATAATGACGGTAATAATACTATTGATATTTATAATATGGATTACCTAGCTGATCTTTTAAACTATAATTCAATAAAAACTATGCATAATGAGTTGAGACATGTTAACAACACCCCAACACAGTTACAGTCAGGGGATTCTTCTAGAAGTAAGGGAAAACAGAAACTAGAGTATAATGAAAATTCAGAGTGTGATTATTGTGAGAGTAGCAACGCGATTTTAGATGATTTACGCAAGAAAAAGGGTAAGGGTATAATGACACCTACTAAGTCAAACAAAACAACAGCCAACCCAATGAGTGGTTTATGTAACAACCTTATTTTACGTGACCAAGGAATTCGAATTAGACCAATTGAACCCAGAGTACGACAACCTTCTTTTGGTGATTGCAATCTTCCTTTCAATAGTAACATGGCACCACTGCAATTCTTCACTAATCCTAATTTCTTTAAATTCTTGATTAAAAGTGCAAGATCTAATGACAGTGGTGTGCCATACACCATAAGGATGAATGAGACATTTGTTGATAAATTCAATGAATTCTCCATGCTCCTAAACTTCAAGGTTCAAGAGGTTGACTTCATCATTGAAAGAACCGGCCATATAATATTTCCAACCGACACACCGGCGGGAAGACAACTTGTAGAAGGAGAGATAATAAGGGCAAAAGGAAAGGTGTGTAATATATAACTCACTATTTTCATATGTTTAATGAATAGGCTCAATTTCAACCTTTTGCCTTGGGTTCACACCTGTATTAGTCTTATTTTTTTGTTTTGTCCCCAATTATGTAGATTACTACTATATTATGTTTTTTTAATACACACTTAACAATCGAGTAATACAAAGCATGACTACGCTTATTAAGTGACCTGTGAGAATGTTTAGCAAACTAATATATATGTTGTGTTAATTATCCAGAGATTTCGAATGAATCTAGATCATTCAAAGGTGGTGTTTTACATGGCGCGGATGGTGACTAATCCAAAGTTAACTACGATGAGGTGGAGGCCATACAATGATGTTGGTAACTTGTACATCCAGTGGGCTTGAAGAATTGGTGTCCGCCCGTCTAAGCTGACCCTATGGTGTGAAGAAAAATTAGTTAGGGGAGGATGGATTGCAAGCTCGAGTATAAAAAATGGTAAATGGGTGTATTATGTGACACATAACTAGTCAAGATAATCAAAATTTGAATACTAAGGTAAGCCTTTCCCATTTTTTACTTTAGTAATCATGATTTGGTGTTTCTATAAATATTATGAATATGTACTGTAACGAACTAACGGGTTTGTGTTTAGTAATGGATAAATATTATGCATGAAAACAATGTTACCTAATAGTAGTGTGATGGAAGAAGCTTTTGTATTAAATACTAATCAAATTATGAATGCATGGTGATTATTTATATTAAAAATCCTTTTTTATCATAAGTGAATGATTATAGATATAGATGATTGTCACATGCCAAGTAGCTAATTGTGCAAAGTTAAACTCTCTAATTAGAATGGTGATTAGTTAAACTCTCTTATTATGCTACACAATAAATTATGCTACATGTTAATATATACAACATTTAGCACTTTATTAATCAAATAAGCTACACATAACAAAAGGGCAATTGAATATTAGACATTCTCCGAATTGATACAGCCATACGGGTAATCATGTGTGATAGGGAAATGTATACCAATATGCTTAATTAAACTATACATGTACCCGTGGTATCAAAAATATTAACGCACACAAAAGCCACTCCAATGATTAAACCATATTTATAACAAAGCATGATTAATCATGCAAAACTTGAACGATGCCACTCCATTGGAACTCGCTAAATATTGAGCGGAAAAGTCACTTTGAGTTTGACGCACTAAAATAATTATTCCCTTTCGACTTAATGTAAATCAAACGACTATAATCAAATATGAAACAGATTGATTGTTTCGTCTGCATGAGTGCATTATTAATATAGTCATATAAGATTTTGTTTACTTCGTCTCAATGATTGCATTATTAATATTCAATTACTCTAATGTTTACATATATATACGACAAGACATATTTAAGTTTAAACAAGTGAATGTGCAAAGTAAATGCGGAGTATAAAAAATTAGTCAACTTTATGTCGTGTTCTACCTATTTGCATTAAATGGTGTTTCTGACATATTATAAATGAGCACAGTGTTGCGTAATCGAATGATGGCAAAGATAGTGCTTTATGGGTAGCACAAAGCACAATTATTAGCTTATAAATTAGAAAAACTCTTGGCATTTTGCCGTTTAGACAATCAAAAAAAATTTACATAACAAATTTGAAACACTGAAAGGCATTATTTTACATATCCAACCGTTTGTTAAGGAACCCATACTTTTTAATATCAAGGTTAAAGCAAATATTGTCATTTGTGAATTTGGAATACAATAATTTATATTGATTGATTTAAAGCATAATATTGTTTATCCTTGCAGGTTTAATGGCTTCAAAGTTTGACATGTTCTCTGTGTTCATCTCGCACCATGACCTTGAAGTTTTGGTAAGCCATTAATTTCTGTGATTCTCCATTCAATAAGTTTTTAAAGTCAATTAGAAATGTACTTGTAGTTACCTTTATCCAACATAATTTGTCTCAAATTTTAGTTGAATATTGATCTTTTACCTTGAATATATACGTTTATTACAAAAATTACCATCTAGATTTGGCCCTGCCATACCACATATGGAGTTATTTGTGAAGTTGCGTCGATATCTAACCCAGCAATTTGGATTGTGAAAGTTGAGTGGGTTGAATCCAGTGGAGAGGGCCATTATTCTTTGATAAGAGAATGGCGGAAAGTTAGCAATGAAAATGAAATAGTGGTAGGAGATATGGTGACATTCGAATACAATGGAAACAATGTATTCACCTTACATGTGTCTTCGGTAGACGGCAACATCAAGTATATTAACATGATTCCTAATTGTGAGGTTAACAAAAATTCGCCAATCCCATGGTCACCTCCATTATGGGCAATCCAAAATGAGCCAAAATTCGCTTCAAATATGTATAAGGAATGCTCTATGTTTCCCTGTTTCCAAATACTATTCACTCTATATTATACAAATCGTGGGCATGTGGTATGAACAGTTGCATCTAATCAGTTATTGATATCACTTTGTTGAGTGTTGTAAATTAGTACACGTATTAATTTGTCTAATACTCTTTTGTTAAATTCCTGTTTCAGAATCCCCCTTGGAACTGGGCAAGACATCACCTCCCTATATCTGATAATAAAGATATACCCACATTATTAGTCATGCAAAATTACAGAATGTCATATTAGGGCATACAGTAGGGGTACCTGGCCAAAATCTAGCAAATTCAAGGCAGGGTTTAAACGGTTTTTGCGGACTCATGATATATTCCCAGGTGATTTGTGTTGTTTTGAAAAGATTTCTAACAATCCTTTGCAGCTGAGAGTGACGCACTTTCCACAATAAGCATTGCATAATTTGTGGAAAGATCCATAATTATGCTAGTTTGGAATAGTAATTGTGTTGAAATTTCTATGAGGCTACTTATTGTAATATTTTAAGAGCAACATTTTTAATTAAATATGTTGTTTGATTTGTATTCTTTCTATTCAAGCAAATTATCACATGTTTTGTATCATCCCTGTCTTGATAACCGTATACCATATCTTGGAGAAATGTCTCTCGACCGATGAGGCAGTGATTAAAGACATTGCCAATTTTTTAAAATATTAAAATATTTTGTTCAAATTGTACCTCCATGTATTCGTATCCAACTTTGACTTGTAACTAGATTTTATAATTTAGCATATACCGTAATTGTTGGACGGTGTATGTAAGTGTAAGAAATTTATAGTTAACTATATAGTAAACTAGTTTTAATGTTATTATCCTTAGTGTAAAAGTCTAATGTTTGCTTTAATTGTACTTTATGTGCAATTTACAATGGGTTTAGAATTGTGTTATTAAATGCACATTAATTTCTTTAACTGTGTGGTCTGATCTTTTTCAACTCTATAATAAATGTTACGGTTTATACCACAATTGGATCAAAAAAGATTTTTTTTCTAAAAGCAGTTAAACTACCCTAAGAAAAAAAAACGGTTCAAGTTACAACACTTTGGCATTTGAGTCTAGTTACAACATTAGTACATTAGGTTTAGTATATTAAAAAAAATAAAAAATAAAATACCATTACTCCCAGAAAAAACAATAACCAGAAAAATCAAAAAAGGAAACCAAAACCAAAACAAAACTCCAAAAGTTATATTATACGGAGTAGAATGATAACAATGTATATGTTAAAAAAAAATTACCCAATAACAACATTTATAAAAACATCACCCCTTTTATTTATAATGAACATGAAGTTAGCCAAATTAAAATAATAAATTCTTAAACAACCAGCAAACCTATAATAATAATAATAATAATAATAATAATAATAATAATAATAATAATAATAATAATAATAATAATAATAATAATAATAATAATAATAATAATAATACTTTTTTTAAAATAAGGAAAAAATTAACCTTTCCCTTTACCACTTAATGCACAATTAATGTACGTAGGTTGATGTAATGATGTTTAATAATTGATAGATATTTATTGTATCAACCATTACAAAATAACCATAAAATAAACAATAATAGGGAAGGTAAAAGGTGTATGAAATACCTTGTTCCTTTGGCAATTAATTTTTGAAGAAAGTTGATTGGTTTCGAAGCATGACCTTTTATTTTCTATCTAGAAGTGCATGTAAGGATGAAGACGTATTCATTTTCAGCAAATACACTTGTTTATATAAAGCATTTTAATAAACCAATCATTTCATACTTAACTGGGTAGATTAGTGGGTTTATTTATGGAATGACAGATTATTAGAGGTATTTAATGGGTTTTTAGTTTGTAAATACAAGTCATTTCCAAACTCACACTATTTTTTTTTTCATTTTCCACATAAGCGAGTAATTTAGCCGTTAAGCAAGTAAATGTGCCATGTCAAAGCCTACATGGAGGCGTCACATGGCAGATGAAGAATTAGCGCCTTAAGTTTTAATATAAACTTATAAAGAAGTAGATTGACCCATGCTATGCCAATGTTACTCTTTGTAATGCATTTGTAAAAGTATGTGTAATTTAATTTTTACATTCATATTTCCTTCATTTTATGATGAGAGAAATGAAATTGGTAATTCAAATTATTTTTATTGATAAGAAAATATTATAATGCGAGTATAGTGGAGATCCATTATAGGGGTCATGGTCAATGAGGGAATGTAGATGAAGTATGCGTAGCCAGTGGAACAGGAATATCAACCGTACGTGTTATATATGTGATTTTATATGTATATATAATGTTTTGCGCGGTATGGGTAAACTAATTAATTGTGTTCCATTACTTGACAAATATATAATGTTACTATTTATTATTATAACCAACCCATGATAATGTCAATGTTACTCATTGTTATATATTGGTATAACTATGTGTAATTTAATTTCACATTCACATGTGTTTCCCCTACCGATGTGTTTTTACTACTAATAAAACATATTATGTTAATACTATGTATTACAACCAACCCAAGATAATCTCAATTTTACTATCTGTTATAAATACACCAGTGTTCTATGATTTGTATTTTTTTACCCAACCAATAAATAAATGGAGTTATCATATGTATTTCTTCAGTTACTAATATAATATGGAACTTTTGTTTTTAACCTCGAAATCTCTAATTTAATTCAAGATTTGTATAACTAAGCGCTAACATATTTTAAATACCGTACTTCCCTAGTTTTATTAAAATGAAAATTGAAATTAACAACATAAATGTTATTCTTATTGTTGAATCTTTCCACTGTGTTTATGATGCGAGTATAGTCGAGAGCAATTGCATAAACACAATTGTATACAAAGTAGGTGTCCATACAAGATTTGAAAGTCGCTGGCCTCGACTCGTTAAAATCATAAGTCTATTTCGATTGTAAACCGTGGTTACTGTAGACAATAAGACGTACCCTAAAATTCCGCATGTTTTGTCCTCTAAAAAACAACCCCGACTACAAATAACTACTCCCACTTACTAAAATTTTGGTTTATGAATATGAGTATCTCAATAAAAAAAATGACATTTGTTGCTATTTATTATATTGTCTAAACCAAAAATGAGTGCACTCGTCATATTATTTTATTCTTGAATTAATAAGTCATTTTACTGATTAATTGGTAATACTTACTATTTAAATAAACATGGTAACTACGTATAATGAAAAATCAATAGTTTACGCTACTTTTGTAGTTAACTAGGCAAAATGACTAGTATGTTAACTAGGCAAAAACACGATAAAATCCACCACAACACGATGGTATACAGTACAAGTTCTGATCGACTTTAGTAGTTACATACTTACGTTGAAGGATATAAAATTAAACGTAGTATTTATTCAATTCATCATATACATGTTATAATTGATGTCTTTTGTAGGTGAAATATGACATTAATGTGCTTTCGTTATTCTCTTCCTGCTTGTAATAAAAAAAACAAAACAAAATAAAACTCATTAATTGAGCATGAATACAAATTTCTTTAATAATAATACTTTTTCCCACCAAAAAAAATGGAGGGAATTAGTTAGCGCTAATTTTTATCAAATGCACTTCAACAAAATAAACTCTATAAAAACCCCCAAAATTATACATAGTTACACACAAAACCAAAAACTATCTATCTTGTTCAATCTACTCACCCATTCCTCTGTAAATGGCAACCCCTAAAAAAGTTAAAATTAATGGCAGAGCTAAAGATATCATATCATGCAAACCATCACCAACCTACATTTTAGATGGTGGCACCAATGCACCAAACTTTTTATATAAAACAACTAAATGCAGTAGTATTTTGGGAGATACATCTAAAAATTGGGGAAAACGATCCATTCAAAATTTATTCACAGTGAGCTTAAAGCCATCAAGGTTATTACTTCCACCCCAAGAGTTCACCGCATATTTTACACCACTATTTCATGACACCTATGAAATAAACTACTATGATGTTGATTATTTTTAAAACATTCAAGCTATTAATCATTTTAAGACAATTTCTAATAATGAAGTAAGAAGTCTGTGGTTGAATCCTCGACAACAATTTGGTAAGTATAAGAAAATAAAGATGTTAATGCCAGATGGAGAAGTAATCCCATGTCATATACCAGTAAGTACTGACCTGTATGGTCTCCATTCAGCATTTTATTTCCTCATGGAATGGAAAAGTGATAGGTTAGATATACAGCAAAAATATCAACTTTTCCTAGACTATATGCTTCCAATTATAGATCCAAAATCATTGTTCAATATAAGAACGTCTACTTATGTTTTAAACATGATCTCAACTAGGGTGTGCATGGCTTCATATACTGATGCATTGCATGTTGTTAAAATTACAGCAAAGGTTAGTTGTGTTCTTAAGATTAGGGTGTATAAGAAAATATTAAGGTTACCAAAAGTTACTGACCAATGGTGACCACCTAGATCATATCATGAGGTAATGTTATCGCTGGTAGATGTTCAAGGGTGCAATGATATAATTCCCTTATTATCGGATCGGCATGTAATATGTTGGAATGCCCGTGGTTTAGGCCGACCTTCATTCATAGTGAATTTCAAACGAATTGTGGAATATCACAACCCTATAATAATGGTTGTGTTAGACTCCAGGTTATCCTTAAAAAATGTTGTTGAGATACTACAAAAACTACGTCTATCATATCATTTTGCAATTTATGGAGACTTTGCAGCAACAGGAGGTGCTGCCATTTTTTGGGAAGCTAAGGTTTGTTGTTTAAAAAAAACCCAGTGTAACGAAGCTAGTTGTATGATCAGCACTGAAATTGAGGTGATACTCCATAAATAGACAGAATATAGTTTGTGCATTATTATAATTATAAGTTGGTAACTTAGTTGATAAAATCACTTAATCGTATAATATGTTACTAACGTAAACGTGTTTTATTGTTATTATAGGGGTTGGTAGACCCGAAAACAAAGTAGCGTCCGTATGAAACAAGCTTCAATGACGACTTCGATAGCTAGACTTTCATCCACAAATAAGCCTACTATATATGCTGAACGATATGTTGCAGGATTAACGACGTATTGCGAGTATGCATGTAATAGTCTGTTTATAAGTATGTAACCAAAAAGAAGTCCAATGTAAGATGTTTCTTATCTCGTTTATAAGTATGCGTGTAATAGTCAAATGTAAAGTGAGTATTAGTGTAATTTGTGTTGTTTTTTTGTGTGGTTCATAAATGCTATGTATTTTTCTATATAAATATAATTGAGTATCCTATTTTACCTTATATTTTAGTGTTTACTAGGTAAAATTCACTAATCAAATGATCTTCTTAGTAGAAGTATAATAAGGGTAATTTCATTAATGCGGCCTACCGATTATATTTACAATATATACTCTATCAACATGGACCATATTTACAAGCGGGTACATGTATATTTTGAATGGGATTTATAATTTGTTAAAATTAGAATCATTCTTAGATTTACCTGAAAGACAATCATTGCAAAAGATTGCCACAAGTTACCTTCTTGATATTTAGAGAAAAGGGCATGTTCTTAGAATGCTTAGGAGAAGCACGCAATATATGGGTGGCAAAGCAATTAAATGGGAAACGATATTAAATGCACTTGGTTTATTTGTCAGTAAAAAAAGTTGACATTTTTTCCCCTATTTACTAATAAATGTGCGAACTAGTATAAATATGTATAAGTATGGAGGAGCTAATGACAACAAAAAATAAACCACAAACAAAAGTATAACGATACTCAACAATAGAATTATTTCTTACAAATCACAAAAATGAACCTAGAATTACCCCTAATAGAAGAGGAAAAAACTAAGGATGCGGGTGTAGTTTCAAAAAAACAAAAAACTATATTCATTAGTGATGAAGAAGTAGTTTTCGAAACCGGAGTTAACGGTATTTCTGTTGCTGTTAGTCTAAGTCTAAAAGATCAAACAACCACTGCAAGTAAGTACCCTATATCTTTTAAAGTTGTTCTTCCACTAAAACATTTTTCAACTTACTTCACCCCTCTATCAAACCCTAAAAACGAAGTTAGCTTCAATGAAATTGGTTATCTTAAAAACTCCGATGATGTAGATGATTTCAAAACTCTAAAATATTATCAAATCAAATCATTGATATTTAATCCTTACACAACTAATTCGTTGATGAATGATGTGAAGATGTTAACCCTTAGAGGTGATGTAGTACCTGGCCGAATACCAAGTACTAACGACTTGTATGGTCTTCATGAAGCCGTTGAAGTTTTTATGGAGTGAGGGATGGATAGTCTAAACATGTCAGATTCGTACAAATTGATTCCTGATGATATTATGTGTATTTTGGATCCTAAGCCTAAGCTAACAATTGTGCAGCCAGTTTATGCGTTAGATTATACAACTAGCATCATTTGCATGGCGTCATACAGATGCATTGCACATAGTTCAAACACCGGTTATTGATAGCATACTTCAGGTGGTTGTAACTAAGAATATATGTAACGTACCGGAGGGTTCAAAGGAACAAATATATTCTAGATGCTATCACGACATAATTATTAAACTGGTAGATGTTCAGGTATGCAATTACATTATACCAGTAATGTCACAAAGTAACGTCGTTTGTCGGAATGCTCGTGGTTTAACCCGACCATCTTTCATTAAAAACTTTAATGCCCTCTTAGAACATTATAAACCCTTAATTGTGGTAGTATTGGAGGCTCGTATATCCCACAATAATGTGGTTAAGATTGTGCACAATTTTCGTATATGTTTTAAATGTGCTGTTTATGGTGAAGGGAAACTAGCTGGTGGTGTAGCCATATTTTGGGACTCATTTATATGCAGCGAATCCACTAATAGATGCAAGAAGAATAACGTAGTAACTAGCTTGGAATTTGAGGTAATATCAATAAATGTCGACGTATGTTTCCTTAATGCTGATAATGTATAAATATAGTGATGTTACGCTATAATTATACCAATGATCCAACTTATGTTACATGAATTAACAGGGATTGAAGCACCCAAGAACTAGTAAGAAGCTGTTTGAAACAAGCAACTTAGAGGAACAAAACTCCGACTAAGGGGAGCAGGCCAGTCATTTAGTAATTGTGAGAATTAAAGAAAATGCTAACTGAATTAATGTCAATTAGGTTTTTAAGTATGCATGGTGTCTTATGGTAATTAAATTTTAATTGAATTTAGGACTTTATTAGTAATTTAAGATTAACAATCTATGAAGTGTTGGTATGAATTTGTGGTGTCTATTATAACCCAATTATTATTTAATATGTGACTTAATGTTTGTAACCGTGTAATTGACCTTTTTAAATTGTAGTCAATGTTCCTGTTGTAAAACTGACAAAATGTTGTTATTATGCTTATGAATTTGTTGATTAAAATGGTAATTTTGTTGTAGGAGTATCAATGTTTATCAATCAATTAGTTTCATAATTGTCAAATTGGATTACCCTAACCAAAATTGTTGAAATTGATTAAAATAAATCTAAAGTAAACCAAATGCTTAATAAAAACAATCTACCCAAATATTACTAATTTATTACAGTTTATCTACCTTTTTACTTAACAACACCCTCTGTATCATACGTAGTAAATATAAATATAATCAGTTGTAACCTTTCTAGTACAAGGGTATTTTGGTCATTCGCCAGGCAATACCATCGTAACGGTCATATCCCCTTAAACGGGTTAGGTGGAAGGTCAAAGTAATACCCTAAGCACCGCCTATAATTAAACCCTATAACTGAGATTATAGCATCACCCCTTTTCCTTTATCCGTTGAATAGCTTCATCCCTTTTCCTTCGTCAAAGATATGTTACTTTCTATAACTGAGATTATATCAGCTTCCCTTTTCGTTCTTGAAAAAGACAACAATGGTGTTGGCGAAGATAGAAGAAAGTAGATACAACCTGCGGCCAAGAGATAACATAACTGGGAAGGTAGTACCAATGGCGTCGAGGAAGAGGTCAAAAATGAATTACAACCTTCATCCTAGATTAGTGACTGATGACAACAGATCTAGGACGGCAGTAAGAAGGCAAAAGCGTAACGTCACATGTGAGAGGAAGAAACCTGGTACGGCAAAGTCAGTTGTTGATGAAGAAGATGAAGCAGTTGTTGAAGCAGAATTTGTGGGATATGGCGGTCCTGGATATGACCGGCTTGTAGCTGAACATCTATGGGATCCGAATATATTGTTGTACTTCAAGCGCCATTACCCCGAATTGTTTCAATGACCTTTTCCACTATTTCTGTCGTTATGTAGTTATAATTATGAACAATGTTGATGACTTAAACCAAAATTGTTCACCAATTTCCCATTGTTTTGTTTTGACAGTCAATTCCTAATCTTTGTGGTGTTAATGATGAATAGCTTTTTCTTTGATTCATAAATCTATTGTTTGTGGTGTTATTGATGAATTTATGCCTATAAATGTGGAAAAAACAAGTGAAATCCTTACCATTAGTATTTGGTATATCATTGATTTGAAGATAATAAAATTATATGACTTAAACTAACAAACTCAGTTAAATAATGAAGGTAAGATGTTGACACCATGACTGATTGAAAGACAGGTATGGTAAGATTAATTCCGATTTCCGTAATGAGTAACGGGTATTTTGGTAGATATGTTACATTAGAGGGATGACAACCGTAACTGACGCAAATTCTTGTTTCTTGAGTATGATCAATTTTGTGTTCCAACATAGCTTCACACAATTAGGTAATACCAAGAAGCCTTTAAATTATACCTTTAATGATACTGATAGCCAGCATAAAATAAATTACTACTCCCTCTATTCCTTTTGTTTCAAACACTTTGACTTGCACATATGCTAATGCACTTGTTTGACCCTAAAAATCTTTTGTTGTGTGTATGTTAAAATTATAATAATTGAATATTAACTCCGTACTCATTAAGTCGAATCAAACAAGACCTCATATGAATATATTATGGTTTATATATCGAAAGTAATTTGAAAGATTCTCTCATCTTATGAACCGTGTCAAGATTCCAAACATATCAAACATTTTAGGAACGGAGGGTGTATAATAATTATTATTCCCAATAAGTAGAGAAATAAAAGGTGGAGTCGAAGTCAGATTAATTGTTGGATAATTTGGATTATTTTTAGCATCCGACTCCAACTTCAACTCAGAGTCATATTTTTTTCGAAGTCGGTATAGGATTAATTTATAGTGGATTCGTTTCGGAGGCAGAAATTTTTTTCTCTGATCAAAGCGAAGTAGGGTATGACTCGGCCTGAAATGCCATCGCTACTGCTGAGGGTATTAGTAAAATTAATGAAGGAAAACTACAAGTTGTATGCAACGGAAAACGTTACACACTAATGAGACCATAAGCTTTTTAATCTTTTAAAATGTGAACAGTTGGAAAAAATTACACAGGTGACATTTTAGATACTTTTTTTTAATCTAAAAGTTTAGAAATTAGGCACTCCTCAAGAATTTGTCTATAGTTATGAATAAATCAGCTAGTTTTTGTTAAATATTAATACATGCAATCACTAACAAAAAACAACAAAAATTACATATGCATTAATAATTACATGATACTCCCCCGTTTCCTAATTGTTTGATGCGCTTTGACTTGCACGTATGCCAATGCATGTATTTGACCTTAATTTTGTTTGTTGCGTATAGATAAAAATTATAATAATTGAATGTTAATAATGTACTCAATAAGACGAATCAACCAAGACTAGAGCTGGGAAACGTGTCGACGGTGTCGTGTGGTGTCATGTCATTCACATAAACGGGTTGAACCTCTCCAACCCTAACCCTACCCGTTTAATAAACGTGTCGTGTCGTGCCAACCTGTTTATTTAAACGGGTTAATACTGTTGGACCCAGACCCACTAATAATGGGTCGATTTCGTGTAGAGTTAGCGAGTCACGTCTTTTTTTACATACTATTGTATATAATTAGGTGGAAATGTGGAATCATGTCATGTCGAGTCAACCCGTTTACTTAAACGGGTTGAACTCTCCAACCCTAACCCAACCTGTTTAATAAACGTGTCGTGTCATGTCAACCTATTTAATTAAACGAGTCAACACTCTCGGCCCAAACCCGTTAATAACGTGTCGATTTCGTGTCGAGTTATCGGGTCTTGTCAATTTTTTCCCACGTCTAACCAAGACCTCATATTACTGTAATATGTTATATAGGTATTGAAAGTAAATTACAAGATTATGTCAGCTTATGAATAATGTTAGATTCTTAACGTATCCTACATGTAGGACCGGAGTGAGTATAAATTACTCCCTTTGTTCCTATATGTTTAATTGATACGTTTGGAATCTTACACTATTCATAAGGTTAGAGAATCTTGTAAATTAATTTCAATATATAAAACATAATATAGTCATATGGGGTCATGTTTGATTCATCTTAATGAGTACGGAGTACTTTATTAATATTCAATTATTATAATTTTTGCATATACATAACAAAAGATATTTAAGGTCAAACAAGTACAAGTCAAAATGTATCAAACAATTAGCAACGAAGGGAGTACATAGTAAAATTAATTTATTTTACAACTCAAATATAAAGTGATTTGCAAGGGTTTAATTTTATTTGTTGTCAACCGTTAAAATTCTAGTGGTATTATTTCTTCTAAGGCTTATTATAAAAAGTGGATCAACATAAAAAATATCTTACTCATCAGCAGATTTTTTTTTTCTGTGTTAAGAATATAAAGCTTGTAAAGGTGTTACACAAATCCTAGTTAGGGTCAAATTTTCCTCCAAAAGTTATAACATTTTTCCCTCCTTTTAGCACAATTTTTTGACATACTTACCCCTATAAATAACAATTATTGTTTAGGTTTTTCTGATCACTCTTACAAACAAACACAAATATTAAATGATGTAGCTCTTTTTAAAAGGGTGAAACGTTGTTGCTTAGAAGGTTATACTGCAAATATGGTCAATCTATGTGCTTGCGGTTTCCCGCTTGCAAGGAGAACTCCATGGACAAACGATAATCCGGGTAGGAAATTTGTTGCTTGCAGATATTTCAACAACGAAGCAGGTGAAAGAGGCTGCAACATATTCGAATGGTGTGATGAAGATCTTACAGAGGGCAGCGTGATGTTACTAACATGTTGGTGGCTGAAAAACAACAGATTGCAACTGGCAAGAACATTTTATCAACACATCTTACTTGTTTGATGCATCAAAATGAAAAAAATTGCTGAAGACCTAAATAATATGAAAGAAAAGGCCAAGAAATATAAGGAGGAGGCAGTTCATAATAAATGTGAGAATTGTAGAATTGCTTTGTTAGATTACAAGCTTGTTGAGACCGCAATTGTATGTGCAATAATTGTTGTTATCATTAATTTCATTTTAATTAAACTTTCCTAATGTAAGTGTAATGTGGTACTCATGTTATATATGATATCAGCAGTTGATTATCCTAAATAAGGTTAGATGATAAATTAGATGCGTAATCTTGCTTGTAGTAAACAACAATTTGGCATGTTAGAGATTAATTTCCTGTTGTTAAAAGCTTTTCCGATTTGCAATAATAATGTTTTAAATATTTAATCAAATTATTAAAATGTAAAAAAAAACTTAGGAGAAACAGTTTGTATGAAAATCCTCAATTCAATAAAGGAGTGAAGCGACATAAAGTATGTATTTGGATTACAATAATTAAGTTGTTTTAAAATTGTTTAATTGCAATTGGTTAACACCAAAATGTGTGAGTAACAAAATATTGTTTGTAGTAACTACATAGAATTTTTAGTTGATGTTTCATGTAAATGAACAAATTGATGCACAAGCCATTTTTCGTCTCAAAACGTTGCTACAATGTACCCAATAATTTTGTTTCACATGTTTTGCTAAACAAATCAATTTCAGCAACTATGAAATTAACAAACAATAGGTTCACTAATATTGTAACAAGGTTAACCAGAATTATAAAATTATATATTACTCACTCTTGTGAAATAAATCGTACCTCAATTTTTATGGAACCCTTGATTAAGTATAATATACACAAAATCGAAACGAAATAGTTCATGTACATTTGTAAGAGATTGTTTAAAATTTAAGATCTTATCACTACACAGTTTTATTATATCCATAAATGTAATAAGTTTAATAAAAATGAATGTGAAAGATGTTGTACTATTTTTAATTTTAAAATTTAAAATTAAAATGTACCTTAAAAGGAATGGCCCAAAATACGTTGCTACATTTTAAACTGGGCCTGTCTCTTAAAAAAATCTGGAATATTGGGGCCAATTTTGTCATCTTGGATATAAACACAGGTTCATGTACATGTCTGGTGGGCCGTGCTTTGGTTAATAGGGATGAATATGATAAATGGTTCAAGTAATTAACAATCGTTCAAGAATTTAACAACAATATTTTATTAATCCTCCCTTAGAAATCAATGAATTAATTTCTGCTATTCCAAGCGGTAGATGTCCATCCAGTACCCCCACTTCAATCCTAAGTGCCATAAATAATAGTGTCCCTTCATCAAAAAGCAAACTATTAAGATTTATTAATTTGGATTAAATATTATAACTTCTACAGTTAATTAGAAAAATAGTTAAGCATCCATTGCCCCTTCAGTTTCCATTGTCAAATATTTTACCAAAAAAAATTTCAGACCATCGGTACACACATTGATACAGGTTTCTTATACTATGGCCATAAACAATCCAAGATTTTCCAAAATATTCATGAAGGACGACGCAGAATCCTTGATAAAATCTACTACTTTGTAAATATTTTTTAATAATTGCATGTATTCAAAAATTATTACAACAATATCGAATAAATAATGGATTTAGGGTTCAATAACCTGTATCTAATTGAGTGTGTACGTAAGATATAATACATGCATGTTTATGGAATTTGATTGTAAATAATAAATCAATGAATTGTATATGAACCCACTACATATTGATAGCTTGGATACTTTATAATTTTATAGGAAATTCCTTCGGCATTTGTGGAAGCTGTGGAAGACATTGCCCCTAATACAGTCATCCCAAAGTTGGACAAAATTAGGAGACACCTTACTAATGGCGTAATGACATTAACGGTAGTCCAACATGACCCCAACAATGACGAAGCTGAATCTTCATATGTTTTTAATGGGGGTTAGATTGACTTTGTTAAGTGTAATCAAATAATGGAGGGCGATAAGATGATATTTGACTACTTTGGAAACTAGGTGTACACCTTTACAATATTGGATGTGAATGGGAATGAGGAGTTTATAGATGATATTCCTGATGTTAATTTATCAAACATCTCCAGTGGGATTCCCCCTTTGAATGCCCACAAACAGAACCTTTGTTAGCGGCAATGTTTTATAAGTCTAATTCGCCATTCCCAAACTTCTATATATCCATCAGTAAAAACTATCGGTCGAAAGGAATACAGGTATCAGTTTATGTCATGTGAAAAATTATTATTTCGACTATATGTTATGTCTGCATTAATCAACTACTACTAATTGTTATTTTTATTTTCTCGTAGAACATACCATGGAACTGGGAAAAATCATACTTGCATGTTGATGACTCCAAAGACATTACAGCTACCCTGCTTAACAATTACAACTGGTGGACAATAATTATCAGAAGATACACATCATATGGTTCTGCAAGGTCATGTAAAGTAAAAAAGGGGATTTTTGAAAGTAGTTTGCGATGCTTCAATAAATGTTGGAGATGTATGCTGCTTTGAACTTATGGAAATCAATCCTCCTGTCATGACAATGATTGTCTTCAAGAGTTTCACCCAGGAATGATAGTCAGTATGCAACTATGAGCATAGTATCGTAGTAAACCATAAGCATTTGTGAAGTTGTTTGGCATGTTGGAATTTAGTATAAAACTATATAGGGGGCTAATTAGTTGATGTTAGTATGTTTGATAATTTGATGATAATTAAGGACTGTAATTACTTGATGTTTGATAATCTGTAAGTTACAAGTACATGTTGATTTTAGTGATTTTATGACCTATATTATTGATTAATGCATGTGAGCATAGTAATTTACAAATTATTTTATTGTTGTATTATTGAAACAAATTAATTTGTGTAATGTGTATAAGGATTTGGAGATATTTGGAGATTACCATTACTAAGTCAGTGTGGAAAAGTATGTGTATAGCTCATAGTTTAAATAATGGATTGTGTTTGTGTTGCTTAATATATTAGGTGTCGGTTGTGACGGGGTTTATCCAGAAGATGATATTGATCCATTAACGGGAAGTCATGCCTCTAATGAAAATCATCATGGGTCAAGAAGTTTTAATGATGTAGCAGAACAGAATACCCCATTGAATGACAACAATACTAATAGTGAAGTAGGTGATGAGATTGACGATGGAAGTGATGAACATGACAAGTCTATACCTAGAAAAGGAATGCAATTTAGCACTTGCAAAAAGGTTGAGATATTTTATAAAAAGTATGCTAAACGGAAGGGTTTTGGCGTATGCAGGTCGCACAGTGCGAAATCAAACGATAAGAGTTACAAAAGGGTACAAACTTGGCGTTGTGAGTGCGGGGTCACAGAGACTTTAATAAAAACTTAGACAAACTTAAGGAGTCTAAAGAAATGGAACTAGGGAATATTGGTGAAGCTGAAAAAATGAAGAAGAAACGTAGGAAGTCGAAGAAATGTGGGTGCACTGCAATGTTATATGAAAAAAAAGGAAGTCTAAAAGGAAGTCGAATATTAGGGAATATTTTGTTCCATGTAGTCCATGATATTATGACCTGGTACATGTAGTTAAATGAATTTTGGTCCAACACAAATGTTTATTTTGGGCCATAGATCCATGGACCATAACCAGCCCACTTATACTTCTTCATAAATACACCTGCATTTAGTAAATGAAAAAAAGTTAAACCCGTTCTCACCTTCATGCGTGAGAGTTACATTGTTGTTGCTGTCAACTAACAGCTAACTCTGTTAGTTTGACTGCCATGGTTGGGAATTTACAAAAACAGCCTGTGCTCTATAATTTTTCCATAGCACAGATCTTTTTTTGGATTTTCCCGACAAATTGTGTAAGGTGAGAGCTATAACTGTTAGCGTCTTCAATTAGTGAATTGTTTCCATTGGCTTATGTGTCTTCTTGTAAAGACTTGTACAAGTGTTTGGTTTAGATGGTTTCTTCAATCCATTTATATCAATGCTTTACCAAGAATTTGTTTCAGCCATCCATTTAGCAAAAGTGCAGCAGCGATTCTGATGTGAATATTGATAAAAGAAATCACCACTCACAATGATAGAATTTTGTTCGGTTTTCTCTAAAGCCAAGCACCAAGAAAAACGATCTAAGTCGAATAATTTTGTGATTTGATTAAAGCTATGCACCCTCAATTCCTAAAATTATCCTCACAAGATTCTAAATCCTGAGCACCAACTCTTTAAAAGTGTTCGACATTTTCACACTCGAAAATTTCTTCGGTTTTGGTTTTGTTTTGTAGAAAACAAATAAAACTTAAACAATAATGTCTATTGAATTCACTAATCTGAATTTTTACAAACTAATATTGAGATTATTTATAGTTATATTCATCAAAAAAATCCTAACAAAACTAAGCTAAAATACACGTATAACATAGGTAAAAATCGCCCTAATCTAGTGACTCGCTGATGACTCACAACATAAGAATGCCACATCATCACTGCTTGTCATGCAACTTGCTAAATATCCTAACAAACCATATCTAAACAATAACAAACTTATTCTTACCTTGCTAATCAAGATAATCAACAAATTACAACCAGAATTACACAAAAATATGATCTACCCAAATCAACCAAAAATCGTCAAAATTGACGCCTTAGGAGATCGTCCTATTTTGTGTAATTTTTGCGTTTTTCTTCAAATCTTCAAGAAACCTTTCAAGATTCAATCTTTTAATCAAGAAACCTTCAAGAATTAATTTTCCATGTGTATAAGGCTGTAAATGATGATTAAGACACTTAAAGAAATAAAAGACTCAATGCCTAAAAATGAGAAAACCTTATCAAGTGATGTAGGCATACTTACTTGAGTTTCAACATTTATTTTAGAATTTTAATTTTACACAAAAGATAGATTGGTTCAACATATACATACTTGCATTTTCTGCGTTATGCCTGTATGTTCGATCATTGTGTAGATGATTGTCAAAACAGTGCTTGCATCGTATTGCTTCTAATGTTGGACCCCATGAATCATTTGTTATGAAGTATTTTACAAGAGAGGTGTTTTCCTTTTATTAAACCGAGTCAATGATTCAAAGGCCTTTGGATTATAAGCTTATGATGGACTAGAGGAGAACATATTATACCTTTGCTTCTGCCTGTTGTGCAATTACTGGGTCTTTTTGCATATTGAGTCAGGGGCTGATTGGAATTAGTTTTTTTGTCACCAAACTTACCACAGGTAAGACGGCAAATGCTTCTAGTCGAGTACCTCTTGACAGGCATTGAGATTATAATGTTGATGATGTAAAATCTTTTCCTATGCATTCAATAGTAGTATTCTTTATGGCTGGTCATAAATTAATGTTAAACACGGACTATACCTAATGAAGTATAGGATTGTGGATCTTCTACGAGAGTACTTGATCTCAGCAGCAAACTATATGTGTGATATACCAATCAAAATTGGCCTCTTGACTTCTATCCAGGTAACTAATTATTATTTTTTCAACCCCTTTTTATTTTGGAACCCACAAGTGATGTAAAAAGTCTTTTGTTGTGAAGAGTCTGTTGTACTTAATTAGCAGCACTTATACATTGTCCTTCTGCTTTCTGGTTTTGTAGAAATTGATCTTGGATGCAAATGAAATTTTAGATGATTCAATCAATTGGCAAGACCTAACTGAGTTGAAATGTTTGACATGTCTTTCGCTGAATCAGAATCAGTAAGTTTTCTAGTCTTTTTTAGATGTACCACTGTCCTTTTATGTCTGAATTTTTTTATTCAAGCCTATTGGAAAGATGATGGTTAATAATATCAGTGAGAAGACTGAGGAACCCAGGCCTATTTCTTTGGAGAAACCAATCAATGTTCCAGTAGAACCATTGTCAAATGTTGCAAATTAGATTATGTTCTTTTTGATGGAATATTAAAGTAAACTCCCCTTAGCTTGTGGAATTACATTGTGTTCTTTTGGATGGAATATTATTTCAGTAGAACTCAGCTTAATTTGACTTGCTCGAAGTAAATTCCTTTTTAAAACTTTGTGAATCAAGCTAATTAAGCTCTTGTGCCTCAACAAATTTTAAGACACGTGTAAATGTTACCCTTCATGTCATACATTGGGATTACAAAATGAAGTGTGGTTCAATGTTTTATTTTTCTTGGGTAAAATGTAAAAAATTTTATTACCAAAAAGCAAATATACAACCTACAAGCCTACTTTAAGTAATCTAATTTAGATATATCCAAAGTAGCTCAAAAAAACAGAACGAGCAACTATATACAACCACATCCACAAAACAAAAAACCTATCAACATGGTAAACCTATGTATTATATAACAGTTGCACCCAGCTTCTCTCACTATTAATACCAACACTCAACCAACTAGCAATCTCTTTATAGCAGCCATAGCTTGCACATTTAAAAAAGAGATGCTTACAACTTTCAATTCCATTTCCACAAAGAAAACAGGCAACATAAACAGCAATTCCACACCTATTGAGCCTCTCCTTAGTTTTCAGTCTATCAATCACAGCCAACCAACTAATAAAGGCATATTTAGGAACATTATATGTTCCCCAAACCCACTTCATCATAGGAACACTTTCCCCAGCTCCTAATAACTTTCTGTATCCCTCTGCAATAGTGTAAGTCTAAGAACCAGACCACCAGCCATTCTCATTCATAAGCTGCTTCATTTCTTCTTTTAATCTGTAGACATTTCAGTTCTAGTTGGACAGTAGTTCAATGTTAATATGCCTTTACATGTTGTAGGCTATTATGGAATCATTGCTTTAACGTTAACTTTCTTACATACATTACTTATTTGTTTTCTAATATAATTTCAACATAATCTTTTTTGAAGGACTACATTAGAAGATCTACCTCGTATACCAAAAGAGAGTTGGATGAGTTTCGCGAGCAATGGGCAAGATTCTTCAGACTACATTTCTTATTTTTCGATCCTAATTAAGTAAAACATGTGTTCGTTTGTATTATTATACATACATTTATCTATTTACTTCGTAAACTTGTTACCTTGTAAAATAATATACTTTATAACACTAGATATTGTAATATATATATGTATTGCTTACAATTTTTAATTAATTAATCAAATATTTCTATTATTGTAAATTATACAGGAATGACCAGAAGTAATGGCGATAGGATGCATATATATATATATATATATATATATATAT
>PYUH01000338.1:183488-275056 GCA_016808085.1 Suaeda aralocaspica | reverse complement strand
ATATATATATATATATATATATATATATATATATATATATATTAATTTATGAAGATGTGAATATATGGCCCAAATTAAATAACATTTACAAATTATTTAAAAAAAACAAACAGCTCTATTAGTATCGTTTTATTTTCACAAAAAATATGCTAATAAAGTGTCTATTAGTATCATTTTTATAAAGAAACGATACTAATAGGTTTTATTTTACAAACGATACTAATAGGATTTCCTATTAGTCACGCTTGCAATAGTATCATGTGTAAAACGATACTAATAGAGCAAAAAAAAAACCGATAATAATGACCATTTTTCTAGCTCAAAGAAAAATCAAGACAAATTAGGTAATTCCTACTCGGTGAGTCTTGATCCTTTTTATCCACTTCTTTCTACAGTTGCGCAAATGAAATGTACATTTTGGGTCTTCATCAACCTATTCAGGCATACAAACAAGGAACCTACACAGGCATAGAAACTGCTGACAATCGTAAGTAACTACTTCAGAGAACAATTAGTTTTTTGAGATGAAAGAGTAACACAGATAAACAAAATAACCCGATTAGCAGAAATAAAACAATTGTCTCCCCGGCAACAGCGCCAAAATTTGAAAGGCTAGTCGTATACCTATCAAAAATAAACCTATGACTCCAACTAATGTAAATAGGGAAGCAAGGATCGAATCCACAAGGAAACGCTGAATTTCTATTAGTTCTAAAAAGCTATTCTGTTGTAAGGGTGAACATGCTATCGCACACCTCTCAAAAATAACCGAACAACTCTAACTAATATAGCTAGGGAAGTAGGGATTCAATCCTCAGGAAAGCTAATAAACTCTACTAGTTCTAAAAAGCCTAAAGCATGTAAGGGGCCTTGGTGGAAATTTCGGTAAATGGTTTCTAGAACTAAGAAGACTAAGAATTGAAACTGAGGAAATGACGGGAAATTAACGATTAAACTCTATTAATGGAAACCTAGGGCTATCGGTTCACTATGATCAATCAACAAACTCAATTAACGCTCACTAACCAATTCATTGGCATTCATTGAACTAGGGCTCACTAATTCTCTCGAACTTAGACTCCCTCAAAACTCCTTTACCGGCTCTCGCTCGCATAAATTCGTTTTTGCCTATTAATTATTTAGTGGTCTAATTGTGGTAATCTTACCTCTCGGCCTCAATTCAACAATAACCTAACTTACAACTAAATCTGGCCACAATTTAATTGCAATCACTAGAAATCAATAATAGGAATTCAATTAGAAGCCAAGAACTAATTAGAAAACATAATTTAAATTGAAGTCATGATCATAGATCCCCTAACCCTAGAGAAAATGACTACTCACTCATAATTAAGGGAACAAGAGCAAAATTGAAATCAAACAACATGATCAAGAACAAAGAATTAATTAAAACTAAATTAATTACTAATAGAACTAAAGTAAGAATCAAAATAGCAAAACTAATTAATCTAAACTAAAAACTAAGAAATTAAAGAGAATCATGAAACTAAAAGAATTAAAAAGTATAAACAAAGAGATTACAAAAATAAAGATTGAATTGCATTGATTGAAAGCTTGAATTCATGAACAAAGTAATTAATTCTAAAATTCTAGAGAGAGAAAGCAATTTTGGATTCCTAGGTCTAAAAATATGATAAAACCTAGTTAGGTTCGTGCCCCCTTTACATTCAATATATATAGTATTTAGGTTTTTAATTAATTATAACCCACGAAGCAAAACCGCACGGAGAGAAAAATCGGGCCAAGAAAACGGCCACCTGCGCCCGCATAGAACAAACTTGGTTTGTTCCCTACGCCCGCGGCCCTTGTGGTTTGCCATTTTTGAGGCTGCTGATCTATGTTGCGGGCGCATAGATCAAATAAGCTTTCACGAATGCGACCACATGAACAATGATGAACGACATTTTGATGATCTTGCTTGAGTTCTTTGCTCGATTCTTCGAATCTCATTCGTGGCTTCTCGTGACTTGGCACACATCACAAGGCAAGTACATTTTGACTCGCTTTAGCCTCCAATGACTTCATAACTCTCTATTACGCTCCTGTAACATATAAACAAAACCGAAAACCACGTGTAATAACCGAAAGAGTATAATATAACCGTAAAAGGTTCTAAAAGTTAACTAAAGATGCTAAAACCGTTCCAAAACATAACTTAACATCGAAATACGATATTTAATCAAAACAAAGCCACAAACTTAAATATTTAGCACAAGAATCAACCGAAAATGAGGGAAAAACACAACATAAAACACGTATATTAAATTCCCCCAAACCGAACCTTTGCTCGTCCCGAGCAAAACACAACGAAATTGACTACACCCCATAAAAACAAAATAGGCATCATAACTCAAGAGAACATCCGAAGACACATGGATCAAGGCTAGCCAATCAAGCACCCAATTACCGTCCTTCCTAAATACGGGTCAAACAAAACTAACCAAGCAAGTTTAATGAATCGATGACTAGAGTAGCTCATGGGTTGTCACTCCACACAATTTATGTTGAGCTTATAACAATGAATCTCTAACCCTCACCTCCCAACCAAATATGGAATGCAATGCAAAATGTGTTTAAATGCAATTTTAAGAACCCGAAACCCACATCTCACACCTCATGCAAGTGTTTGAGGGTATCCACTCATCCTAAATGTCGACTCGAAATGCAATTAATACTCTACGACCTTGACAAAGGATTCACTTCTCAATAACCATAGCATGTGCACGAAGATCAAAAAGGATTTTTATAAGCTTGTAACGTGGCTAGGGTGATGGGTAGGATAAAAATTTGGGATAATGTGGTGGAATGCGGGGTATACGCATATAAAATCGAGGAAAGACATCAACATTCTCCATCATCCAATTCAACCAAATCAANTCAACATTCCCCAACATCCAATTCAACCAAATCAAACCAAACTTTTCTTTATTTTTCACATCAACACCATAAATCTCATAATTCAATCATCAACCACTACTTCACAAACTTTAAACTTCTATTTTTTTTTTCATCTTCTTCTTTTTTTTTCAACTTTATTATGTTTTCACAAATTTTTTTTTCTTCACTTTATTTTTCATGCATAATAAAACATAGTTTCACGACTCTTAATGATTTGTTTCTGCTTAAAATTCAATAAACAATAAACATAATCATCACACATACATAACTAGGCCATGAATAAAATATGACTTTTTAATTAACTACAACAGCCTAGACATTGGTATGCGAAGCCTTATACGTGAAACTTTATAATTTAACTTTCATTAATTACATTTCCACTATTTCACCATCAATCCTCCATAACACCTTTCAAAACTTTATTTTAACAACATCACAACTACTTCAACTCCCCCAAACCAAGTTTGGGCATATAATACATTATGTAATAAGGCTAATAGGCTTGTAATGTGGCTAGAATACAAATGAAAAGGGTAAAAGCTCAAAACATGGGGTCAAGGGAAAATTTAAATGTTGGAAATGAAATTCTGAAGCTCAAAAGAAGAAATGAGAGCCTTTTATCATGCGCAACATACACAAAATCCACAATCAAAGCTACTAGAATCCAAAGTCAAACCCAAGATCATAATTGCACCAGGAACTAAGCACACATGAAAAGAAAATATGAATGAATTTATATTCAAAAGTGGCTCAAATCCTCCCGTTAACACAGTTCAAGTCCAAGACCCAAGCAAGGTTGAGAAGATTTGACCAATAAAAGGAAATCAAGCAACCAAATTCAAGTCATAGCCAACAAATCACACATGTGGATCCATCCGCAGTCAAGAGTTATAAAGTTTTCAAAATAAGCATAGGGGTCCAGAAGTAGTCAATTCCAACAATAGAACTCAACCGGGACACAGATAATCCATTATGTCAATTCTCTCTAGAATTAAACCTAAGAAAACAGTACAATCTTTTTGGTCACATGCAAACTCACATGCCTAATGAATGGTACAAACCATGCAACAGTCCTAAAAAAAGCAATAAAACTAAACTGAGAAAGCAGTTAAAACTAACTAAGCACACAAAAAGAAAACAAAAGAGAAGTTGGAATGATCTAACCAAGCCGGTATCAATTCCTAACAGGAGTCCAACTAAGTACTGAATCAATAATACATCCCGCTCGAATTAAATCCATAAAAGGAAAAGAAACAAACCAAACTCCAAAGAAAAAGGTAAAAAAAAAAAAAAGAGGAAAAAGAAAAAGAAAACAAGGCAAAAAAAATGAAACAAAAAAAAAGAAAAAAAAAAACTAAGCAAAAAGTACAAAAATACATAAATCCTCTCCCCAAACCAAATTTTTGTCCCATCCCAGGACAAATAACCGTGCAAAGCAGAGGAAGGAGGCGAAGCTGATTTANAAGCAGAAGAAGGAGGCGAAGCCGAGCTCTACTGACCGGGTCCCCAGTACCTAGGATAGTACTGGTCATAGAACGGCTGATAGGGGTAAGAGGTGGGCTCAATGCTAGGGTCGTATGTAGGTGGCCAGTTAGCATGGTTCGGGAATCCCTGAACCGTCCCAGCTACAACATTGCTCGTGTGCTCCCTCCACTGGACTCTCTGTAGCAAATCAACATCAGAGCGGAGTCCTCGAAGTGAATGATCTATCCTGTCGAACCGATGTTGGTTATAGAGATGCATATCATCAAATCGGTTCATCAGGAGGGTCATGTCGAATGTGGAGGAGGAATGACCAGCATAGCTATGTTGTGGTGGCTCAGGTCGTGGTGGAGCTGGTGGATGCTGGGCCTGGCCGCCTGCTTGCTGAATCAGGTTGACCATCTGCACAGCCCTCTTCTTTGAATTTGCTCTCTCCTGTAGTGGGATGTTGTCAAGTGGGATCCTCCAAGGGTTCTGGCCGTCTGGGTGCTCCTGGTAGGTGAGGCTAACATAGGCATTAGGCAAGTAGCACCATGAAATTTCCCGAACACACCAAACAAACTTCTCTTTATGCCCTCTCTGATAATGTCTAAGGAAGTTAGCAGCTCTCAGGGCAGTTGTGTCGAGGTAGGAGTTTTCCTCGATCGGGTTTAACTAGTGGATCTACTCAATATGACCTAGGGTGTGGGCCAGCCATGTAATCATGCCACCGATATAGATAGTACCGGTGTTTGTGATCCCCTCTGCAATTTCAGCAAACCGGCGGGCTAGAAAGAACCCGAAGTTATAATGGAGAGGTTGTCTGGCATATCCCTCTGTCACCATCCATAATAGTCTAATGTCATCGGGGTAAACTTTCCCTAATTCTCCTCTAGAAAATAAGCAGTAAAGCACGAACCGCAGGAAATACCGAAGGGTAGGGTGTTGTACCTCTGATGCTTTGGCGGTGGTAGAAGTGAAGGTGGAGCTGCCATCAGTGATTCTCTCCCACTAGGATCCCTCAAAGTACGGTCCCCAGTCATGCTCAGCTGTAGACCAAACTGCATTTTCGGGGTTCCATAGAAACCGCTCATTTAGTTCATCAACATCCATCTCATAGTGCTGCCCGAAGATGGTGAAACTAATGTGTGTCTTTCTTTCAGCACTAGGGGTCTCCTGGGAAACATGGTAGTGGTAACTGGATAGGAACTCCAAGGTGAGCTCCCGGTATGTGTGTGGGACCTGCTGGGTTTTTCCATTAGGGCCGGGCATAGTGGCGATGATCCAGTTTCCCCATCCGATCCGGTAAGCCATTCTCATCACTTGATCGGTGATACCAAGCTTGTCACATGTTTCTTTGTGGAAGAATCGTGTGGACCTGATTGTTCTTTTGGAGAGCTTATCAAGCCGTTTCTGTCTGTCCTGACGGTTCTGAGGTGGTGTTCTGGAGGAGGATGGCTGCTTTCCCTTTGAAGCTGAGGAGGATGCCCCGGTTTTCTGAGACTTCTTGGGGCCTCCGCCAAGAAGTTTGCCAATTGATTTCCTCATGATCCTACAAGACATATGCAGGAAAGACAAAGATTAGCAATCCATTAAAGCAAGTCTCGAAACCAAAATCATGTCAATCATGAAATTATAAAGAATAATAAGATGTGAAAGCATGATCAAAGAAAACAATCAAGGCATTGTAGTCATCATACAATCAAAGTTACAAACAGGATTCTGCGGAAATTTCGGCATGACCTGTTTGTAAATGCAACTAACCCAATGAGAACTACAAAGTTCTAATCAACTAAAGCCAAGAGTGCAATCAAAAACATTCAAACTTAAGCATCACTTGCATACTATGCCTCCGAAACCAACATGTCCAAGCTCATATTCATAAAAGAGCATCAAGTGCAACACCAAAAAACCAACTTACACCATTATATAAACTCAACCATTGAATAATTAATGCCTTAAACACATCCAAACAACTTCAATGAGACATTAAGAACAAGGAAGAATGACTAGTTAAGATAAGTAGCAACTACTAACCATTTTAAAAGCATAAAGTTCAACATGAAAGTTGCTAGTGAAAATTCATGAGTAAAGCTATAGTTCTAAGTAAGCAATGAATTAATCAAAAGCATGATTTTAAGCATTCTAAAGACTTTAAACATGAATTTAACTAGTTAACACTCCTAATTAACAACAACATCATGAATAATCATCAAAAATTTCATGGAAATCTTACTCAAAAATAAAGCACAAAAACTTTCAATTACTTATAATTAACAACTCCAAAAATGATAATGAAGCATAAAAATAACTAGTAAACACTCATGAACAACAAGAATCAAGTTTGGAGTGATCAATTAAATTCGTAATAAAAAAAAATACTCAAAAATTGAAAATTCATGAAAACTTCATAAAACTTCATATAAATTGGATAAAAAAGGAAATTATACCTTAGTAGATGATAATAGAGCTAGAAATTTGGAGAAATTGAAGAAGCAACCCACAAATTTCGAACCCTAGGTTATGCAATTCGTGATTTTTTTTCCAAATTTTCACTCCAAGATGTTGTTTTGAGTAGTGAAAGGAGTGTTGTGTTAAAATTTGAAGTAGTATGGAGTGAGTTATGGTGATTTGAAGNTGATTTGGAGTAGTATGGAGTGAGTTATGGTGATTTGAAGTTGAAGGTTTTTGGGGTTTTAATGGTGTGAGAGAGGAAGAAGAAGATAGATTGAGAGTTTAGGAAATTAAAAATAATATTGATAATAATAATAATAATGGGGTGGGGCCGAAAAAAAATAACACGGGTAGGATTATAAGGCCACGCGAGGAAAAAGAAAAAAAACGAACGAAAGCCCGCAGGTGTCCCCTGCGCCCGCAGCGAAGAAAACTGCTCTAAGGGTTGCGCCCACAGGTGGAGTTCGTAGAGAAAATGTTAGCCTTCTGTTTTAAAATGCGGGCGCATAGAAGGAGTAGGTGTTTGACTGCTGCGCCCACAGGTACTCTCTGCAGGTCATTTTTGCTGATTTTTTTTCTTTTTCTCCCTAATTAATGAATTAACTTATAAATTATTATTATTAATCATCACTTAAGCACATTTTAACTCTTAAACTCTCCTTAATTACCTCAATTAAATATTAAACACTTAGACCCTTAGCTAGACTTCACAAAATCAAAACAAAAGCTAAACTAAACTACGGAAACACACAAAAACATGCAAAAACATGCAAAAAGAGAAAAGAAGGGATAGAAAGCTCGGGTTACCTCCCGAGGAGCGCTCTTTTAAGGTCACTAGCTTGACCATGGCTGCATTAGTGATCAAGGCGTCTTGGGATCATCGATTTGGATGACTTCAACCAAACCGATGACATCTCCTTCATAGCATGGCTTCAACCGTTGACCGTTAACTTTGAATATTTCACCCTTTTCACTTTGAACTTCAACATAGCCAAATTTTCTAACATTTATTACTATAAAAGGGCCACTCCATCTAGATTTCAGCTTTCCAGGGAATAATCGAAGTCTTGAGTTAAACAATAGAACCTTATCACCGACTTGAAACTCCCTTTTCTTGATTCGTTTATCGTGCCATTTTTTCGTCTTTTCTTTATAAATTTTGGCACTATCATATGCTCCTAGCCGAAATTCATCTAATTCATTCAACTGTAGCAACCGTTCTTCACCCGCAAGCTTCGCATCCATGTTTAATTCCTTGGTTGCCCAATAAGCTTTGTATTCAAGTTCTACTGGAAGATGGCACGCTTTTCCATAAACTAATCTATATGGGGAAGTGTCAATTGTAGTTTTAAACGCTGTTCTATACGCCCATAAAGCATCATGAAGCTTGCTACTCCAATCCTTTCTCGATTTCGCAACCGTCTTCTCTAGAATGGACTTGATTTCTCGGTTTGAAACCTCGACTTGACCACTGGTTTGTGGGTGATATGCCAATCCCGTCCTGTGGTAAACACCGTATTTCTCTAGCAGCTTATCCAACCTTTTCTCATGAAAGTGCGTTCCCCCATCACTAATGATAGCTCTAGGGACTCCGAACCTAGGAAAAATAACCTGCTTAAACATTCTTAAAACGATGTTAGCATCACTATGGGGAGAAGCAATTGCTTCCACCCATTTGGAAACATAATCCACAGCGACCAATATAAAACGATTACCGTTAGAAGAAGGGAATGGACCCATATAATCAATACCCCAAACATCGAAGATTTCAACTTCTAAAATACCTGTTTGAGGCATTTCATGCCTTTTTGAGATATTACCTGTCCGTTGGCACGAATCACAAGACATGACAAAGTCTCTAGCATCCTTGAGTATCGTAGGCCAATAGAAACCGGATTGCAACACCTTAAACATCGTTTTGGCGGGCCCAGCATGTCCCCCATAGGGTGATGAGTGGCAATGGTGCAGAACTCCATAGACCTCCCAATCTGGTACACACCTGCGATATAAGCCATCTGCACACTCACGAAACAAGTTAGGGTCATCCCAAAAATAACGCCTAACATCATGTAAAAACTTTTTCCGTTGCTGACAAGTAAGATCGGGAGGTAACACTCCTCCAACTACATAATTAGCATAATCAGCAAACCATGGAGTGTTAGAAATCACAGCCAAAAGATGGTCATCAGGAAAAGAGTCATCAATAGGAGTTGAAATCTCTCCATCTTCATATCGAATCCTAGATAGGTGGTCTGCAACCACATTCTCTGCAACTTTCTTGTCACGGATTTCTAGATCGAACTCCTGAAGGAGCAAAATCCACCTAATAAGCCTCGGTTTTGCTTCTTTCTTGCCAAGTAAGTACTTTAAAGCTGCATGGTCAGTGTAAATAATAACTTTCGAATCTATAAGATAAGAGCGAAATTTATCGAGAGCATACACTATAGCAAGCAATTCTTTTTTAGTTGTTGCATTGTTTATTTGAGCTGGATTTAAAGTCTTACTAGCATAGTAAATAGCATGCAAAATCTTGTCTTTCCTCTGACCTAACACGGCACCTACAGCATAGTCACTAGCATCACACATAATTTCAAAAGGTAATTCCCAATCGGGTGATTGAATGATTGGTGCTGAGATTAGTGCTTGTTTGATCAAATTAAAAGATTCAAGGCATTCATCGGTGAAATTAAACTCGACATTTTTTAATAGCAGTTGTGTTAAGGGTTTAGCAATTTTAGAGAAATCTTTGATGAATCTACGGTAAAACCCTGCATGACCTAGAAAGCTTCTAACACCTTTTACACTTACTGGTGGAGGTAATTGTTCAATAACTTGGATTTTAGCTTTATCTACTTCAATACCTCTTTCAGAGACTAGATGTCCTAAGACAATTCCTTCCGTCACCATAAAGTGACATTTCTCCCAATTGAGGACCAAATTCACCTGTTCACATCTTTTAAGCACTTTAGTTAGGTTAGCCAAACATGAATCAAAATCAGTACCATAGACACTAAAATCATCCATGAAGACTTCCATGCTAGACTCTATGAACTCAGAAAGATATAGCCATCATACATCTTTGAAAGGTAGCAGGTGCATTACATAGACCAAAAGGCATTCTACGGTAAGAAAAAGTGCCATAGGGGCATGTAAATGTAGTTTTAGATTGATCATCAGGATGGATAGATATTTGGAAGAACCCAGAATAACCATCTAGATAACAAAAATATTTATTAGTTGCTAGCCTTTCTCACATTTGATCAATAAAAGGTAGAGGGAAATGATCCTTTTTGGTGGCAACATTTAATTTTCGGTAATCAATGCACATTCGCCAACCTGTAACAACCCTAGTGGGGATAAGTTCATTTTTATCATTTCGCACAACTGTTGTTCCCCCCTTCTTAGGGACTACCTGCACTGGACTTACCCATTGAGAATCTGGCACAGCATAAATGATACCTGCATCAAGAAGTTTGAGAACCTCTTTCTTCACCACTTCCTGCATGTTAGGGTTAAGTTTGGATAAATGATACCTGCATGTTAGGGTTAAATGATACCTGCATCAAGAAGTTTGGATAGACACCCTTCTTCTTGATGAATTCTATGCATGCAAAAATCAGGACTTATTCCAGTTAGATCATCAAGTGAATAACCAATAGTCTTTTTGTGAGTTTTAAGCACAGCAAGCAACTTTTCAATTGACTATCGGTAAGTTTAGAGCTAACTATGACTGGATACAACTCAGCATCATCTAGAAAAGCATATTTCAAATTAAGGGTTGTGTTACCTCTATAATGGCATATGATTGTTGAGGCACTAATTGATACCTTTGGCTCTCCTCTAAAGTCATCTTCTCATTGTTCAATTCGTGGCCTATAGCATCAATTTCCGAATCTCCTTCACCTGCATTAGCATCCAAACACAAAATGGCCTCTAGGGGATCCTTTGTAAGGGATCGAGGCATGTCATCCAAAACAATTTCACCAATAATATCGATCCTATAACATTACTGTTCTGTCATGGGGTTTTTTACTGCATTATTAAGATTGAATGTCACCTTGTCATCCCCTACAGAAATAGTTAAACTTCCATTTTTAACATCAATGACGGCACCTGCAGTATGTAGGAAAGGTCTACCTAGAATGATGGGGATATGAACATCCTCATCAATATCAAGGACAACAAAGTCAACAGGAATAAAAAATTTTCCTACTCTAATAGGTACATCTTCTAAAATACCCTTAGGGTATTTTACAGTTCTATCTGCCATCTGCAAAGTAACATTAGTAAATTTAAGTTCTCCCATGTCAAGCTTCTTACAAATTGATAAGGGCATCACACTTACACTAGCTCCCAAATCACATAGAGCCTTATCAATAAATAAAGGACCTATATTACATGGAATTGAAAAACTGCCTGGATCCTTCAACTTAGGAGGAGATTTATTTTGAAGGATTGCACTGCACTCCTCGGTGAGTGCAACTGTCTCTGTTACATTCAACTCACGTTTCCTGCTCAAAATATCTTTCAAAAATTTAGTATAAGTAGGCACTTGAGTAATTAAATCAGTGAAAGGCACAGTAACTTGCAAATTTTTAACTATGTCAAGGAATTTACGAAAGTGATTATCATTCTTACTCCTGGTTACCCTGTTCGGAAAGGGTAACGACACCTTTGAGGGAGGAATCGTATCGGTAACTGAATCTGCTGCTGGAGCTTGCTTCTTTGATGCTTCCTTCTCCTTTTCTGCAGCTGCTTCCTCAAGGTCTTCAATAACAACCGAACTAGTCTTCTGTGTTCCATCTGCAGCCTTGTTAGCATCATCATCAGGCATTCTAGGACCTTCATAGTAAGTACCGCTCCTTGTTGCAATGGAATTGCAATGATCACGAGGTGGATTGCTTGATGAAGCATTTGATGGAGCAGGTTGAGGAGGAAGTTGGCCTTGTTGCCTTTGTGCTGATGATTGAGCAATTTGTGCTACTTGAGTCTCCAATTGTCGATTGTGGGCCTGCATAGCTTCCATGGCTTTCTGCATCTGCATCATCATGTTCTTCAGTTCTGAAAAGTCATTGCTAGATGGCTGTGGAGGTGCTGGGAGTGGTGCTGGAGGTGGTGGTCTACTGAAACCCGGTGGTTGAGGTGGAGCAAATCGTTGAATCTACTATTGTTGCTGTGGTATAAGATGTGGCTGCTGCGGATTTTGAACATTGCTAGTATTCTTGTAGGAGAAGTATGGATGATCTTTCCAACCAGGATTGTAGGTGTTGGAAAATGGGTTATTCTTGTAAGCTTGAAATGCACATACTTGCTCCATAGAACTATGACATGCTTGCATACCATGCCCAAAAGAACCACATAAATCACAAAAGACATCTGTAGCTCCCGAATGTGCGGCCATTGCAGCTACTGTCATTGGATTGGAGGATGGTGTGTTGATTTTGTCTAGCTTCTCATGAATTGCATTGATTTGTGAAGCCAAACTCTCATATTTGTCATCTATCACATGTTTTCCTCCTCTCTTAGCATGTCCTCTAGGATTACCAAATTGAGAATTATGAATAGCAATCTCCTCAATTAAATCATAAGCAGCATTGACTTCTTGGTTCATAAATCGACCACTAGCAGCAGAATCAAGCAAAGTTCTACTCTCATTACCCAAACCATTATAGAATGATTGCACTAAAAACCACTTCTCAAGTCCATGATGAGGGCACATTCTCAATAAATCCTTAAATCTCTCCCATGCATCATAAAGAGTTTCATCTGTTTCTTGGTTAAAATTCGTAATTTGACTCCTAAGTTGTGCAGTTCTCTCCGGAGGATAGTACATCCTTTGAAAAGCAAGAGCCAATTCATCCCAACTATTAATAGTATCCATGTTTAGACCATTCAACCAAGATTGAGCATTCTCCTTTAATGAAAATGGAAACATCGTACGTCGTATGTAATCTTGAGATACACCAGCTTGCTTGATTGTATTGCAGTACTGAATGAAGTTATTCAAATGTAAGTTCGGATCTTCTTTCATTGTGCCTGCAAATTGATTCCTTTCAACCATGTTCACCAAAGCTGGCTTCAATTCGAAATTCAGGGCCTCTACATCAGGAACTCGGTATCCACCTCCCACTGTTGCAGAACTCGGCTGACAATAGTCTTTTAAGGACCTTGCTTGTGGTGGTGGCGGCGGCGGTGCATCATCCCGTGGTGGGTTATTCTCGTTGAACTGGGATCCTGACATCTCTTCTTCTTTATCTGAACTATCGGAAATGTTCAACTCTGCAAATAATTGTGTCAAATCAACCAGTATTCATTCCGAAAGAATGCTTCTTCGTGATCTTCACTTCCTTCTGCGACTCCTCTTATGCAAGGATCTTTCCGGTTCAGGATCAATCCAAACCGGCATACAACCTAATATCTGCACACAACCGAAACTCGAAACCGAAATGAAAACTACCCAAAGAACGTGAATGTTCCTTGAGGTAAGAAAATAAAACCGCAAATAAAGATAAAAGAACACTTTAAACCCGACTAATAGAATTAAAAATTGCTTCCCCGGCAACGGCGCCAAAATTTGAACAGGCTATCGCACACCTCTCAAAAATAACCGAACAACTCTAACTAATATAGCTAGGGAAGTAGGGATCGAATCCTCAGGGAAGCTAATAAATTCTACTAGTTCTAAAAAGCCTAAAGCGTGTACGGGGCCTTGGTGGAAATTTCGGTAAATGGTTTCTAGAACTAAGAAGACTAAGAATTGAAACTAAGGAAATGACAGGAAATTAACGATTAAACACTATTAATGGAAACCTAGGGCTATCGGTTCACTATGATCAATCAACAAACTCAATTAACGCTCACTAATCAATTCATTGGCATTCATTGAACTAGGGCTCACTAATTCTCTCGAACTTAGACTCCCTCAAAACTCCTTTACCGGCTCTCGCTCGCATAAATTCGTTTTTGCCTATTTATTATTTAGTGGTCTAATTGTGGTAATCTTACCTCTCGGCCTCGATTTCAACAATAACCTAACTTACAACTAAATATGGCCACAATTTAATTGCAATCACTAGAAATCAATAATAGGAATTAAATTAGAAGCCAAGAACTAAATAGAAAACATAATTTAAATTCAAGTCATGATCATAGATCCCCTGACCTCAGAGAAAACGACTACTCACTCATAATTAAGGGAACAAGAGCAAAATTGAAATCAAACAACATGATCAAGAACAAAGAATTAATTAAAACTAAATTAATTACTAATAAAACTAAAGTAAGAATCAAAATAGCAAAACTAATTAATCTAAACTAAAAACTAAGAAATTAAAGATAATCATGAAACTACAAGAATTAAAAAGTATAAACAAAGGGATTACCAAAATAAAGATTGAATTGCATTGATTGAAAGCTTGAATTCATGAACAAAGTAATTAATCCTAAAATTCTAGAGAGAAAAATTAATTTTGGATTCCTAGGTCTAAAAATATGATAAAAACTAGTTAGGTTCGTGCCCCCTTTACATTCAATATATATAGTATTTAGGTTTTTAATTAATTAAAACCCACGAAGCAAAACCGCACGGAGAGAAAAATCGGGCCAAGAAAACGGCCACCTGCGCCCGCATAGAACAAACTTGGTTTGTTCCCTGCGCGCGCAGCCCTTGTGGTTTGCCAGTTTTGAGGTTGCTGATCTATGTTGCAGGCGCATAGATCAAATAAGCTTTCAAGGTTGCGCCCGCATGAACAATGATGAACGACATTTTGATGATCTTGCTTGAGTTCTTTGCTCGATTCTTCGAATCTCATTCGTGGCTTCTCGTGACTTGGCACACATCCCGAGGCAAGTACATTTTGACTCGTTTTAGCCTCCAATGACTTCATAACTCTCTATTACGCTCCTGTAACATATAAACAAAACCGAAAACCATGCGTAATAACCGAAAGAGTATAATATAATCTTAAAAGGTTCTAAAAGTCAACTAAAGATGCTAAAACCGTTCCAAAACATAACTTAACATCGAAATACGATATTTAATCAAAACAAAGCCACAAACTTAACTATTTAGCACAAGAATCAACCGAAAATGAGGGAAAAACACAACATAAAACACGTATATCAAAGGGGCATTTGAAATTGTGATCGATTAAATTAAAATACTAATTAGTATTGAAAATAAGAATTAAAACACAAATAAATCAATCAAACTAAGCCCAGGACATTGGTTCATCACCGTAAACCGACAACAAAATGATTAACAACCGATTACCAAATAAACGACGCTTTGAATTAAGACACACTAAATCTCTCGAATCTAAAATCCTTCAAAAATCCTTTAACGGCTCTCACTAGCTTAGACTCGTTTTGCCTATTATCCCTGTTATCTAATTGTAGTAATCTTACCTTTCAGCATCAATTTCGACATTATTAGACTAACAATTATGTATGGTCACAATTTAATTGCAAGCGCTATAAACTGGTAATAGGAATTAAAAAACAACAACAATTATATTAATCGGCTACCAAACAAGTTTATTGGGATGGTTCATGGATCCACAAGCCCTAAAAATTAAACTACTCACACATACCAAAAATCACATGAATCAAATTGATATTAAAAACAAAAACTAAAAACATGATCAAATTAATAAAACTAAACAATAACAAAATTAAGGCATAAAATGCATTCATTTAGGGTTAGGGAGTAATCATGACTAAGGACATGCATTGCGTACACACAAAAGCAAGTGAGTCAAACACTAAAACACCTTCATTGTCACAGATTAGTTGAGCCACTACTACCGCATCTAGGATAGTCCATTCTTCATTGGGTACTCTCACTCCTATAAGTTGGGTCAAAGGTAGTGGTACCATGTTGGTCCAAAGTAATTGTCTAACCTGAGTTCACATTCCAAGAAAGAAAGCACCTCGAAGTCCTTTTCTCCCTCACTCTCTTAGTGATATCTCTACTATGGCAGAAAACATTGCTCTTAATGCTACCCTTGCTAAGTTCGAAAAAGATGAGTCAAGTTTTCAAACTTTTGTCTACCCAAGTCCTTGAGCTCTAAAAAGAAAAGGCTTCTACTCAAGAGATTAAAAAGATTGTCAAAAGGGTTATGGACCAAAATGCCTATTATGATCCTCCTAGTCTTAATCAAGTCCTTGTTGATACCATGCCCGACAAAAATTGAAAACATTGAAAAAAAAAAAAAAAACCCTACCCTAAGTTTTAAGATAAATTGTAGAACACCACCAAATGATATTTTTAGGAGAAATTTAAATTAAAAATAACCAACTATTGCTTATATTAACTACCTTATACCCTCTAATCACTTTCACTTTATATCTAACTTTTTTTCCAATGTTTTTCAAACAAAAATTTGGTCTAAAAATGTCATGTGGTTGTGTTTTCAATTCCGTGAAACCGTAAGGTAGTTTTTTTTTAATTTATTGAAGTTTTAGGTTGTAAAATTCAAATTTTGGACTCTTTTGAGTAGTTTTTAACAATTTTTCCTAAAAGGAAACGTAGTACTCCGTCCGTTTGGGGTTGCCTTTTGTTGTCTACATTTAGCATCTTTCCTTTTCTATCTATGCAGTTGGAGCATTTTGATTGGTTAGTAAGATTTTAAAATAATAATTCCTTACTTTAGAAAATTTTAATGAGAAAAAAAGAAGCAAAACAAGTACTATAGTTTTTTAAATTACTTGAATCTTGCTTTATTTTATCCAATCAAATAAAAGATTCATGTTAACTTCTAATATTCTTAATTAAGGCGCATGTTAGTTTATGTCATTTGTTACTAAATTTTGAATTTTGGAGAAATTAAAGGTAATAAAGTTGTAAAAAATTTACACAAGGTCCTAAATTTAAAATTTGGTGAAAAATAGAAAATGTAAAAAAATTAAAATAAAAAAAGACTCACCTTTTTGTGTCCACTTTTAAAAACCGATCTTTTGATTAATCTATAAAAACCCACCTAATACTTCAATCTCCCACAATTGTAACAAATTACCATAGCAGACGAAGGTATTAGGTACGTTTATTATAGATTAATCGAAAAGTGAGTCTTTTACGCATTATTTGGATACAAGGAAATGGAGAAAAAGGGAGAGAAGGGAAAGGAAAATGGACAAGCTCCCTTGTTTTAATAGTTAATTGGGGAAATGAGAGAGAGGGAGGGGAAGAGATCCATTTTCCCTCTTTTAATTAGCACTATCCCACCAACATTTGAGAGATTTGGAAGGAAAATAGAACTTCGGGCCTGTGTACTTCAACTTAAAATCAGTTTAGTTTAGTTCAGCTTTTCTTTCATTTTACTAATTATTATTTTTGCTAATTAATTTGTTCCTAATATTATTTGTTAGTAATATTATTTGTTCATGTTGTTGTTATTATTATTATTATTATTATTATTATTATTATTATTATTATTATTATTATTATTATTATTATTATTATTATTATTATTATTATGATTATTATTATTATTATTATTATTATTATTATTATTATTATTATTATTATTATTATTATTATTTTATTACTGGTGTTGTTGTTGTTGTTGTTGTTGTTATTGTTTACAAAAATATTATTATACCACATAGGTGGATTATCATTCACAAAAGATATGAAGATTTATTACTGGTTTTCTGTTATTTCATAAAATATTCACTACCAATAACGTTTTTTTCTGTTTAAAAATTATTAGTAGGTTAATAACAAAATTATTATTATGTCATTACTCCATAGTTAAAATTATTAATAATCCGTAGTTAAAAATTAATAGGCATAGTAAACCAATAAAAAACATAGTAAGAAAATCAATAATCATAATTAAAAAACAATAGTTAAAAGTCAATAATCAATAATCAATAGTAAAAAAAATCAATAATCCATGATTAAAAATCATTAATTCATAATAAAAACTTTTAATTCATTTCAGCTCTAATCAGTTCAGTTCAGCTAACTGTTTTCAGTTGACGTAAACAGGCCTTTCCTTCCTCCCTTACTTTCTCTCCCCTCCCCTTCCCTTCAAACTTGTTATCCAAATCCAAACAATATGTTAAAAGCGGACGGAGCAATGATTTTATTTATTTATTTATTCCCCAATTTTTCCAAAAAAAAGTATAAAGCTATTAGTTAAATAAATAAAGATAATAGCTGGCAAATCACTATCATATGTATAAATAAAAGTCACATGACATTTTTGTAAATAAGTAGAAAACTTTATTACCCATTACCCCTTAAAGTGCATATAAAAAAACGATTTTACCCCTAAACTTCTAGCATATTACCTTACAATGTCATTGTTATATGCAATTTTTCATATCACAGTGATTGACCTATTATCCGTTATATAATAATTAAAAACATAAAAGACAAAAAAAAAATTATACCATAGTTGCTTTCTCTCTTGCAGGGAAATTACTTGTACCTCAAATTGAGGTACAACTAATTACCTCAAAGGGTATGAATGTAATTTGCCTAATAAAATAATAAAAAGGTGGGGCCTCAGCTTGAAACGAAAACGGGGTGTGAAGCGGGGGTATTTGGGAGGAAATGTTTCACGTGGGACCCAAAGGTAATTTGGTAAGTTGATTTTGTTGACTAAATAAAATAAAGTAACTATTATTACCCTATTTTTTTAGGTTGCATAACTTAGTAGTGTCGTGGTAAGAACTTTATGTGACGACGCGGTAGCGTATGTTATGAATTAATAATTGCATGTTATATTATACGAGTAATTATAATAAACTCAATATTAATGAATAAATATTATCCATGTAAATGCATGTTGTACTGTACGAGTAATTATAATGAATAAATGTTAATTGCGTGTTTAATTTCAGGTGCAATATGTATCAGATGTATACAACTACTTTTACAACACACATACATATATACACTATACATTTATACGTCTTATATAAACATCCCTTAAAATTATCCATATTTACAATATTAATAAGTTAATAACAAAATTATAAAATGATAACAATGACTTTATAAAATGACTTTATAAATACTTTATAATATGACCATGAATATAACTTGAATAACATGTAACTTGAAAATACTTGACAATAAAATTGGTAACTTTTTAGGTTATTTAAGTCACGTGTATAGGTTATTCAAGTCACCTTTATTCAAGTCACGTGTATAGGTTATTCAAGTCATTGTTATCCTTTTTCAAGTCATTGAGGTTATTGAACCAAAATGTTAAATATATTAAAATCATCGTTATATACTTATATGTTATTAAAGTTATCATTTTATGTTATTAAAGCCATTATTATGCCTTTTTAAGTCATTAAAATTATTGAGATGCATCCATATTTATAAAAATCGTTACATAGGTTTTTAAAGTCACTGCATTGCGTTATTCAAGTTATCTTTATATGTTAATCAAGTAATTGTTATGCCTTTTTAAGTCATTGTTGAACTCAAATTTGCTAAAACGAATTGTTATAATATTAATATTACCTCTGTTAACGATTATGTGCAACACTTTCTATTTCAGGATGTTATCAATTACTTGCAACACTTTATTTTTTTCCTTATATAATAAATTTTTAATGGTGAAATGACGAAACTACCGCAGCTTAATTATTTACTCATACACTTTAGTTAGTGGACCCAATTCATTAATCAACTAATCTTATTTTTTTCTCTTTCATCAATATACTTACTCATACCTTTATATTTTCCTAAACATCATTACAAAATTTTGCCTAGGAGTCCATGCGCTCCAAAGTGTTGCATCCTTTCGTTAACGGAGGTAGTAATAATTATTATTATTTCAATTAATTATTATAATTAAGATTATTATTATTATACTTTTATTTAGTTA
The DNA here is from genome assembly GCA_016808085.1 of Suaeda aralocaspica. Taxonomy (NCBI): domain Eukaryota; kingdom Viridiplantae; phylum Streptophyta; class Magnoliopsida; order Caryophyllales; family Amaranthaceae; genus Suaeda; species Suaeda aralocaspica. The sequence continues at coordinate 255,368 of PYUH01000338.1, read as the reverse complement.
TCAGTACTAATTATTTATTTAATATTTATTACTAACTTTTGGAAAATTTTTGTTTTCCTCTTTAACTTAATCTACCATGTTAATAATAAAAAAAATAATTAATTAATTTTTATTTTTATTAATAAATATTATTTATTAGTATTATTAATTAATAATAAAATTATGATTTCTAACAATTAATTAGGATATATTATTTCCCCTAATAAATAGGGTGTGAGGTGTGGGAATAAAGACAATAAAGAAAGAAAAATCCCGTTACGAGTGTACGAATAAAATAGTAAAAAAAAAATATGGGGCCCACCACTCTATTTACCTCATGTACTTGTCATTGCCTCTCTTGCATAATCGGCGAAGTTCGTTGATAGGAAGTAACCATATTCGTCGCATACTCGCATTACTGCATCTCCAATCACTTACAAATTGAAATTCCTAATCACACTATCTTCTGCACGCAAAAATGGCGCAACATCATCAATCATCATCAAAACCTTGGTTTCTAGAACTAGTTCCTCTCGTTGTCGTTCTTCTCATTGCTGCTCACGTTTTAGCTTTGGTACTTCCTCCTCCTAATTTGTTGTTCTTCTTCTTGCCTTTCCTAAATTTGCTTGATCATTTTTTTCGTTGGGGTTTTAGGTATACTGGATATTTAGAGTTGCAACGGAGAAGCAGAATCAATTTCCTGGAAGATCCAAAAGACACTAATTTTGATCTCTACTTCAATTATTTCAGCACATTGTATGTTTTGCTGTATACCCTAGATTCTGATTTAATTTTTATTTGTTTGTTTTTTATTTTTCATTTATTTATGTTGGCTTATGCATTGGCTTCGGTTTTTTGTATTGTTTTGCTTCAATTTTTGGGGAATTCATGAGGATGTCCATGGTACAACCACTCAAGCCAAACACAAAAAAAAATTTGTTCATTTGCATTCGAAGCTAATTTTTTACTTATTTCAAATCCAATGAACAATTTTGTCGGTTAGGGTCAAAGTGTGACCTGAGATTGTGTATAGTTTGTTGTTGTTAGTGAAAATAGATGCAATGTAAATTAATTTGTTTTCATGTGATGAATAACTTTGCGAAATGATAGTATATTCCAAGATTGCTCAAGTGTTTCTAGAATTTATCCCGATGAATGTAGTGTATTTTTTTCATGAATGATGTTGAGCTTGTGCCTAGAATTTGCTTTATGAAGTAGTGGGTTTTCAGATTAGCCTATAAAAGGTGGTTTAGGCTTAACTAGAAATATGATGTTTTTTTAAAAAAGAATTCATCTAGAGGGTTATTATTGTATTATTCTGCAAAAACTTAATAATACAATCAATATTTCCTCATAAACTCTTCTCTCTTTTATTATCGTATCTTTCTGTTTGTTCTATGTTGTGTTGTGTGAGTGAGTTCTCAAATTCTTTGAGCCACATGATTAATAACATAATAGAGTCAAGCGGTCGCATATGAGACTTATTATATTTCTATCTCTTTTACTAGCATCATCATTATTAAGTATGGCCTCCTTGATGAGTTCCGGAATCAACTCCAATCTGACATGTAGAAACCCTTTGGCCAAAACTTCGTCCAATCCCATCAGAATAGCTCTCAGAAGACTCCTGTGTTTGTCTGTGGTTCCACATCTCTCCCATAAAGCAGACCCCCACCTCCTCCTTTCCCTTTTCGTCTTTAGCAAGCTAGGGCAACATGATTATGACATGTGGCTTCGCCGATCAAGAAGTTGGCCTTCCTTGTGTACTTGAAGCAGAGATCTTCATGACCAATGGTAGAGAGCACTTGTGCCAGTCTGTATATTCAATCATGGATATTGGCATAAGGTTTGTAAACATGGATATCCATGCGTGAGCACAAATTACAGTTAAAAGATTTGGTTGAAATGTTCATTGTTGAACTGTTGATCACAAAGCCTTATTATACAACACTTGCCAACTCTCTTTTTGTTATGGAGTACTATAATATTGTGGATTGTTGTGAAAATGTGAGATTTTGTCAGGTCTTGCGAAGAATACAGATGAGTTAATAGAATTATGAGAACTTTGTTAGGGTTTGTAGTATGCTAAGCGAGTGAGATCCTGGAAGTCTCATATTTCCATGTGGTAATGCTTGAGGAATCAAATTATGGAAACACATATTATGTACCTTACAGTTGAAAGTGCATGGATTGAAACTTTGGAAGCTGTGTTTGCCTATCCTATTAACAAAGCTTAATGGAATGATGGTAAAGAGCTGATTACGAAGGCTTTGAGCAGCTTTTGACAGTAATAGCAATGATAATGTCCAGCAGATAGTTCACAACTGCCAGTATTGGGTGACTAGCATAGCTTAGATAGGTTTGAATATCATTCCTGCTATCCTTTTTGATAGATTGTTAGTAACTGGCATTAGCCTTGGTCTCTTGATGGTGCAGCATTATGAGAAGTAATAAAATATATAGTTGTTGATGTTTGTCAAAATAGATTACCTATTATCAACATCTAGGGAGTAGAGACTCCTAGCAATTATTTTGCCGTTGCTGGATTTTCGTTAATTGTGGCTTTGCAGGCCGTATTGCCTTATTATCGATCAACAATATTAAGTAGATGGTGAATAAACTTTCATGATTTTTACCTTTTCTAAAGGGGAGTTTTATGCACTTGATGGCATAGAAAAGTTGGTGACCTTTAAATGCACAACTATATGCAAAGTAGTTAAATTCCAAAGTTGATGATCAACTGGTCTGTAGACCCTCCTAGGCTCCTACAGTCCTACATGTTGGATCGAACGTTCTGAAATTTGCTGAACTAGTTTTCTTTTGAGTTTTGAACTTTTGATCCGCCAAGGTTCTTAATAGGATGCTAGTGATAGGTCCGTGGAGTTTGGAAGTGTTGGAAGTAATTGTTGATAACGGACAAGGCAATAGGCTCAACAGCATTGAGACTCCTGAGGGGATCCCTTATAGTTGATAGTCTAATTGTATTTTCAATGAAGGTTATCTATGGACAAAGTGCACTTGAGTCTGAATCTGGTAGCAATTAATTTTGCTTGTTTTAACATCTTAAGTTCATATCAAATAAAATGTCAATGATTACAAATTTACAATAAAGGCTCGTGGCCTATCTTTTAGTTTTCTTCACTTATCTAGTTATTTGAATTATGGAACCTCTAGGTTGAGACCTTACACTCTGACCTTTGATGACAATGTGACACTCTTCATTTGATGGTTGATTACACAATAACTAAAATGCAATATGCAAATCTCCTTACTTTTGTTGCAGGAGATCACCCCCCCTTGTGATTTGTTGATAGTAAGTTTAATTTCTGTAGGTAGTCAAAATCATAAAACTCTCTTGTACTTCCCTTTACTTGATATGAGTATGACCTTCTCCAAAGTAGGGCTTAAGTATGGTACCTGCCAATATCTGGGGATGCCCTATCACTGTATCCGATTCAATCGAGCTTGATGAATCAGTCAGCATGAGGCATTAATTCTAAAGTACCAATTAATTATATTTGGCACTGTCTTAGATATTGGCTCTGCCTTTTCTGTTTATTTAGAAGGGTCTTCATCAGTCTTTGCCTATTGCTCATGATAGTTTCAAGTTGATAGACATAACTAAAGAATATCCTTTTTTGCATTATTAGATCTTCTACAAATAACTACAGTCTTCATTCTTCAGTTCAGTACTAGCAAACCATGCAAGATTAGTATGGACACTTCATAATTCATTTTGAAAATTGTTTAATTTACTAATAGCTGAGTTTGACACTCTGAAATTTAGTTGTGCACTTGTGCCAGAACTGGTGTTCCTCAGTTCCAGCATCATGCTTAATTGCTTATAGACTCACCAAATGAATGATATTTTGTTCAAATAGAAATCAGTTTTTGTTTCCTTTCATAGATCAGATTTTTCTGCAATTATCTGATCCCATTAAACCAGAAAAATTGTCCAGACTCCGGATGTGTGCTGTTTCTATGTTGCTTGATATTTCTGGTTGCATTTTTTCACTGTTTCTTTTGACTGTTCTTAGAGCATGCCAAACAATTTCCTCCTTATTTTGCTGGTCATCTTTTTGCAGCCTGTATGACTTTAAATGGGCTGCTAGCGTCAATCTGCATACAACAGCAGGGAATTGCCAGAGATACAGTTAATCTGGAAGTTTCCTCGACAAAATCGCTTTCTATCTAGTAGGTTTTAGATTAGGGTAACAGACTAATAGTCTTGATGGCAGAAGTAGTGATGTATGGATCTGGGAAAATCAGCATGGTTCTACTTCCTTATATTAGTACTGATGTGATAAACTTATTACCTATGAATGAGTGAGAATTGATTGGGTGTTGTTGGACCTCTGAGGTGATTATATTGCTGTTACCTTTCAATTGAGGTGAATTTTATTGTAACCTCATTTTACCGAAATTTTTTATTTTTTTGTTTTTTAATGAAGGTCACATGAGAACCGTGAGAACTACATCCAAACTCCTTAATCTAATTATTTTTTGTTACTTTTCTAGGTGTTATAGTATTTTTATATCTATTTTAATAATAACAAGCTATAAATTTTTATTTCAAGTGTTTTAAGCTATCATATATAATTGACCTATAAGCAGTAACTATGACCACTATGATTATCAAAAGCCTAAAAAATTAACTAAACCTTGTTTGTTTTGAAAACTAAAGGAATAATTAGTTATAATACATTGTTAATAAGTGATTGCAACTTTTAAGTGTATCTAATGCGTTTGTTATTTAGTATTTCTTACCGTTCTCACGCAAAAAGGATTCCTATATATATGTATATATTTCCTTCGCTCCATAATAATTGCAACGTTTACTATTTGAAAGTTTTCCAAGAAAGCAATTAGGAAATCTAAATGAAGTAATTAGTGAAAATTTTTTCTACACCGACAACATATAGTTTCCCTCTTGACTAATTTGTTCATTTACATCCTCTTCATTAACAGATAGTAATCATAGTAGTCCTATCTTCCTTTTTACATGAACTTTCGAAAATTTAAAATTTCCACCCAGGCTGTTTGTTAAAAAGGCTTTATAATAAATCACCATAGATTGCTTGACTGTAGATTATTCCTTATTTTCAAGTTTATGAAAACCTTTATTCTTGTGTCTAAGTGTCTAACTATCCAAGTTTATTGTCATACTCTATACTAAAACAAATTTTTTCCACTCCAAACCTTACCATGTGTCATGCTCTTATTGAATTATTTTCTGCCCTTTTGTACAACCTAATAACATACAATTTACCTTGCTATGATAAAAGGTTTGCTAACATATATCCACTGAAAATCTCATGTTTGTTGAAAATCTTAAAAACGCATGATCATCTTCCTACATATATATATATATATATATATTTAACATACAGCTTAGCTATGTATTGTAGCATAAATGTTAAAGAAACTACAATATTGCTTTTGTCGTTTGTAAACTATAACTGCATGTTGTTTTGTGGCCCACGATCGTTGGTCGGGTCATCCTAGGAGTTTATTGTTTGTGGTTGACAAATGCATGAAGCTGCGTGGATTGCTTTCAGTGGCGGAGCCAGGAATTTGTATAAGGGGGGATAAGCTCAATAATTCGATTAAAATAATCCGGATACATAATTACCGACAATTCGGGTACATGGCAATCCAATAATTTATAATAATAATAGAAGAAGTTAAATGTTCTAATCTCAAACATATCCTAATTCATAATAATAATTACGGACTTGTTTGAGTAATTTGACATATCCTAATTCATTTGAAAAAGAAAGCTTAATTAAAATAATTCTCAAACATTTTATCCACAAATGACAAATTAAAATAATTATCAAATTTTCTCAACTTTAACAAACAAATGAACAATTATTCAATTAATTAACATTACAAATTTAAACATAAATTATTAAATCTTGAAGCATTTAACAATACAAGTTCACAAATCACATAGTAAATAACATAATTACATAAATACATAATCACATTCTCACAAGTTCACACTACACAATTCACAAGTCACAAGTTCACAACTATTCAACTAAAAAATTCAAAAATTAGAATAGGGGATATAAATAAGTAAATAATAAGCTATTACTTATTTCACAATTTAAATTTAAACAATTCATGAATTAAATCACAACTACAAGTATAAATATAGATTTAGGATTTGAGAATTGAGAATTAACAATTGGAAATTTAGGTTAAGAAATTAATTACTAACTCCTCAAGGCAAGAGCAACCACCGGGGCGGGCGGGCGGCGGGGCGGCGGTCGGCCGACGGGACATACTTTCACCTGGTTGACTTCTTTCATCTCTAACTCTGCAGCTTGTTCTAGGTCGGGACTAAAGTCAGCCACAAAGTCTGCTAGCGCTTGGGACTTGATCGCAGTTCTTGGATGATATCTTATGTCGTAGCTGCTCAATGTGATTGCCCACTTTGCTATTCTGCCGGATAACTCCGGCCTTTTTAACACAGCCTTAATAGGATAGTTAGTCATGACTAATATGGGGTAAGACTCGAAATAGTGTCTAAGCTTCCTAGATGCCGTTACTAGAGCTAAAACAAGTTTTTCTAGTGAGGAATATCTAGTCTCGGCATCTAGGAGTGACTTACTTACATAGTAGATGGGGAGCTGCTGGTTGTCAGCTTCCCTAGCTAGGACCGCGCTTACAGCTTTACCGCTGACTGCTAGGTATAGCTGTAAGCACTCTCCAGCTTGAGCTTTAGATAGTAGGGGTGGTGACATTAAGTACCATTTTAATTCTCCTAAAGCATTTTCGTGGTCATCTGTCCATTTAAAACCTTCATTTTTTCTTAAAACGTTATAAAACAAATGACATTTGTCAGATGACCTTGAAATAAAACGGTTTAATGCAGCTACCCTGCCAGTTAGCTTCAGTACTTCTTTTAAATTTCTAGGTGACTGTATATTTATTATAGCTTTTACCTGGTCGGGGCATGCCTCGATGCCCCTTTTGGTTACTATGTAACCTAGAAACTTACCTGCAGCTACTCCGAATGAGCATTTTGAAGGGTTGAGCCTCATGCTGTATTTCCTTAGAACCTCGAAAGTTTGCCTTAGGTGCTCTATGTGGTCTTCAGCTTTCTTGGACTTCACCAGCATGTCATCTATGTACACCTCCATTGTATCCCCTAGCTGGTCTTTGAACATTTTGTTGACCAGCCTTTGATAGGTAGCTCCAGCGTTCTTCAATCCGAAGGGCATGACCTTGTAGCAATATATTCCTTTGTCCGTCATGAAGGCCGTCTTCTCTTGGTCCTCTGGGTGCATTAGTATCTANTGGGTGCATTATTATCTGGTTGTACCCGGAGTAGGCGTCCAGGAAGGTGACCATCTCGTGTCCGGCTGTTGCGTCTACCATAGTATCTATATGTGGTAGGGGGAAGGGGTCCTTCGGGCATGCCTTATTTAAATCTGTGAAGTCAATGCAAACTCTCCACTTTCCGTTCTTTTTGTTGACCACCAGTACATTAGCTAGCCAGTCGGGATACTTTACTTCTCTTATTTTCCCTGCTTCTAAGAGTTTTTGTACCTCATCATTGATTACTTGGTTTCTTTCAGGTGCGAATTTCCTCCTTTTCTGCTTTATTGGCTTCATAGCTGGATCCACGTTCAGCTTGTGTGTAATGACTTCTGGGTCTATACCTACCATGTCTTCGTGAGACCATGCGAAACAATCTGCGTTCTCTCTTAGGAAGTCTAAGATTCTCTTTTTCTGGCCTTCGTTTAGGCTGGCTCCTAGCTGGACCACTTGCTCCGGCTTGGAGGGATCGAGCGCCACTTCATCTAACTGTAGCTCGCTAAGTCTTGCTGGCGCTGACCCTTCCTGTAGTTGCTAGATGTTTGCCTGCTTCGGTTTCAACGTCCTTTTGTAGCAATCTCTCGCTATCCTTTTGTCCCCTACGATTGTTAAGACTCCCCATGGTGAAGGGAATTTTAGTGCTTGGTGGTATGTAGATGGTACGACTTTCATTTTGTGGATCCAAGGGGTCCCTAGGATGACGTTGTAGGCGGAGGGACAATCTACCACGTTGAACCTGCTTGTCATGTTCACTCCTTCCGCCCAGGTTGTTAGGTTGATTTCTCCTTCTGTGTGGTTTGTTTCTCCACTGAACCCTACCAACACCTTAGGCGTCTTGGTGATGTCAGCGTCTTTCAATCACATCTCTTTCAATGCGCTCTTGAAGATAATGTTGGCTGAGCTGCTGTTATCTACCATCACTCTCTTGATGAGGCAGTTGCTGATTTGTAAGGAGATTACTAAGCCGTCATGATGATCTTCTTCTTCCAGCTCACCTCCGTTAAAGGAAATGTTCATGTTCTTCAGTTTCCTTTCTTCCTCCGACTTCAAGCTGTCCGGCTTGCTTGGAGTTCCTGTTCCATCTCTAGCAAAACGCTTTGCAGCAGAGTAGGTTAGTCCGCAAATTTCAGATCCACCTGATATTAAGTTAATTACCTTTGACGCAGTAGGTGGTGGGGGCGGTCCTGGCTTCTGGGTTTCTTCTCGCAATCCGCCCTTCTTACCTAGCAGGTGGTTCAGGTACCCTTTCTTTAACAGGTAGGCTACCTGTTTCCTGAGCTGGAAGCATTTCTCCATGTTGTGCCCATGGTCATTATGGTAGCTGCACCACTTCGTCTTGTCTTTCAAGCTATTTGGCTTGTCGGTTCTCTTCGGCCAACATACGGCTTCTCCTAGCTTGTGTAGGGCGTTTATGACACCGCCGGTATCCACGTTGAAGCAGTATGACTCGATGCTGGGATAGCTGTTAGCTCCGTATCCATAACCTGTTACCTGCGAGGAAGAAGAAGGGTAGATGTTATTAGTGGATTCACGTTTAGGATATGGTTGGTGTCTCCAGTTGCTGCGCCGCTGGCTAGTTATCTTGCGGTCATCGTAGGCTGGCCTCCAGGAAGCTTCGTCTTCCTCCATCCTGACTTCAGCTAGTGCTTTGGTTTGCACCTCGTCGAAGGTGGAGCACGGGTACCTGGTCAGCTCTTCGTATAACCTGGATCTGTATGGAAGCCCTCGCCTGAAGGCTTCAATGGCTGTGGAAGAATCCAGGTCGGGTATGGCTATCATTTCCCTGTTGAACCTGTCTAGGTAGGACCTAACAGCTTCATTGAGCCTCTGCACTATCCTGTAGAGGTCGCTCGATTGCTTCTTCATGGCGCGGCTACTTGCGAATTGCTGGTAAAACCTGTTAGCCAAGCTGGAAAAATCTTCTATGGTTCCCGGCTTTAGATTCATTAGCCACTGTAATGCGAGGCCTGTGAGGGTTGCTCCGAACGATTTGCACAAGGTGGCTTCCACTGCTTCGTCAGGGATAGGTAGCGGCATCATCTTCTGCTTGTACTGGGAGACGTGATCCACCGGGTCTGTCGTCCCATCGTACAATTTGGTGAACGTTGGGATGTTCAGCTTCTTTAGCACTTTCACTCTGGCTACCTCCTCAACGAATGGTGACAAGGCATAGCTGTGCTTGGCCTCGGTAGCTACGGGGATTGGGGCTCCCGGCAGCTTTGACAGGAGCTGGTACAGCTTCCGGTTTTGCTGCCGTAGAAGTGCCATCTCCTTAGCGGGCTTCTTCTTGGGCTGATCGTCTTGCTCCTCTCCAGGTTCCTCTTCTTCATCCGATGTGCTATACTCGCTATCGCTTTGATCCAGGTTCGCCATGTTGGAAATGTCACTTGTGTACCTCTTCCGGGATTTATTGCTTTTTACGGATTCTAATTCCTTCTTGAGGTTGTCCATAGTCGATTGTGACTCTGTAGCCGCTTTTTTGCTATCCTCCTTTATTTTTTCCAGCTCGTCTCGGGTCTTCTCCAACGCCTGCCTCATTTCCTCCATAGCTTTCTGAGATACTTCAGATGCTATAGGATGGGATACTTCCGCTATCTAAAGGTGGCTGAGTGTGTTTGAATAAGTGGATTATCTAGCTACAGCCCCACGGTGGGCGCCAAATTGTTTATGCTAAAATCTGCTCTAGCTAGCAAACCTTAGCTGGTTCCGGCTATAGCTAAATATTTACCAACTTTGTTCGTTTTGATGCAGAAAAGAAATAATGCGAAAATGGGAGTGGGGGAGACACCAGATATGGTGACGCGGGAAACCCCCTAAATCAGGGCAAAAAACTGCGGGTGGCTTTGAGTCCACCAGTCCACTAGTTAATAGGATTGTTTACAATTACAATGTATAATGCTAGCTAGATAGCTAGGTAGTTTAAGTTTATAGCTGCTAAGTGTCTAGCTTAAAAAATGTAAATGAAATGTATAAATTGTGCATACAAATAATGAATAATAATAAATGTATTGATTTTCTTCTGATTGCATTGTGTATGTATCTTCTTTCTTCTCCCCTATTTATAGAATAACCGTGGATTTGTAGCCGTTATCTCTTCTTCAAGGTCGTTGCTCTTTAGGGATGTACCTGGCTTGATTTGTGGGCTAGATTCAAGCCGGTTTGAAATGTGGATCCTATTCTTTAGGCACGATCTCCTCAATATCTTTGACCCAACTTCCGCATCTTCCCACTTCTAGAAGCTCCTTGGAATATTCCCCTCCTAACTCCTTGATTCTCGGACCCACTATCTTGACCGTGTCTAAGCTATAGCTGTTAGCTGAGTACCTGTGTAACTGACAATCAAACTGGATTATAGGTAGAAATTTTGGCCATAACACTACCCACACAATTAACCGCCTCTACTTGTTATTTAATGAAATCTCAAATTGCATGGCCTTTATCACTGCTTTCGCCGTCACTCTACCCTATTTTCTCCTTTCTGCTAATGTAAGTCTCTTTCTTTTTTTTTTTTTTTTTTTTTTTNTTTTTTTTTTTTTTTTTTTTTTTTTTTTTTTTTTTTTTTATATTCCTTTCAATTAGCTTTGGAATATGTTATTTGCATGCAACTTCGTCATGCATTATTTTTTTTTTACAACTTTCTTTGCAACTTGATTCAAATACACGTGCCAAATAAAGATTAATTTTTGCCTTCCATCCTTCCTTTATTTTTTTATTTTCTTTATTTATTAATGATTGATTTTGAGGCTTAATTCATTGCTTTGGGAACTGATAAACTGACTCACTAGTATTATCACCTTTTTTTTTTCCTCCCTGATGATACATGGAAGGCTGTGCTCATAACACGTTGCAGCTCGTTTCAACTCTATCGCCGAAACTGATAGCTTGCAACACTATGTAAGTACTCTATCAAATTTGCTTTGTTTGTCATTATTGACCTTTAATTTATAGTCTATGAAGCACGGGTACCTTTAGAAACTTGGCGAATTTGTACTGGGGTCGTTTCGGGGACGGGGACGATGGGGTCGTTTCGGGGACGGGGACGGTGCGGGGACGCCTGAAAAACGTCTCGGGGTCGGTATCAATTGGGCGGGGACGGGTGTGCTACTTTGGGGTCGTTTCGGGAACGACATCAATTGGGCGGGGACGGGTGTGCTACTTTGGGGACGTTTCGGGATCGACTTAGATACAAAATAGAAGTCCCCAGCCTTTTTAAAACAAAAGTCCAAATGCAAATAAGAGCCCAACACCTGACATTATTAAAATACCACTCAAAACCAAAGTCTAGGGTTTATTGTTTGACAAACTACTTCACTGACCTTCTTACTTATTTACTCTTCTAGCCCTCTTCAATTCTCCATCTCTTTCATTCCTTTTACTTCACTAAAAATTTTACTACTCTAGTTTCTTTCAATTCTCTCTAATTGTTCACTCAATATTTATGTCTTTTAGTCTGACTTCTTCCCTCAACATTCATTATTTGCTTTTCTTTTCACTCGACATTCATCAAATCATCAAATAAAAAGTGTCAGGCGACATCGACTTGGACTGAATTTCAGGTGAAGTTTGAATGAACGACGACGAGTTTGAGGGAAACCACGACGACCACGAATCGATTAATGACAATGTTTTACTTTAAGATAATATTGTACTTTAACGTTTTATGAATTAACTATTATGTTATTGTTACATTGAAATATTAAATACTATTGTATTTTAAATTATTATGTGATTATTTAATTGCCGATTCCTTGCCGTCCCCGTTTTTAGAAATTTTGATGTTGCCGTTTTTCGTCTCCGTCCTCGTTTTTGACCCCGTTTTTAACCCGTGCAACCTAGTTTATAGTTATGAGTACTACCCATCCCTTGTTTTATATTGTAAGTACTCCACTAACCTCTTCCATTGTTATTTTTGTTGACAAACGCTAAGTAGCATTGCTACACCCTTGGAACCCTTTTAATTGGCTGGTCACTCAGGGCTTTTTATTGAATTTCAACGCCGTACTCGTAGCTCTCTATTGACATGCCTAGGCATTATTCTCTTTTTAGCTGCATAAGACGAACCTAAATGATACTCTTGAATTAGTTTGATAGATATGAGTATTGAGTAGTATTATTAACGCAATGGAGTTAGGAACTTGTTTCACTTAAACTTGCTTAAGTACACATTACTATATTATGTGTAGCTCGAGGAATACATGTGTACACTATCTTAGTGAATTTCCGTAAGTACACCTTAAACCTTATTATAAGAATCAATATCAAACTTTTTTTTTTTAAAGGATCAATATCACACTTTGATTCTACACATGGATTTGCATTTTTTTTTAAATGATAATCATGGTTATATTATGCGTTAACATGAACATGTGTAATCAACTTATATACATACAACTTCTTTGTTTTGTGCAGTGCTAAGTACATCAAATTGAAGAAGAATTTGGATAGTGGTGACTTGATTTCGGGCTTACTCCAAGTATCCACAAATATCTAGGTAACTCATTTATTTTCTGTTACAAACTCATCTTTCTCTTTAATGTTTTTTAGCACATTATAGTTGTATTGCTCCTGTTTGTGTGGATGCATGTATTTGTATGTCTTTACAGGTCAGTCACCATATTAGGTAAGAGTTATCGTGATGGGTCAATTGGTTCACCCATCTGAACCTATTAGAAGTGTTTAGGTCACATTGGCTTGCCCTGTGAACCTAACACTTTCAGATTTGAAGACTGAAGATGCAACAGTGTCCGCAGATCATCATAGTGGGTGAGAGTTATCATGATGGGTCAATTAGTTCGCCCATTTGAACCCATCAGAAGTGTTTAGGTCACATTGGCTCGCCCTATGAACCTAACACTTTCAGATAGCCTCACTGAAGAATGAAGACATAATTGCCTTCCATAGGCGTTCGCTAACCATAAACGCCCCACCTCCTCTATATATAAACATGATTATATTTTATTGTTACTAACACATTTTTTATCCTCCACAGGTGAATTAACATGGTCTGCATAAGTAGACATCAAAACGACGGTCGAACTTTTCTTTCCATTACTAACAATGAGACGGATGACCCAAAGCAAGGCACGTGTTTGGTTTCATGTTTCCCTCTAATGCGCCTAGAGGACGATCATACTCCTATCGACTACTTCCTTAGTGATATGAGCTGAAAAGTTATATCGGGTTTTGAAGGGCACTGCCATCCTTCGTGCTTTGCAACAACTTTCAAGACCGTCCAGCCTTACAGTGTCCACCTCCTATGCTAGGCCGATTTATTATTTCCGGTCCTGTCAAATGGGGTAGTAATCAATTGAGAATTTATGGAGACCACTGCTTCACTTTGGGTTACTGGGATTGGACTGGGGACAATTTATCTCGTTTTAAAGAACGACTTAGTAAGTCTTCCATTTATAGCATTGTTTACGCTTCCTTGTATTCTTATTTCAAGAATTCAAATATCATACGAGTGTTTTGTGAAAGTTAGTGTCCTACTACCAACACCCCTTTCATATTAAGGCAAGCGATCTATCCATTTCTGTATGGGACTTGTTCAGAATTGGAGGTCTACCTATAACTAGGGAGATCTATGATGAGACTGTTTCGTATTATGATCATTTCTCAACATGAGATGAGAGTGATGCAAGGGTGCTTTCTCGAGCTTGTGATTGCTTGTTTGTTGCTTACCACTACTTCAGCAAACAACTAGAATTGAAGAAAGGGGTTACCGCACATCAGTGGGTGAAGTATTGGTACCAAGGGAAAATCACTCATCTTTTGCCTGCAAAACGGATGAGGCCTACTAAATCTGCTCCAATAATGCATTATGGTCCTGATGGCGAACTTAAAGCTCGACCAATTGCATGGACAGATAAGGAGTTGGAGCTCTTCAAATCCCTTAATATTACTGGCGAGCTCAGGACGCAAACTCTTTACCTTGCAGCTTTTTTTTCATGTTGGTTATGTGTATTTGTGCTCCCAAAAGATGGTGAAAGGTTCATCAGACCTAGCACATTCGAGATTGCCACTTTGATGGCGCGAGGCCAAATCTTTAGCCTTGTAGTTCCAATTCTAGCTAGCATCTACCATGGTTTGAACACAATTTCTCAGTCAACTAAACCAACTTTCTTTGGAGTCTCCTTTCCAGTTCATTACTTGTTCGGGTGGCTTGCACAATACTTTAAAACTCATTATGCTGTTGATCCTGTGCCTCCAGGCCCCCTAATGGTCACCTTCTCTAGAGTTAAAGGTTCAAAATCTTTTGAAAATCATGCAGTACGAGCACTTCATGAAGGGCTGTCGGCGGAAGTTGGTGGCACCATCCTTCATAAAAATAGGGTTGAACATTTGTTAGATGATGGAAAACTCGCTCCTTCTAAATTTGACTATCTTGTGTCTCTTCGCAAAAGTCACTTACCCTTGCACTTCGGTGATGTATTTCACGTAGAGCCTTGTATGTTGTTTCGATTTGGTAGACAATTCTACTTTTGTCATGATCTTCCTTGTATTTTTTTTGCGCAAGGTAAACCAACGTACCGCTGATCCTCTTGTTGCCTTATGACATTGGAGAATGTTGCTGTTCAAGAGTAGCCAATCTCATGTTTATGCTTCGGGCCTTGTTTTGAATTGGCTTGAACATACTACTCCAAATTTTCAAGCTTGTGGCCTAAGGTATCAGTCCAGGACCTAAGAAATAATGTCAACGTACTTTATTCGAGCAATGACCCGGAACAATCCAAAGGTGTGACTGGGCGACACCGAAAGGATAGTGATGGTGTGAATCATACGCCACATGGTGATGGCCAAGCTGCAGAATTTGTTGGAGGCAATCCTAGTTTACGTCCTTCTCCTTTGAAAGCCCAACTTGATAATCGTCCAGCCAATAGGAAAGCAAGTGACACTATAATCACCAGTGATGTTGAATCTGATGTTGACTTTAAACATAAGAGGAGGAACAAAAGGCCGTCCACTATATTTCAGGATGATGTGCATCGCGATCAATTTTTTGTGGAAGTTCCTGAGTCATCCCACTGTCTTATGACTTCTCAGTTGGTAGGAACTCTTTCATTTTTTTATTTCATTTTATTTTATTTTTCATTTTACTTATTTATTATTATTAGAGTTGTTAAACGAGTCGTGTCGTGTCATTCTTGTGTCGGGTTGGCTATTAAACGGGTTGGGCACCCTTAACCCTAACTCGACCTGTTTAGTTAAATGGGTCACACAACCCCAACCAAAACTCGGCACGCATTAACCCGGCACGATCCGCTTAACCTGTTTAGCTATAGTACTTTTAACTTTTAAGAGTACTCATCTAGTTATCTCAATTATCAAAGACTCAAACCTTCAATAATAAGAAGCCATAACAATTATGCCATAATCAAAGTTCAAAAGCTCCAAAATTCCTAAATAGTGACTAGTACTACTAGTAAGTAACTTAGTACGAGTACTTAAATTAGTTTTACAAACCAAATAGCGAATTGCTGAATGATAACAATTAACAAACCAAATACATCAATAACAATTAGACAATTAGAGTTCCAACTTCCAAATACATCAATATTACTTAATATAGTAGCGTTAGCAACAAAGTCAAATGCTCAAGTATGAATTTCAGCTTGGTTTGTTGCTGACTCCTTCCTTGTGTCACTGCCATCACCTTCTCCATCATCTTCATCTTCCACATTCACAAGGATTCCAGCAATCTGCTCACATAAGTCCTCCAAATATGATTCCATATCAAACCTGCAAAAGTATAATCCATATTGCAACATAGAAAAATTAGCAACATAGCTACATAAGTAGACTAAAAGAAAATGAGATAAAAAATGAAGGTAAATAGAAAACTAAAAAAAAAAAAAATTACCTTTTTGGAATACCCAATCCCTTAGGCAAACTAATGCTTCAACGGTGCTTGGCTTCAAAGAGCTCCTATATGCATCTAAGACTCTTCCTCTAATTGAAAAGGCTGATTCCGAAGCAACTGTCGAAATAACGGATAGCCAAAATGTCTCTTGCCATTATAGAGACAATGGGGTAGCCTCATTCAATATGTTTCCAATACTTCAAAACATTCACATCACTTGTTCTAGGTACTATTGGCTCCTCCAAATATTGTTGAAGCTCGGACTTCCCAGAAGCAGCAAATTAATCATTATCAAAGCGATCAAAATCCTATGTACATGCATTAGAAAAAATTGAAAAGTAAAAACTACTCAAGCCTAAACATCATAAAAGAGTAAATTTGATCAACATTAACGATTAATAAAAGAGCAAGACATGCCGGAGTGGAAGATTTATACTCATCAAACAAGGAAAATAACTTGTCCTTAAATGAGTCTAACTCAAAATCAGCAGAGGTTTCATAGATCTTTTTGAATGCCCAATCAACAACTTGAAATTTATAACGAGGAGCAAAGATAACATCCATTTGCATTTATAGTACTAAACTCAAACCAATACTTCTCAAACTTCTCAAACATTTTGGTTGCCATGCCTTTTAAGAACCTATAATTACTCTCCAACTACTCTTTCAAAAGCAACCTAACCTTAAGCACATTGGGAAGGTAAAGATTGGAAGTTGGATACTTTGAATCGGAAAAAGCCAATGTCACCTCATGAAAGACTAGAAAAAACTTACAAATCTTTTCAATCTTACTCCACTCCTCAGAATTTGGGCAATGAACAAAATTAGCATTAGTTTTTTTGCAAATGAAGGAATGCTTTCTTATAAAATAGTGCACTATCCAGCATAAGATAAGTAGTATTTCAACGAGTTGGAATATTTTGCCTTAATCCTCTATTGGATTCTAAGCTAACATGTTGCACACAATGAAGGAATTTTTGTTTTCTACCTTGAGAACCCTTACAATACTTCACACACTCCCTCACCTTAACTACTGCTCCAACAATTTCCTTTAACCCTTCTTGCACAATTAAGTTAAGAATATGAGCTCAACAACGAATATGAAAATAATCACCATTGGAGACCAAATCTAAAATAAAAAATATTTCATCCCTTCTACCATTGAATCATTTGTTGAAGCATAATCAAGTGTAATACATGCCACCCTTTTTTCTATCCCCCATTTTTTTTAATAAGGTAATAATTTTTCAGCTAATGCAGCACTAGTACGGGGAGGGGGAAGGAATGTAAAAACAAGAATTATTTTTTGCAATTTCCAATTTTAATCAACATAGTGGGCAGTCAATGACATATAACCATCAGTAGTCACAGAAGTCCAACAATCGGATGTTAAAGCTATTTTACTAGGAACGCGTTGCAACCAATCATGAAGCTTTGAATTTTCCTTAGCATACATCTTAGTTATGTCATTTTTGATAGTATGCCTAGAAACAAACTTAACTTCACGATTCAAATAAGCAAAACAACTCCTTATACCCTCATATTCAACAAATTGAAGGAGGAGATTATGTCTAGCAAGAGAGAGTAATTCACGAAATCCAACAAGTTTAAAGAGATAGGGTTTAGCTTCAATAGAACCAGAAGCATTAGATTTCAACAACAATTCACCAACATCCCTACAAACCCTTCCCTTACAACTGCTAAGATGCCTAATCATATTCCCAGTCTCATAATTACTTTCACCTATATATTTCACACCACATTTTTTGCATTTACACTGCATTTTACCACTAGGATCTAACTCATCAATCATTTCAAATTCATCCCACAAAGAAGTTAATTTTCTATGGCGTTTTAGGGGAATACCAGTCAAGTTAGGTTTTATTCTTGTTGTTTCTTTAGGCTTGCTTGGTGGTTCTGCCAGTTTTACTTATGATTATGAAATCGATGGGGTAATTCAGAGGAAGAAGGTTCTGGAGGCTTCAGAGGGTCGACAGTTCATCGTTTAAGCTTTTCCTCTGTCCGTTGAGTCGGTTAGTAGGCCCTCTATTCAATATGAGCTTTGTCAGCTGATTTGCTTCATGTCACTGTAAACACCCGTATTTGGTCCCACCTAACGGTTGATGATTATCGTGTACCACGTTGCTACAACTCCGAATTCTAAAAAAAATTGCTTGAAAAATGTTTAGTTTTGTGTTGAAAGTCAATCCTTCACTTATTTGGTCCCCACTCCAAAATCTATACGGGAGTCCCGCTGCCTGATAAGTGGGAGGGGGTCGTGCTGCCTCGGTCAGTGAGTCGGGGTTCCCGCTGCCCGGTCAGCAGGCGGGGGTGTCACTGCTTGGTCATTTCATCTTATTTTCGAAAATAAACAAAATTAATTTGAGCATATGAATGCGACCGGATTCAGTGAACCTTCTAGAAAGGTTTGTTTGGTAGTTTATGGAAACTCTAGGTTATGGAAGGGTATAAATGTTGTTATAGAAGTATATATCGTATATCTTCGTAATATTTCGGTTTAGGAAGAAAATGTATGAAATAAGGAAGCACCAGAGGTATTCCGCGTAAAAATGGAAATTCATAGTGTTGAGCGCCATAGCACAGGGGGAACGCCTAGGCACCCATCCAACCCCCAGGCGCCGAAGGGCCCTACGCCACAATGCTCGGTGGGCACCCTAGCGCTCACTTCTGGGCGTCCTAGCGCTCCTCCAACTCCCTACCGCTCACTTACGTCATTTTCAACCCTATAAATACCCCCTCCTCCGACCTTTATTCATTAACTTCACATCTTCCCATTCACTTCTTCTCTCACACACTCTCTCTCTACCTCGTCACTATCTCTCTCTACGACTCCCCTCAGTTTTCGTGCCTGCTTTCGGAAACCGTGCCTTTCACATAACTTATAACTTATAAATTTTTTTTATTATATTTATTACGATCATTATTAGTCAAATTTCATTAAGCATTCAACAAAAGAAGTTGTTGACAATTGCACGAAAGGTACTTCGAATGAGGCCAACAATATTGAAATCATCAAATTGAGTTCTTCAATAAGTTAGTTTATACGATTATGTGATTTTAATGCTTTATTAGATAATTGACATGTCTTTAATTCATATTCATATAATATGTATTAGTTGATGGTTTGACATTAAAATAAAATCAATCTTAAGTAGAAACATTGCTTAGGTTTTATGTGATCCATGCTAAATGTGTTAATGCTTTTTGTCACATAGAATTCATGTTCAGCTTAAAAGACCTAAAGGCATGTT
Organism: Suaeda aralocaspica; assembly: GCA_016808085.1. Lineage (NCBI taxonomy): Eukaryota > Viridiplantae > Streptophyta > Magnoliopsida > Caryophyllales > Amaranthaceae > Suaeda > Suaeda aralocaspica. Next base: position 235,928 of record PYUH01000338.1, on the reverse strand, counting down.
TCCACTAATCAAAGATGAAAATCAATCTAATCCTCTAGCGATCATCCTTGCATGATAAAACAGAATTTATGTGTGCATTAACTAAAACTCGCCTAGCCCTATTTCCATACGTGTTTGTAGGTCTAAACCAGAAATATGGTTGCTATAATTCGATATTCTTATTGTGAAATTACATATGAGAATAAGTAGAGGCCGCTGTACGTGGGGTGACACTGTGACCTACTGTTGTCCTCACCCTTGTCCCCGAATCCAGAGATATGAGACCTTCTTATCCTTGGTGGTCATTTGGCCATTAGGCTATGACCTAATTGGGTTCCGTTACCTCTCGAAAGGAGAACGGTGGCGAATTCTCTACTTGGGTTTTAACATTCTAGACTCACTCCCTAAGCCAAGCATACTTACACTATGCAAACAAACTAACACGACATTCAAACGTCTTGTAAGAATGGGCACGTGGGCCTCCAAAGCCCCAGGTCCACAGTCACATGCATTTGTTTTATATATATATTTTTTAATATTTGTGACAGAAGCCTCGGGAAGGCGTAACTCACCTAATGATGTTGATAAATGCCTTGAACTACCAAGCCAAGAAGCTGAAGGAGGCCTTGTCGTGTAGGAGCCAGGACACCGGGGTAATAAAATACTTAACTCTCTTTTTCTTCGCTTTCATTCCCTTGTTTCGATTTCTTGAATTTCAATGACTCTTCTTCATATTTTAGGCCTGTGAGCCTAGTTCTGGCGGGCAGCAAGGAACGACAGGGGTGTCTTCTTCCCGGGGGGCAGCTCAAACGGGTGTAGTACAGGAGCTTGTTTACTGTCCTCGTCTCAAGGGTATTCCTGAGTCTAATGAGGTCACTGGCACTTCTCAGTCTGCTCAAGATTTTCCTTTCTTTCATCAGTTGACTTCAAAGTCAAAACCTTCTTCATCACTTGCAGGAGGATCTGGTGGTAACCCAATCCTTTCCAAGTTGTATCTGTCGCTCAGTTTTACTCCTACAGACGTTCCATCGACGAGCCAAGACCATGAAACTAAGCAGCCTAGCTTCTCGTTTGGTGTATGCATGCCTAAATGTACATATTTTACTTTGTTAATGTAAATTTAACACGACTTTGTATATATTTAACTTAAATTTATACATGTTTGACTTGGTTTTTCTAATTATTTGACTCGTTTGGCTATTTAACATTAACTTTTGACTTTTGACTTTGATCTGTGACATTGACTTTGACTCAAATCATGGGAGGGTACCGACTTTCCCCCCGAAAAGAAAATAAAAAAACATAAATTTGGACTAGAAACAAGTGAAATGGCCACGAAAATCGAGGAAGGTGAGCATGAAAATCGAGGCAAAATGCAAAAGGCCAAAAATAAAATAAAAAGGGGAGGCCTGCGCCTAGGTGCTCGTCCATCGATGTGGCGCTCGACCCTTTTTATTTTTTGCAACCTTTAGGTTATATATACCCCCCCCCTTCGTCTTCGAAGTTCTTATTCGAACCAAAGTGACGATCTTTGAGAGTTTTTCTTCGATAGTTTGGGTAGCTTTGTGTATTCTTACAATCATGGCTAGGAGTTTTGAAGTTGCTTGTGACAAGTGGCTTTCAGCGCTCACCCCAGAGCAGAATGGTCCGTTGAAGGATTACATGCTTGCTTCGTTAATCACTTTGAGGTACGCTCAAATCAATATTAATCTCATATATGCTGCAATTGGATTCTGGAACACAAATACCCATAGCTTCATATTCTTTGACAGAGAGGTTACCCGATTGCCTGAATAATTAGGTGGCATAGCAGGATTGTCTTTTCAGGGTTTGCCATGTCTTCCCAACACCAAAGAGTACTTATGTCCCATCTTCGATCATTATTTGAATCTTGATGCATATGTCATGGAAAAGTAGTTCGTGGTAAGAAAGTAGACTTGGTGGCATTGATTGATTACTTTTGGACTGTTGAAATAGCACGAAAGAGGTATAGATGGCAAGCCTTGCTATTTTGTGTATTTGGAAGATTTCTTTTTGTGAATGGTGAACCTATAGTTGGTTATGCTATATTGATCACCATTGTCGAATAATTCGAGGAAAGCTGAATCACTATGCCTCTATGCACTGGCGAGCTATTTCTGACTCTTGATCGCCTGATAAAAAAGATTCTCATGCCCCCTTTACCGTCTCCCCTTTACTTCTCCAGGTAAACATTTAAATGTTATGACGTAAATGTTTGTGAGTTATTTGCACTTGAACAGTTTGCAATAAATAGGTCATTTAATGCTAAGCAATTTGTTTCATTGAATAATTCGTTTCAAACATTGAACAAGTCATAAAACATTTGAAATATTTTACATTCAAAACATTCTCTTATGCTAATAATTTCAGGTGTGGCTCATTGATCGTTTGAACTTGATGGAGCCTCCTGCAGATATCCCCACATATACTCTAAGGAATTTATATGGACGGAGCTGGTGGTGTCACCATTCTAACATGCACGAGTGGTTGCTGACTCTTGCAGATAGGAAAAACAATATTCGTTGGCAGTCTAATGGTGGAAGATCAAGGCCATGATCTATTCAAACGAAACTCCTATATTCGTGTGGCCGGCTATATTGCGTTAACTATTTATTTCCTTTCTACAGTAATGAGGCAGTTCGGTAAGCAACAAATAATTCTAGATCATGATACTATGAAGCCTGAGGAAAAGCCCGTGCTGTTGGGCATTGCCAAGAATTGGGAGAGAAGCTGGGAACAGTGGACGAGGATTGTTGTGACTCCGCTACCAGAATGCTATGAAAAGGTACCTAAGCATTAATTGATTTGGATGCATGCGGAATCTATGTCCATTTGTGCAGAGGCTCGCAAGGCAGAAAAGGAGATATCATGGATATGCTACTGGTAAGGCCTAGGAGAAACCCAAGATCACATCCATTAAGGACAGACTCGGCCATAAGAAAGTGCTCGTTTGGAAAAGGCTTGAGAAACTACCTGCATTGAAGATTGAAGCTACTCCTAAGAGGAAGAGGTCGAGAGAAGAGCAGAATGTGAAAGGCAAGGGGAACAGAAAGGCTTTTGAAGCTCCATGAAAGAAATGGATCCCCAAGAAGCCTATCGGAACAGGAGAATCTTCTAAGATAAAGGAGGAAAAGGAGGAAGGACCTAAACCTAGTTGGAGAAGATTGCTTCATTGTTTCACAAACTTATATTGTTTAACGAATAAGTCCTCCATGCCATTTATATTGTGTTTGAATAATCATGCTTACAAATAACTCATTTGTGTGTTCAATGATTATGAGCTTGAAAATTTCGGTTTTTGGATGCATATAATATAAATGATGCTTTTGGAATGGATGTTGTTGGTTGCACTCATGGCCTTATTTGTTGAGAGCATTTGTAGTTCTCATTGGTTTAGTTAAATTTACAAACGGGTCATGCTGAAATCACTGCTCAACTTTGTTTGTAAATTTAGGTTTATGATGACTACAATGCCTTGATAGTTTCATTGGTTATGGCATTATACTTCGTGCATCCTATGATCCTATATGCTCTCGTATTGCCATGACTTTGGTTTTGCACTTGCTTCAATAGTATTCAATTCCTTGTGTTTCATACTTATGTTTTGTAGGATAATGAAAAAGTCAATTCGAATATTTCTTGGTGGAGGCCCAAAGAAATCTCAGAAAGACAGGGCGTCTTCTTCGTCTTCCAAAGAGAAGCAACCAGCATCCTCTAGAACACCACCACAGAACCGGCAAGAGAGGCAGAAACGGTATGAGAAGCTCTCCAAGAGAACAATTAGGTCCACAAGTTTCTTGCACAATCAAACATGTGATAAACCTGGCATTAGTGACCAATTTATGAGGATGGCTGAACCCAACAGTTTCCACATACATACAGAGAGCTCACCCTGGAGTTCTTATCTAGCTACCATTTCCATGTTTCTCAGGAATCCTCATCAGCTGAAAGAAAGACACATATTAGTTTCACCATCTTTAGACAACATTATGAGATGGATGAGATGAATTGAAGGAGAGGTTCTTAAAGAATTCTTAGAATGCGGTCTGGTCCACAGCGGATCACGAGTGTGGACCCTATTTCGAGGGAGCTTGGTGGGAGAGGATTACAGATGGCCGTTCTACTACCACTTTTACTACAACCAAAACAGCTGCAAAAAACTGAAAGTTATTGCAATGGTTAAACTAAAACCGTTGCAAAATATCCTAGTAACCGTTGCACAAAACCTATTATAATGGTTTAGCTAAACTGTTGCAAAAAGTCTTCAAAGCCATTGCAAAAAAGCTATTGCAACGGTTCAAACAAAACCGTTGCAAAAAGTATAAAAAACCGTTGCAACAGACTTTTAGCTACGCCAAAGAATGCAATGGTTATTTGACAGTTGCGAAAGGTTTTTGCAACGGTTTTTTGCCCTTTTGCAACGGTTTTTTGAGGGTTTCAAAAAGTGTTTTATATGGTAGTGGGTTTTAGCATCTTTAGTAGACTTTTGGAGCTTTTTACGGTTATTCTATGCTTTCTCGGTTATTATGCGCGGTTTTTGATTTGTTTTATATGTTACAGGAGCGTAATTGGGGGTTATGAAGTCATTAGGAGCTAAAACTAGTTAAAATGTACTTGTCTCGGGATGCGTTCCAGGTTACGATAAGCTGCAAATAAGATTCAAAGAGATCAAGCGAAGAATCTATGAAGATGGTCAAAGTTTAGCCGTATAAGTATCATGCGGGTGCAGCCTTGTAAGCTTCATTCCCTTATGCTCCCGCAAAATAGATCAGCTTCTCTAGAACTCCCAAAATAGAGCACCTGCAGGCACAGGGAAGCAAAACAATTTGACCTATGCGGGCACAGGTAGGGTTTTTTTTTTTGGTCCGTTTAATTTTTCCGCGCGGTTTTGCTTCGCGTGTTTATTATAATTAGAACCTAAATCCTATAAATACTCTATGTATTGCGTGCTCAACCCTAGCTAGTTTTTAGCATATTTTTAGATTTAGAAATCCTACAACACATCTCGCCCTAGAATTTTAGAAAGAATTAATTTGTTCTTGACGATTCAGTTTCAATTAATGCAATTCAATCATTCTCTTGGTAATATCTTTCCTTTTGCTTTTCAATTCTTTTTAGTTTATTACTGTTCTTATTTTGTTAGTTTTTATTTTATTTTATTTAGTTTTGTCAATTTAGTAGATTAGTTTAATTTCTTAGTAATTAATTTCGTTTTAATTAGGTTATGTTTATGGCTTTGTTATTTGAATTTTTTTTTGTTTAATTACTTTAACCATGAGTGAGTAGTCTTTTTCTCTAGGGCTAGGGGATCTATGATCATGTTGTGAATTTATTTTATGTTTGTTAATTAATTCTTGGTTTTTAGTTGAATTCCTATTATTGAATTCTATCCATTGCAATTAAATTGTGGCCAGATTTAGTTGTAAGTTAGGTAATTGTCGGAATGGTGGCAATGAGGTAAGATTACCACAATTATACCACTGAATAATAGGCAAAACAAGTTTATACGAGCGAGAGCCGGTAAAAGAGTTTTGAGGGAGTCTAGGTTCGAGAGAATTAGTGAGCCCTAGTTCAATGAATGTCAATGGATTGATTAATGAGCGTTTTATGAGTTTGTTGATTGATCATAGTGAACAACTGCCCTAGGTTTCTATTATAAAAGTTTAATTCGCCAATTTCCCGTTATTTCCTTAGTTTTAGTCATTGTTTTCTTAGTTTTAGTAGTCTTTTTAGAACTTTCCACAAAGGCCCCTTACGTAATTTAGACTTTTTAGAACTAATAGAGTTTAATCGCTTCCCTGAGGATTCGATCCCTACTTCCGTAGCTATATTAGTTAGAGCTGTTCAGTATTTTTGAGGGGTGTGCGATAGCCTTGTTCAAATTTCGGCGCCGTTGCCGGGGAGGCAAATTTTTGATTCTATTAGTCGGGTTTAAATTGTTCTTTTTGCTTATTATTTTTGTTTTATTTCCTCACCTCAAGGAACCTTCATGTTCTTTGAGGAAGTTCTCATTTCTGCTTAGAGTTTCGATTGTGTGTAAGTATTAGGTTGTATGTCGGTTTGGATTGATCCTGAACCGGAAACATCATTGCATAAGCGGAATCATAGAAGGAAGTGGAGATTGCGAAGAGTCATTCTTTCCGAACGGACAATGACGGATCTAACACAACTTTTTGTTGATCTGAATATTTCCGATAGTTCCGATAAGGAAGAGATGGAAGAATCACAGTTCAACGAGAACAACATACCACGGAATGATGCACCGCCACCGCCGTCACCATGGTCCTTAAAAGACTATTCTCAGCCGAGTTTTGCAACAGTGGGAGGTGGTTATCGACTCCCTGATACAGAGGCTTTGAATTTCGAATTGAAACCAGCTTTAGTGAATATGGTAGAAAGGAATAAATTTGTAGGAACATTGAAAAAAGATATGAGTTTAAATATGAATAACTTCATTCAATACTGCAATACTATTAAGCAAGCTAGTGTGAATTAGGATTATATACGACATATGATGTTCCCATTCTCATTGAAGGACAAGGCCCGTTCTTGGTTAAATGGTCTAAACATGGATACTATCAATAGTTGGGATGAATTGGCTCTTGCTTTTTAAAGGAAATACTATCCTCCGGAGAGAACTGCACAACTTAGGAGTCAAATTACGATTTCAACCAAGAAACCGATGAAACGTTTTACGATGCATGAGAGAGATTTAAGGAATTGTTGAGAATTTGACCTCATTATGGTCTTGAGAAGTTGTTTTTAGTACAATCTTTCTACAATGGGTTCGGTAATGAGAGTAGAACACTGCTTGATTCCATTGCTAGTGGTTGATTTATGAACCAAGAAGTCAATGCTGCATATGAATTGATTGACGAGATCACCATTCATAATTCACAATTCAGTAATCATAGAGAACATGCTAAGAGAGGAGGAAAACATGTGGTAGATGACAAATATGAGAGTTTGGCTTCACAAATCAATGCAATCCATGAGAAGCTACACAAGATCAACACACCATCCTCTAATCCAATGATGGTAGCCGCAATGGCTACACTTTCGGGAGATAATGATGTCTTCTGTGTTATGAGGGTCTTTTGGGCATATTAATCAAACATGCTATAGTTCTATGGAGCAAGTATGTGCATTTCAAGCTTATAAGAATAATCCTTTGTAACACCCTGGAATTTCCTAACTTCTTACTTCTTATTTTTCCGGAAAACATGTTATAATTATTAAGGATTAAATTTATTAAAACTTCTAAATATGGAAAAACCAAAGTATTACCGCCACCGTCGTAACGGCTAAGGCATTTATCAAAGTACTACAGCGGAAGTCTTAAAATCAAAACCAATTTAAAACTAAACTTCAAAACAATCTCAAAATAAAAATCAACTTTAAACTTTGTTACACTTCGGAACCATATTAATGACCCTTAAAACCAAAAATAAAAGTATTTAGAAATAAATCAACATCCAAAATAATAATTAGTCATCCATAAGCAATAGAATAAAGTAAAGCTACAAATCACAGCAAGCGCTCCCACTCCAGTCCATCATGAAATGACTTATGCCCACTCGTACCTGCAGCTTTTCTTTTACTAGACAACTACTCACCACAAGTGGGTCATTGTAAGGCCAAGTCCAAGACAAATACATGCACACAAAACAAACAGTCAGCAAAGCTGAGTACATAACTACTAAAGACTATGCAACAAACAATAAGAAAAAAAACATGCACTCAACTTACATTAGACAACCTTTTGCCTATACACAGACTCAACCAAATTATTTATTATATTTAAACTTATGGATCCTGCATTGAACGGTTTCCTCCTTAAAATTCATCGCCCTGATGGGCACCAACTTGGGAGCAACTCCATCAAGCTATTACTATGTCACAAAAAGTGACGGATATCCAGCGCATTGAAAATATAAAAGGGTACAACGTCTTGTACTCCAATTAGAAGTCATAGATCACTGTTCCATAATACTCCCCCCATTGTTCATACTCAAGGTATATACGTTCCAAGAGTTTTGATGCAAGTCCTCTTACACTTTGCATGATTAATCGGTTTAAGAATGTTACAATCATCACATAAAGACATGCATCAAATCAAGCAAGCCATATTAATTATCGTCAATTTAAGGTGATTCAAGATAAATCTTATACGTGTGCCCTTTAATTAAATCGAATCTCCTTTACCACACATTAACTGTGATTGGCTAATTACTTACTTTCTGCTTGACCACACATTAAACTGTGAGTGGCGACATGTATAAAATAATTGCTCATAACTTCTTTTAATCATGTGAATAAAAATCACAACTACTTTTCTTGTTGATTAAGTAACTAACCAACTTAATATAACTTCCTTCGTTTATTAATAAATTATTGGCCAATGAACTGATCATAACATTTCAAATCAAGCTTATAACAATTTATATTACTATTTAACATGGAAAGTCAACATACTATAAAAATCATGCTTCTAATAAACTTGTCATGCATACAACTCATGCTTCAAACAAGCATAACAATATTTCATATGATCAAGGATTATCCAAGCATGAATTCTAGTTCATGTGTTTGTCTTTAGTGCTTACGTACCTTGTAAAATAATGGTTCTCAGCAATAACTTCTAGAAGTGGACTAGTTCAAATTCTCCTACATAAGGAAACAACGAAACTAAATTAAAACCTTGTTGACTAAGTTCTACAACAACTACAAACTAACTTCTATGTTGGAAACTTGTACAAAACATTCCTTTTATGTTCTCTATTCAATTCCATACTTCACTTTAATTTTCTATTGTATGATTACTTGGTTTTCAGGACTTATTTATACTTTATAAAACCTTAGTATAAATTTTATGCCACTGTAGAAAAGTGTACAAGAATATAAAACTACCAAAACTCCTTGAAAAACCTAAAAAACAACTTAAATCAATCATACAATGTATTACTTAATTTATATGATCAATTTATGCTAATTACATACTTTAAAAGCCTAATTATTCACTTTATAAATTCTAGACAGCATGTTAAACATGCTAAAAATCACTTTTAAACTTCATAAAACATACTAAAAATTATATGTAACATCATAGAATTAATATGTGATCATACTAGCATAATATGAACACTTAAAACTTACTTTAACTTGTTTTTATAAATATTTCAGATTTATTTATTAACTTTAAAGTCATTAAAACATCATAAATTCATCGCAAAACTCTTCTACAATCAACTAATTAACATAATTAAAACTTTGCTTTAAAATAATTTTTCATAAGCCAAAACATGTTCATAATATTTATTCAATTGAATTTCATAATGATAAAATTTGGACAGCAATTTATTTTATATTCAAAGCCTTTGAAAATCAATCTAAACTTCATAAAATCATCATAAATTCACACAACAATAATTCATGATCATAATATTGAAGTTTAAATCATAAAAACTCATAAAAATCATAACATTCATAATTTATAAACCCAAATCTAAAATTTCTTGAACAACGAATTAATCCGTGCCTTAAAACAAATCATAACTTTATCAAGACAAGATTAGAACTTATAAAAGCATGATTAAACATAAATGTGAACATAAATTTGCAAGATTGAATGAAAAAGAAAGAAGGAGAATTTTTTTTTCTAAAGTTCCGAAAAATACCAAAACAAGAGAAGTGGTGGTCGGCGATGGCAAGAGAGGCAGTACGGCGAACACCGACAAGGGCATGAATCCCGAGGTAAAAACGCTGAACTCTCTTTTTTTTTCCTTTTTTTGAAAAAACCAAATTGTAGTTTTTTATTTTTTTCGGAAAATCCTTTCTGTTTTTTTTCTCTCTCTTTTCTCTCTAGATTCTTGGAATCCCAATGACAACTTATAAGCATGAAAATCTGAAAATTTGGATTTTAAAGGGTATTTATAGGCTCAGAAGTAGGATTTGGAAAAGCCCATACTTAACCTAACAAGTGGAAATTACCTTTAGGCCCTTGCCTTAAAATAAATTAGTAAATTGTTTAAAATTCTATTTTTTTAAGAGGCCTTTTAAAATATTTTAAAAACATAAAATATTATTTCTGCACACAAATAATTATGATACGAAACAAGGTGATAACTTCGAAGGTTTGATAATGGCTTCTAAGTATGATGCAAGTATGGGAGAAATAATGGCTTATGGGGGTTCAAGGCTTTTGGGATCTTCTAAGACATCATCATGGGTGTGTATGGTGTCACAAGAAAATACTTGATCATTGAAGAAAAGGAAAGAATGGTGGAATTAGGGGAATAAGATGGTTTTGCCTATGAGTTTTTCCCACTTCACTTGATAGTGTTTTCTTATTTTAGACATTGAGTCTTTTATTTCTTGAAATGTCTTAATCATCATTTACAGCCTTATACTCATGGAAAATGACTTCTTGAAGGTTTCTTGATTAAAAGATTGAATCTTGAAAGGTTTCTTGAAGATTTGATGAAAAACCACAAAATTGCGCAAATTTGGACGAGCATGAGTTGCGTTAATTTTGACGATTTTTGGAGGATTTCGGTAAATCATGTTGATGTGTAAATCTGGTTGTAATTTGTTGATTATCTTGATTAGAAAGGTAATAATAAGTTTTTTAGGATATTTTTCGATTAGATAGAGTTTGTTAGGATATTTTAGCAAGTTGCATGACATGTAGTGATGATGTGGGCATTCTTATCTTGTGAGTCATCGATGAGTCTCTAAGATTAGGGCGATTTTCCTATGTTATACGTGTATTTTTAGATTAGTTTAGTTAGGATTTTGTTGGTGATTATGACTATAAATAATCTCAACATTAGTTTGTAAAAATTTAGATTAGTGAATTCAATAAACATTATTGTTTATGTTTTATTTGTTTTCTACAAAACAAAACAAAAACCGAAGAATTTTTCGAGTGTGAAAATTTTGAACATCTTGAAATAGTTGGTGCTTAGACTTTAGATTCTTGTGAGGATAATTTTAGGAGTTTAGGGTGCATAGCATTAATCAATTCACAAAATTATTCGACTTAGATCGATTTTCTTGGTGCTTGGCTTTAGAAAAAACTGAACTTAGGTTTTATCATTATGAGTGGCAATTTCTTTATCAATATTCACATCAACTTTTGGTGCTCTCGTTGAGAGGACATTAATCCTCAAGGTTATTGGTATCAATTCATTGTTGAAACAAAGGTAATCATGTCTGTTGATGAAGAAAATACTCCTAAGATTACTACTGAGGAATTGCGCAAGGACATAGAGGAATTAAAAGCTATGTTTGAGGCCACCATGAAAGACTTTGCCGAGAAATTGAAATCACCAAGCAAATCCAAGGGTGTAAGTAAAAGGGAAAAGGATTCTAGTTCTGAAGATGAGCAGGCAAGCTCAAGGAGTGCAAGAAAACCAAGGAAACAATACTCACCAAGTTCTAGTAATGAAGAACCTATGAATAAGTGCAGAAAGAAGGAGAGGCCTAAGGATGATGATCGGAATCTTAAACTAGATATTCCTGAATTCAATGGAAGTTTGGACCCTGAAAAATTCTTGGATTAGCTAAGAAGGATTGAATGAATTTTCAAGTATAAAGAGTATGATGATTGAAAATCATATAAGATTGCAGAATTAAAGTTGACTGGCTTAGCTAGTTTATGGTTTTAAGGTATGCAAAAGAAACGAACAAAGGACGGGAAGTCTAAAGTAACCACTTGGACGAAATTAAAGAAGGAGATGAGGAGACGTTTTGTTCCTCAGGATTACGAGCAAGGCAACTTTATAAAGATGCACACTTTAAGGCAACATCGAAAATAAGTTGAAGAATATACATCTGAATTCCTCAATTTGATCACCATCTACGATCTAGAAGAAAAGGAGGAACATCAAGTTACTCGTTATGTTGCTGGCTTAGATGAAAGAATAACATAATAGGTGGAATTACAGCCTTACTAGACTTTTGATGAAGTTTGCAAGGTTGCATCTAGGGTGGAGAAGCAATTTTCAAAAAAACCAAGTACTTTTTCGAAACCCTTTGTGAAGAAAGAAGGCGCCATTGTTTCATTTAAACAAAATTTTGATTCCACTTCGAAACCTCCTTTGTATATCAAGGATAAAGGCTCTGATACTATGCTTCCACACCCTGATCAACGCACAACCTTCAAGTGCAAAGGTCTAGGCCATATCCAAATGGATTGTCCTCATTCAAGGGTTTATACTACTCGAAATTGGGCAGATGATGAACACTTTGAAGAAGAGGAGAATGAACAACAGGAGGATGGCGTGAATTATGATACTCAGGAGGAAGAGATTGGGGAAATTACTCTTGAGGTTAATGTCCAAAGATTGAGGAAATTACTCCTGAGGTTAATGGCCAGAGGGATAAGATTTTCCTCACCAGGTGCAATGTTCTGGGAAGATTGTGTGATCTGATAATTGATTAAGGCAGTTGCACTAATGTGGTCTGTACAGTATTGATCAACAAACTGGAGATTCCTATTACTGAACATCCTCAACCATACAAGTTACATTGGCTCAGTAACACAAGTGATGTCAAGGTGAATAAACAGGCTCTAGTTAGTTTTAAGATTGGAAATTTCGATCATCAAGTGCTCTGTGATGTATGTCCTATGGATGCGTGCCATATATTGCTTGGAAGACTGTGGCAATATGATAGATTTGTACTGTTTTATGGTAGAACAAACATATACATCATTAGAAAACAGGCACAAGCAAAACCAATTGTGCTGAAACCTTTGGAGAGTTCGAAATTTTCGAAAGATGTGAGCAATAAAAAAGTGTTTTGTTTATTAATGAGAAAGCCATGGTGCAAGAGGTAAAGAATTGTGACAAGTGCTATGTGTTAATGGCTGAGGAAGTGCAAGAGAAAGCAACGAGCATCCCTCGTGAGTTGCGCCCCTTGTTGCACGAATTTTAAGACATATTTCCTAATGAATTGCCACCAGGATTGCCCCCCATTAGAGGAATTGAACATCAGATTTATTTGGTTCCTGGAGCTCAGATTCCTAATCAACCAGCTTATAGGAGCAATCCAGAAGAAATGAAAGAAATTCAACGACAGATTGAAGAGTTGATGGCAAGAGGGTATGTCAGAGAGAGCATGAGTCCATGTGCAGTACCAACATTGATTGTTCCTAACGAGGATGGATCATGGAGGATGTGCATTGATTCTAGAGCTGTGAGTAACATCACCATCAAATGCAGGTTTCCTATTCCTCGATTAGATGATTTATTGGATGATTTGTTTAGCTCACAAGTTTTTACCAAGATTGATTTGAGGAGTGGTTACCATCAAATTCGAATGAAGGAGGGTGATGAGTGGAAAATAGGATTCAAAACTAAACTAGGACTCTATGAATGTTTAGTTATGCCTTTTGGTCTTACTAACGCCCCTAGTACTTTTATGAGATTGATGAATGAAGTTTAGAAACCTTTCATTTGAAAGTTTGTGGTTGTCTATTTGGATGATATACTGGTGTATAGTGCAAGTGTGGAAGATCATCTGCAGCATCTAAGAAAAGTGTTCGAATCTTTGAGAAAGTAGAAGCTGTATGCTAAGCTCGAACAGTGCTCGTTCATGGTCTCAAGTGTGACGTTCTTAGGGTACATTGTTTCTCAGGATGGTGTTTCAGTTGATCCTCCGAAAGTAGAAGCTACAAAATCATGGCCAGTTCCGAAATCTGTGACTGAGGTGCGTGCTTTTCATGGTTTAGCTTCTTTATATAGAAGATTTGTGAAGAATTTCTCCTCTATAGTAGCACCTATGACGAGTGTATTAAAAAGAACAAGGAGAATTTTGAATGGTCCAAAGATGCGCAAAAGGCATTCGAATTGGTGAAGAAATTGCTTTGTCAAGCTCCTATCTTATCTTTACTAGATTTTTCGAAACCTTTTGAAGTTGAGACAAATGCTAGTGGTGTAGTGATTGGTGCAGTGTTGGTTCAAGGTTAGTGGCCTATAGCTTATTTCAGTGAGAAATTGAATGGAGCAAGGTTGAATTACTCCACCTATGACAAGGAATTCTATGCTATTGTTCGAGCATTGGATCATTGGAGTCATTATCAGCGTCCAAGTCACTTTGTATTGCATTATGATCATGAGGCTCTGAAGCATATCAATGGCCAACATAAACTCAATCCAAGACATGCTAAGTGGGTTAAATTTTTGCAGTCTTTTCACTTTTCATCAAAGTACAAAGAAGGCAAATTTAATGTGGCTGCTGAAGCTCTATCAAGGAAGTATGCTTTAATTGGTGTTCTTAATTTCAAATTGCTTGGTTTGGAATTGATTACACAATATTACGAGCAAGATAGACATTTTGGTCCTCTCTATTCACAAATTATGAAGGGTTCAATGGGATCTTATGTGCTACATGATGGATTCTTATTCAAGGGGAATCTACTTTGCATCCCTAAGTGCAGTATTCGTGAATTGCTCGTCAGGGAGGTGCATGGGGGTGGAATTGCAGGTCACTTTGGTATTACAAAAACATTGACAATGTTGCAGGAGCATTTCTATTGGCCTAGAATGATTGTTGATGTTGAAGCAATAATATCACAGTGTGCTGTTTGTCAAAAGGCCAAGGCATCCTTCCATCAGGGATTCTACACACCATTTCCAGTGCCAGAAGCCCCTTGGGATGATATTTTTATGGATTTTATAGTTGGTTTGCTTAGATTTACAAGGAAAAAGGATGCTATAATCGTTATGGTTGATAGGTTTTCGAAGATGGCTCACTTCATACCTTGCTAGGGATGATATTTCTGTTTGTGACTGATGATGCTGTCAATGTTGCAGAATTGTATTTTCGAGACATTGTTAGGTTACATGGAGTTCTGAAAACAATTGTAAGTGACAGGGACGCGAAATTCATTATGAGTTATTTTTGGAAATCATTGTGGCGTTTGATAGGCACGAAATTACTCTTCAATACTTCTTATCATCCAAAAACAGATAGTCAAACTGAAGTCACAAACAGAACCTTAGGCGTTCTACTTCGTGGTTTAATAAGCAAGACACAAAAGGATTGAGACTTGAAATTAGCTCATGTAGAGTTTGCTTATAATCGTTCACCTACATATGCAACTAAGCATTCACCTTTTGAAGTTGTTTATGGAGTCAATCCCAAGCTACCTATTGATTTCGTGGCTATTCCCAAAGGTGAGCTCATTCATAAAGATGCTTTAGTTAAAATTGAATATATGCAGAAGTTACATGCACAGGTTAGAGCAAGGGTTGAGCATGTGAATGATATCTACAAGACAAGAGCTAACAAGCATAAAATCAAACACACATACAAGGAAGGAGTTTTGGTATGGTTACATATAAGGAAGGAAAGATTTCCTAACCAAAGGAAAAACAAGTTAATGCCTAGGTGTGATTGACCATTGAAAATCGTGACCAAGGTCGGGGACAATGTATATAAACTCGAATTGCCAGGTGAATATGGTGTGCATGCCACGTTCAACATTGCTGATTTGTCTCCTTATGTTCCTGATGATCAACTTCAAGGTTTGAGGAAATACTCTTTTCAAGGTTTGAAAATGGCTTCTAAGAATGATGCAAGTATGGGAGAAATATTGGCTTATGGGGGTTCAAGGCATTTGGGATCTTCTAAGACATCATCATGGGTGTGTATGGTGACACACAAAAATACTTGATCATTGAGGTAAAGGAAAGAATGGTGGAATTAGGGGAATAAGATGGTTTTGCCTATGAGTTTTTCCCACTTCACTTGATAGGGTTTTCTCATTTTAGGAATTGAGTCTTTTATTTCTTGAAATGTCTTAATCATCATTTACAGCCTTATACTCATGGAAAATGACTTCTTGAAGGTTTCTTGATTAAAAGATTGAATCTTGAAAGGTTTCTTGAAGATTTGATGAAAAACCACAAAATTGCGCAAATTTGGACGAGCATGAGTTGCGTTAATTTTGACGATTTTTGGAGGATTTCGGTAAATCATGTTGATGTGTAAATCTGGTTGTAATTTGTTGATTATCTTGATTAGAAAGGTAATAATAAGTTTTTTAGGATATTTTTTGATTAGATAGAGTTTGTTAGGATATTTTAGCAAGTTGCATGACATGTAGTGATGATGTGGGCATTCTTATCTTGTGAGTCATCGATGAGTCACTAAGATTAGGGCGATTTTCCTATGTTATGCGTGTATTTTGAGCTTAGTTTAGTTAGGATTTTGTTGGTGATTATGACTATAAATAATATCAACATTAGTTTGTAAAAATTCAGATTAGTAAACTCAATAAACATTATTGTTTAAGTTTATTTGTTTTGTACAAAACAAAACAAAAACCGAAGAAATTTTCGAGTGTGAAAATTTCGAACATCTTGAAGGAGTTGGTTTTTAGGCTTTAGACTCTTGTGAGGATAATTTTAGGAATTGAGGGTGCATAGCTTAAATCAATTCACAAAATTATTCGACTTAGATCGATTTTCTTGGTGCTTGGCTTTAGAGAAAACCGAACTAAGGTTCTATCATTGTGAGTGGCGATTTCTTTATCAATATTCACATCAAATTATTTTTAATTAAAACTTATTTATTATTTATTTTTATTTATTTTATTATTATTAATTTCATTGCATTTAATATTTCTATTGAACTTAATTTTTCAATAAAAATATTAGAATTATAAGAATAAAATACAAAAATACTTTCGTAAAATACTTGAAAATGTGGGGTATTACATTCTACATACCCCCCTTAAAAGAAGTTTCTTCTTAAAATACGTGAAAATATGGGGTATTACAGTTTACCCCCTAAAAAGAAGTTTCGTCCCGAAACTTTGTGTAGATTGGTGTATGGAATTTGAATAGAGACTACATTTACTTTAAACTTTCTTATTATAATGCTATGTTGTTGTAGACCTTAGACATTTACTTGACAACTTTTTAGTAGGAAAACATTAAACTCTTACTGAAAAGTCATAGAAACTCATAAAACTTGCATAATTGAGGGTAAAATGCGCGAAAACAGGTCGCTTTCTACTCCCCTTAAGAATCGAGTTACGTCCCCGTAACTCTACTTACTAACCAGAAATAGCTCTAGGTACTTTTCTCTCATCATATCTTCAGCTTCCAATGTAGCTTCTTCGGTTTCTTGGTTAGACCACAACACCTTTACTATTTTGTCACTCTTTCAACGAGTATCCCTGACCTTACTGTCTACGATCTTAATTGGCCTCACTTCATAGGTCAAACTTTGGTCTAACTCTATTGTTTCAGGTTGTAACACATGTGACTCGTCTGGCACATACTTCCTTAGTTGAGACACATGAAAGATATGGTGAACCTTGCTCAACTCCATTTGGTAAAGCTAATTTATAGGCTACTTTTCCAACCTTTTACAAGATCTCATAAGGTCCTATGTATTTTGGGCTCAATTTTACTTTCTTTACAAACCTCATTACCCCTTTCAATGATCCTGGATTAAGTCTATGGTAAAATCAATTTCTCGTTTAGGTGGCATCCCCGAGATCTCATCCGAAAACACATCAAGAAAGTCCCTTACTACCTCAATATCCTCGGGCTTTGCAGTCCCAACATGATCCACATCTCTCACACTACAAAGGTACAAGGGAAAACCTTTCTTCAAAAACCTAGCGAACCTCATTACTGACACTATTTTGTTGTGTTTTGGTCTTCCTGTCCTCCAATAGCTCACCTTCTTACACTTATTCATCAACAAGATCTTCTGTGGTTCACATAAAATTTCAGCCTTATGTTTACTCAACCAATCCATTCCTAGGATCACTTCTAAGTCACCTAAATCAAACTGGATTAGGTTAGCCTTAAACTCCACTACCTCAATTTCCATAGGAACATCTTAAAATCTCCTTGAACATTGTACTTCCTGTCTGGAAGGTAACACTATTGACATATCTATTACATCTACTTTTCCCAACACAGGCTTTAACCTTTCTGGAAGCTTAGTGGAAACAAAAGAGTATGTTGCACCAGAATCAAACAAAACTTTAATAGCAAAAAAGTGAATAGAAAAAGTACCAGTGATCACATCCTTGTTAACATCAGCTTCACTTCAAGCCATTACATTCAGCTTTCCAGTGACTGAGGTCTTAGTCTGTCCTCCTCCATTCCCACTCCAATTCTTATTTCCGACTTGAGGTGTCACCTTTCCTTCCATATTTCCTTGGAAACCCTTTTGCTGTCCCCCAGCTGAATTCCCCCTAGCTTGAGAGTTTTGTCCCTCCTTTCCTTTGTTCTTAGATAAGCACTCATACTCACGATGTCCAAGTTTGTTACACAACCCGCATGTCACTGGGTTCCCTGCACAGTCCTTTCCTGGGTGATTGTTAGGACACTTCTTGCAATTGTACACACAGTACACCCTCCTTGACTAGCCATTTGAGCTCTATTCACATTTCCAGAAGCAGGCTTCCCAAAGTTTCCCCTATTTCCGTAGAAGTTGTTGTTGAAACGAGGTCTCTTTTATCCACCATGACTTCCTTGTTGGTTGAAATTTCCTCCACCATCCTTCCTTTTCTCGCTCGTCTCACCTTCCTTCTGTATCTTCTTCTTCTTTTGGTCTATGGCATACAGGTGTGCAGCTCTACCATACAAATCATCCAAGGATTCAAAGAACTGTCCAGCTAATTGTGACTGTAAGTCTAAGGGTAACCCTTATTCAAAACGACTAGCCTTCAACCTCTGAGTTGCTACAACCTTAGGAGCAAACATAGATAATTCTATGAACTTAGAGTAGTACTCAGTAACAAACATACTTCCCATCTTAAGCTCTAGAAACTTCTCAACCTTCTGTTTCTGAAGAAACACAGGATATAACTTATTACGAATTTGCTCCCGAAACATATCCCAATTAAATCCTGGTAAAGCTCTTATTGCAGCCTCATTTTGTGACCACCATAAATTAGCTTCTCCTCTCAAATAGTACACATCATGGTTCACTTTTAGCTCCTCTGGACACTCTATTGTTCCAAACAACTTATTAAACTCTCTCAACCATCCCTCTAGAATAGTTAGATTGTGCTCTCCTTGATAAGTGCGTGGCTTACTTTGAGAAATTTCCTTGAAAAGTTCCCCAGCAGGGCCATTACCATATCCATTTCCTCTGGCAGCTAGTTGTTCAGCTACAGTAGCTAATTGCCTGACTACTTCATTCAGCTGATTGTTGTTACGTTCAGCCATTCTATTTCTCTTGTAGAGGAAAAAACCCTCATATTAAATTATGTCTAACTGTAAGTTAGGACAGCATAAACTGAAATCATAAAATACTTTCTCATTTGGACTCATAAAAGAAATTTCATTCTTTTAGAGCGAATGATTCACTTTATTTTGATTGTTTACACAACCATTAAAATAAGAATAAAGCAAATAAGAAATAAAATAATTCCCTTGGTTCTATTCTACTTGAGGCTTTAAATCATAAAAGAAATTTGTTACTCAATTCTTCTCATCATTTCTTATGGCTCACTGCCACTTATTCAAACTAACGTTAACAATCACCTAAATTGTTCAACTAAACATCAGAAACATTAAACAACAATAGCTAAATCAGATCTAAACAAAGTCTTTAAACAATGACATTGTCTTTCTTGTCTCTTGACATCACATATTTCTTTGGTATGAACTAAGGATCATTCTTAGTGT
The DNA here is from genome assembly GCA_016808085.1 of Suaeda aralocaspica. Classification (NCBI taxonomy): domain Eukaryota; kingdom Viridiplantae; phylum Streptophyta; class Magnoliopsida; order Caryophyllales; family Amaranthaceae; genus Suaeda; species Suaeda aralocaspica. Next base: position 216,261 of record PYUH01000338.1, on the reverse strand, counting down.
CAACTTCCATTTCTTCCTACATTTCTTCTTCTTCCTCAGGATCTGATTTTTCTTCATCTTCTTCGGAATCGGTTACAAAATCAAAATACACTGGAATTACTGGGTCTGGGTTCTCGATTTCATAACAAGAACTATCCCTTGACTCATCAGTTGTTGAACCCGTAGGAGTTGTCTCCTTCACAAGCAGGTCTTCACTTCCTTGGCTACCTTTTGGGCTTGGTGTGGGCGGGGTTTCCTCACTTGCATTCATTTCTTGATACTCCTGCTCTTTCCTAGCAATGTACCCCTCCAAGAATCTCCAATCACAACCCCAATGACTAACTACATCCTTATACTAACAATAGTTCGGAAGGCCTCCAATAAAGTGGAAATCACTAAACTTTGCCTTAATTTCTAGATAGGGTGAACGGTCGGGCAAGCATCTAACAATCAGGGTTGATACATGGTCGGGCTGGTCCCATTGTGGTAACTTCAACACAGTACTCATGTACCAACAGTAGAACCTATTTTCCAGACATATTGAGGCGGACTTTCTTAGTCTTTCTTCTTCAAAGTTCCTATTTGAGTATCTTTACTAGGCATACTATATGACATGCTGCACAAAACTTAAGACTAATGGTCCATCCTTCCCAAAAAAAAAAAAAAAAAAAAAATCTAGCAGTTCTACGTACAAAAGGGGTCTTGTTAACATACAATTTCCTTTACACCTAACTATTCACATAAGCAACACCATCAACATGAATTTTAATGCATGAAAGAATAGAAATAAAGTCTATCCTACATGCTCAAACTTCCTACCCAAGCTCACCGCATGGTATTCAAGCAATAACACATAATACATATCTGAATTCGTTGCATACCTGCACACATAATTTATTTTTTAAAACATTATGTTTTCGGAAATTACTATTTTTAGAAATATTCCGTTTTCAAAAAGTTTCCAAAATAAGAAATTCTTCTTTCCAAAAAAAAAACATAGGGTACCCCCAAAACAAAATTTATTTTATTTCAAAATCTAAGCTCTAGTAACCACTTTGTACCACCCTGGAATTTCCTAACTTCTTACTTCTTGTTTTTCCGGAAAACATGTTCTAATTATTAAGTATTATATCTATTAAAACTTCTAAATATGGAAAAACCAAAGTATTAACGCGACCGTGATAACGGCTAAGGCATTTATCAAAGTACTACAACATAAGTCTTAAAATCAAACCCAATTTAAAACTAAACTTCAAAACAATCACAAAATAAAAATCAACTTTAAACTTCATTACACTTCGGAACCATATTAATGGCCCTTAAAAACCAAAAATAAAAGTATTTAGAAATAAATCAACATCCAAAATAATAGTTAGTTATCCATAAGCAATAGAAAAAAGTAAAGCTACAAAACACAGCAAGCGCTCTCAGTCCAGCCCATCATGAAATGACTTATATGCCCACTTGTACCTGCAGCTTTTCTTTTACTAGACAACTACTCACCATAATTTGGTCATTGTAGGGCCAAGTCCAAGACAAAGCCATGCACACAAAAAAACAGTCACTAAAGCTAAGTACATAACTACTAAAGACTATGCAACAAACAATAAGAAATAAAACATGCACCTCAACTTACATTAGACAACCTTTTAACTGTACATGGACTCAACTAGATTAATTATTATATTTAAACTTATGGATCATGCATCGAACGGATTTCCTCCTTAAAAACCATCGCCCTAATCGGCACCAACTTGGGAGCAACTCCAAGAGGGTATTATTATGTCACATAAAGTGACGGATATCCGGCGCATTAAAAATATAAAAGAGTACAACGTCTTGTACACCAATTAGAAGTCATAGATCACTGTTCCATACTCTCCCCCCCCCCCCTCCCCCCAATTGTTCATACTCAAGGTATATACGTTCCAAGAGTTTTGATGTAAGTCCTCTTACAGTTTACGTGATTAACCGGTTTAATATTGTTATGACTCTCATACAATCATCACATAAAGACATGCATCAAATCAAACAAGCCATATTAATTATATTCAATTTAAGGTGATTCAAGATTAATCTTATATATGTGCCCTTTAATTAAACTGAACCTCTTATACCACACATTAACTGTGAGTGGCTAATTACTTACTTTCTCCTTGACCACACATTAAACTGTGATTGGCGACATGTATAAAATAATTGCTTATAACTTCTTTTAATCATGTGAATAAAATTCACAACTACCTTTCTTGTTAATTAAGTAACTAACCAACTTAATATAAATTCCATCCTTTATTGATAAACTATTGGCCAATGAACTGATGATAACATTCCAAATCAAGCTTATAAGAATTTATATTAATATTTAACATGGAATGTCAACATACTATAAAAATCACGCTTTTAATAAACTTGTCATGCACACAATTCATGTTTCAAACATGCATAACAATATTTCATATAATCAAGGGTTATCCAAGCATGAATTCTAATTCCTCTGTTTGTCTTTAGTGCTTACGTACCTTGTAAAATAATGGTGCTCCGCCACAACTTCTAGAAGTGGACTAGTTCAAAGTCTCCTACATAAGGAAACAACGAAACTAAATTAAAACCTTGTTGACTAAGTTCTACAACAACTACAAACTAACTTCTATGTTGGAAACTTGTACAATACATTCCTTTTATGGTCTCTATTCAATTCCATACTTCACTTTAATTTTCTATTGTATGATTACTTGGTTTTCGGGACTTATTTATGCTTTGTAAAACCTTAGTATAAATTTTATGCCACTTTAGAAAAGTGTACAACAATATAAAACTACCAAAACTCCTTGAAAAACCTAAAAAACAACTTAAATCAATCATACAAAGTATTTCTTAATTTATATGATCAATTTATGCTAATTACATTCTTTAAAAGCTTAATTATTCACTTTATAAATTCTAGACAGCATGTTAAACATGCTTAAAATCACTTTTAAACTTGATAAAACATACTAAAAATTATATGTAACATCATTGAATTAATATGTGATCATACTAGCATAATATGAACACTTAAAACTTACTTTAACTTGTTTTTATAAAAATTTCAGATTTATTTATTCACTTTAAAGTCATGAAAAACTCATTAAAACATCATAAATTCATGGAAAAATTCTTCTACAATCAACTAACATAATTATGAAACCAATCTATGCATTAAAATAATTTTTCATAAGCCAAAACATGTTCATAATATTTATTCAATTGAATTTCATGATTATAAAATTTGGACAGCAATTTATTTTATACTCAAAGCCTTGGAAAATCAATCTAAACTTCATAAAATCATCATAAATTCACACAAGAATAATTCATAATCATAATATTGAAGTTTAATCATAAAAACTCATAATTCAAAATTTATAAACCATAATCTAATATTTCATGAACAACGAATTAATTCATGCCTTATAACAAATCATAACTTCATTAAAACATTATTAAAACTTATAAAAGCAAGTTTAAACATAAATATGAACATAATTTGGCAAGCTTGAATCGAAAAGAAAGAAGGGGAATTTTTTTTTTTAAGTTCCGAAAAATACCAAAACAAGGGGAGGAGTGGTGGCCGGCGGTGGCGAGGACGGCGGTCTGGCGAACTCCGGCGAGGGCACGACTCTCAAGGTAAAAACGCTCAACTCTTTTTTTTTTTTTTCTTTTTTCCGAAAAAATCAAACTGCATTTTTTTTTTCGGAAAATCCTCTCTCTCTCTCTCTCTTTATTTTTTTTTATTTTTCTCTCTTTTCTCTCTAGCTTCTTGGAATCCTAATGACAACTTGTGAACATGAAAATACGGAAATTTGGGTTTTAAAGGGTATTTATATGCCACAAAGTAGGATATGGAAAAGCGCATACTTATCCTAATAAGTGGAAATTACCGTTAGGCCCTTGCCTCAAAATAAATTATGAAACTCTTAAAAATTCTATTTTTAGAAGCCTTTAAAAATATTTTAAAAGCATAAAATATTATTTATGCACACAAATAATTATTCTTAATTAAAACTTATTTATTATTTATTTTTATTTAATTTATTATTATTAATTTCTTATCATTTAATATTGCTATTGAACATAATTTTTCAATAAAATACGTGAAAATGTGGGGTATTACATCCATTCTCCAACACATACAATCCTGGTTGAAAGTATCATCCATACTTCTCTTATAAGAATATTAACAATGGTCAAAATTCGCAACAACAACATTTTGCACTACTGCAACAGCAGGATCAACGATTTGCTCCACCTCAACCACCAGGTTTCAGTAGGCCACCACCTTCAGCACCACTCTCGGCACCTCCACAGCCAACTAGTAATGAGTTTTCGGAACTAAAGAATATGATGATTCAGATGCAGAAAGCCATGGAGGCTATGCTGGCCCACAATCGACAATTGGAAACTCAAGTAGCACAAATTGCTCAATCATCAGCTCAAAGGCAACAAGTCCAACTTCCCCACAAAACTCTCAAAAATACCCAACAATTTGCCTCCCCGACAACGATGCCGGAATTTGAACACGGCTATCGCACACCTCTGAAAAATACCGAACAACTCTAACTAATATAGCTAGTGAAGTAGGGATCGAATCCTCAAGGAAGCGTTTAAACTCTATTAGTTCTAAAAAGTCTAAATTGTGTAAGGGGCCTTTGTGGAAAGTTCTAAAAAGACTACTAAAACTAAGAAAACAATGACTAAAACTAAGGAAATGACGGGAAATTGACGAGTTAAATTCTTATAAGAGAAACCTAGGACAGTTGGTTCACTATGATCAATCAACAAACTCATAAAACGCTCATTAATCAATTCATTGATATTCATTGTACTAAGGCTCACTAATTCTCTCGAACTTAGACTCCCTCAAAACTCCTTTACCGGCTCTCACTCGCATAACCTAATTTTGCCTATTATTCAGTGGTGTAATTGTGGCAAACATACCTCTCGACCTCGATTTCGACAATTACCTAACTCACAACTAAATTTGGCCACAAATTACTTGCAGTCGATAGAAGTTAATAATAGGAATTCCACTAAATACCAAGAATTAATTAACGAAAATAAAAGAAATTCACAACATGATCATAGATCCCCTAGCCCTAGAGAAAAAGGCTACTCACTCATGGCTAAAGAAATTGAAACAAAAATAAATTCAAATAATAAAGCCATAAACACAAACTAATTAAAACGAAATTAATTACTAAGAAATGAAACTAATCAACTAAACTAACAAAACTAAATAAACTAAACTAAAAAGTAACAAACTAAGAAGATTCAAGTCAAAAGAATTGAAAAGCAAAAGGAAAGAAATTAACAAAAGAATGGTTGAATTGCATTAATTGAAACTGAATTATCAAGAACAAATTAAATGCTTCTAAAATTCTAGAGAGAGAAGTATTTTAGGATTTTTAAGTCTAAAGTATTCTAAAAACTAGTTAGGGTCGAGCACCCAATACATAGAGTATTTATAGAATTTAGGTTTTAATTATAACAAATCCACGGAGCAAAACAGCGCGAAAAAAATCGAACGGACCAAAAAAACCCGCCACCGGCGCCCGCATAGGTCGAATTATTTTTCTTCCCTGCGCCCGCAATTGCTCTATTTTGGGAGTTCTGGAGCTGCTGATCTATGTTGCGGGCACATAACGGAATGAAGCTTACAATGTTGCGCCCGCATAGTACTGATACGGTTAAACTTTGACGATCTTCATCGATTCTTCACTCGATCTCTATGAATCTTATTTGTAGCTTCTCGTAACTTGGCACGCATCCCGAGACAAGTACATTGACTCGTTTTAGCTCCTCATGACTTCATAACTCTCTATTACGCTCCTATAACATATAAAACAAATCGAAAACCGCGCTTAATAACCGAGGAAGCATGGAATAATCATAAAAAGCCTTAAAAGTCTACTAAAGATGCTAAAACCGTTCCAAAACATAACTTAGCATCGAAAGACCATATCTAATCTAAACAAAACCACAATCTTAACTATTTAGCACAAGAATCAAACAAAAATGAGGGAAAAATACAACATAAAATACGTATATCGAATTCCCCCAAACCAAAACTTTGCTTGTCTCAAGCAAACACAAAGAAATTGACTACACCTCATAAAACAAAATAAGCATTATAACACAAGAGAACATCCGAAGACACATGGATCAAAGCCAGCCAATCAAGCATTCAATTACCATCCTTCCTAAATACGGGTCAAACAAAACCAACCAAGCAAGTTTAATGAATGGATGACTAGAGTAGCTGACGGGTTGTCACTCCTCACAATTAATGATGAGCTTATAACAATAAAGCTCTATCCTCACCTCCTAACCAAATATATAATGCAATGCAAAATATATTTAAATGCAATTTTAGGAACCCGAAACCCACATCTCACACCTCATGCAAGTGTTTAAGGGTATCCACTCATCCTAATTGTCGACTCGAAATGCAATTAATATTCTACGATCTTGACAAAGGATTCACCTCACAATAACCATAGCATGTGCACGAAGGACTTTAATAAGCTTGTAACGTGGTTACGGTGAAGGGTAGGACAAATTTGGGATAATGTGGTGGAATGCGGTGTATACACATATAAAATCAAGGAAAATCATCAACAACTTCAAACATTATCAACATTCTTCCAACATCCAATTCAACCTAATCTAACCAAACTTATCTTTATTTTTCACATCAACACAATACTTCACAAACTTTGAACTTCGTTCTTTTCATTTCATACTTTTTTTTTCAACTTTATTATGATTTTATGATAATTTTTCTTTAATTTTCATGCATAATAAATCTTAGTTTCAAGACTATTAATGATTTGCTTTTGCTTATAAATTTAATAAACAATAACCATAATCACCACACATACATAACTAGGCCATGAATAAAATATAACTTTTTAATTAACTACAACAGCCTAGCTAGACATTAGTATGTAGAGCCTTAAATGTGAAACTTTATAATTAAACAACCTTTAACAACAACATTTTCCAACAATTTCACCATCAATCCTCCATAACAACCATCAAAAGATACTTTAACAACACCACAACCACTTCAACTCCCCCAAACCGAGTTTGGGCATATAATGAATTATGTAGCAAGGCTAATAAGGCTTGTAATGTGAGTAAAAATACAATTGAAATGGATAAAAGCTCAAAACATGCTATCAAGGGAAAATTTAAAAGTAGGAAATGAAACTCTGAGGGTCAAAAGAAGAAATGAAGGCCTTTTATCATGTGCAACATACACAAAATCCACAATTAAAGTTACTAGAATCCAATGTCAAACCCAATATCATAATTGCACCAGGAACTAAGCACACATGAGTAATATTGTATTCGAAAATGGCTCAAATCCTCCCGTTAACACAGTTCAAGTCCAAGACCTAAGCAAGGTTGAAAGAGTTGACTAATAAAAGGACATCAAGAAATCAAATTCCAGTCATGGCCAACAAATCACACATGTGGATCCATCCAAAGTCAAGAGTCATAAAGTTTTCAAAAATAAGCATAAGGGGTGCAAAAGTTGTCAATTGTCAATTCCAACAATAAAACTCAAGCTGGGACAAGAACAATCCATTGAACAAACTCTCTAAAATTAAAGATAAGAACAAACAATACAATTTGTTTGGTCACATGTAAACTCCTATTTCTAACGAATGGTACAAACCATGCAACAGTCCTAGAAAAGCAATAAAAACTAGGCTAAGAAAGCAACTAAAGCTAACTAGACACACCAAACAAACACAAAAGAGAAGGAAAAATTGGAATTGTCCAACCAAATCATTATCAATTCCTAACAGGAGTCCAATTAAGTACTGAATTAATAATACATCCGACTTGAAATAAATCCAGAAAAGGAAAAAAAACAAACCAATCTCCAAAGAAAAAGGGGTAAAAACAAGAAGAAAAATAACATAAAATTAATAAAAAAAAACTAAGCAAATACACAAATATACAAATAAAAGAGAGCCTTGTTCAAATATACCATCCGTTATCTCAACAATCATGCTATAGGATCGATATTATCAATGAGATTGTTTTGGATGGCATGCCTCAATCCCTTAAAAAGGATCCTCTAGAGGTCCTTCTATGTTTGTATGCTGATGTAGGTGAAGGAGATTCGAAAATCGATGCCATAGGCCATGATTTGAGCAGTGAGAAGATGACTCTTGAAGAAAGCCAAAGGTACCATTCGTTGCCTCAACAATCATGCTCTGTCATGGAGGTAACACAACCTGAAATGAAACCCTTTCCCCCTAATTTGAAATATGCTTTTCTAGATGGTGATGAGATGTATCCAGACATAGTTAGTTCTAATCTTACTAATAGTCAACTTAAAAGGTTATTAACTGTTCTCAAAGCTCATAAAAAGGCTATTGGTTATACACTTGATGATTTGACTAGAATAAGCCCTGATTTTTGCATGAATAGAATTCATTTAGAGGAAGACCATAAGCCTTGTACACAGGGACAAAGGAGACTTAACCCTAACATGCAGGAAGTGATGAAGAAAGAGGTTCTTAAACTTCTTGATGCAGGTATCATCTATGTTGTGTCAGGTTCTCAATGGGTAAGTCCAGTGCAGGTAGTCCCTAAGAAGGGTGGTACAACTGTTGTCCATAATGATAAAAATGAACTTATTCCTACTAGTGTTTTTACAGGTTGGTGAATGTGCTTTGACTATCAAAAATTAAATGTTGCCACTAAAAAGGATCATTTCCCTCTCCCTTTTGTTAATCAAATGTTAGAATGGTTAGCAACGGACAAATAATTCTGCTATCTAGATGGTTACTCTAGTTTCTATCAAATACCTATCCATCCTGATGATCAATTTAAAACAACATTTACATGTCCTTATGATACTTTTGCTTACTGTAGAATAATGCCCTATGGTCTATGTAATGCTTCTACTACCTTTCAACGACGTACGATGGCCATTTTTCTGAGCATATAGAGTCTAGTATGGAAGTCTTCATGGATGATTTTAGTGTCTTTGGTACTGATTTTGATTCATGTTTGGCTAATTTGACTAGAGTGCTTACAAGATGTGAACACGTGAATTTGGTCCTCAACTGGGAGAAATGTCACTTTATGGTGACAGAAGAAGTTTTCCTAGCACATCTAGTCTCAGAAAGAGGTATTGAAGTTGATAAGGCTAAAATTCAAGTTATTGAACAATTACCTCCACAAGTAAGTGTAAAAGGTGTTAGAAGTTTTCTAGGTCATGCAGGGTTTTACCGCCAATTAATTAAAGATATTTCTAAAATTTCTAAACCCTTAACTCAATTGTTGTTAAAAGATGTTGAGTTCAAATTCACTGATGAATGCCTTGAATCATTTAATTTGATCAAACAAGCACTAATCTCAACACCCATGATTTAATCAACTGATTGAAATTATGTGTGATGCTAGTGACTATGTTGTAGGTGTTGTGTTAGGTGAAAGGAAAGATAAGGTTTTGCATGCTATTTACTATGCTAGCAAGACTGTAGATCAAGCTTAAATTAACTATGGCACAACTGAAAAAGAATTGCTTGCTATAGTATATGCTTTGGATAAATTTCGTTCGTATTATATAGGTTCGAAAGTTATCATTATACTGACCATGCAGCTTTAAAGTATTTACTTGGGAAGAAAGAATCAAAACTGATGCTTATTAGGTGAATTTTTCTCCTTCAAGAGTTTGATCTAGAAATATGTGATAAGAAAGGTGCAGAAAATGTGGTAGCAGATCATCTATCTAGGATTTGGTATGACAATGGGGAGATCTCAACCCCCATTGATGATTCTTTTACTGATGATCATCTCTTAGCTGTGATTTCTAATACTCCATTGTTTGCTGATTATGCTAATTATGTAGTTGGAGGAGGTTTACCTCCCAATTTCACTTATCAGCAACGCAAAAAAGTTTTTACATGATGTCAGGCATTATTTTTAGGATGACCCCAACTTGTTTCGTGAGTGTACAGATGGCTTATATCGCAGCTTTGTACCAGATTGGGAAGTCTACGAAATTCTTCATCATTGCTACTCACCAACTTTTGGAGGACATGCTGGGCCGCTAAAACGATGTTCAAAGTATTGCAATCAGGTTTTTATTGGCCTACAATACTCAAGGATGCTAGAGATTTTGTCACGTCTTGTGATTCGCGCCAACGAACAGGTAATATATCAAAAAGGTAAGAAATGCCTCAAACAGTTATGTTAGAAGTTGAAATTTTCGATGTTTGGGGTACTAGTTATATGTGGCCATTTCCTTCTTCTAACGGTAATCGTTATATATTAGTTGTTGTGGATTATGTTTCTAAGTAGGTGGAAGCAATTGCTATTCTCCATTGTGATGCTAACACTGTTTTGAGACTGTTTAAGTAGGTTATATTTTCCTATGTTCGGAGTTCCAACAGCTATCATTAGTGATGGGGGAACGCACTTTCATGAGAAGAGGTGAGATAAGCTTGGCAATTGATACACTTCACAAGAACTAAAAACATGCACATGTCGATCAAAAAGGGCTTTATTAAGCTTGTAACGTGGCTAAGGTGAAGAGTAGGATAAATTTGGGATAATGTGGTGGAATGCGGGCTATACGCATGTGAAATAGGAGAACATAAACAACAACTCCAAAATTCAACTCCAACCAACCAAATTTTACATGAAATTTACATCACACCATAAAACTTTTAATTCAACAATACTTCTACTATTCCCATGATTACTTCTTTATTTTTGTTCATTTGATTTTCAACATTTTCACTTTTTATTCTTCATTTCATTTTTTCTCAATACTTTAAAAATCTCTTTCAACTTTTTCAAATACTTAGGTTCAAAACTCTTAATGACATGTCTTATAAAAAATCATCACACATAAACATAACTAGGCTAAACATGAGATATAACTTTTTAATTCTTTATTGCAAAAACTAACCCAGACATTGGTATGTAGAGCCTTATTGTGAAACCTATCATTAAAACTTAAGTAATCAACCATTTTCCAACATCCTCCAAAACTTCCATCAATCTCGCAACAACAACACAACAACTCCTCAACTCCCCCGTGCCAAGCTTGGGCCATATATCAAAAAATGAAGCACGGCCAAAAAGGGTTGTAATATGGCTAAAATGTAAATAAAGGGTTAAAAGATGAAATCTGGATCAAGGGAAAATAAATATGATGGAATACCTAAAATTGAATCATCTAAAAGCTTCTAAAAGAAACGAATGCCTTTTATCATACACGACATGAAACATACCAAAGTCAAGCTACTAGAGTCAAAAGCCAAAACATGGATCATACAAGCACCAGGAACTAAGCACACATGAAAAGAAATAAGCATATAATAACATTGTAGCTCAAATCCTCCCATTAACACAATTCAAGCCTCTACTCTATACATGATCATATGTCAAGATATGAAATGGCTTCAGGCTATATCGATTTCAAGTCTGAGATGGCAAATCCCAAAACATAACTCATCACTTTCCCAAATCAATCAAAAACAAGCATTTTATAATATTATGGGGCACAGGGAAGCCATCATCTATTGAGTTCAATCATTCACCAATCAATCAATTAATTAATATTATAAAAGCAATAAAACCTAAACTATGAAAGCAGTACAATATTTTTGCATTGCAAGTAAATTTCCATTCCTAACGAATGGTAAAAATCAAGCAACAGTCCTAAGAAAGCAATAAAAACAACACTAAAAAGTAATAAAAGTTACCTCCCCCATGCCGAACCTAGCAATGTTCTCAGTGCTGATGGAGAGAGCCAGTTGCTCATTAATCAGAGTCCTCAAGGAACTCATCTGTGTTTTGGCCAGAACCATCATCATCAAAACCAGAATCTGCAGCTCTTACCCCACTAGTCCCCTCTTAAGTGTTAAATGTGTACCAAGAGGGACGGGGACCGGCAAGAGGAACTACCCCAGAACAAACATAGTGGTCATAAATAGGATGCATAGACAATCAGTAATCCTGCGGAAAGGCATTGAGCCGATTGTAGAATTATTGCTGCTGAAACTGAAATTAACCAAACTAGGTTTGCTACTGATCAACGGAAGTGTGTAGAGGCCCATAATCATAGCGATGAGTCTAAGGAGGCTGCCACAATGAGGACTCCTGAGGTTGAGAACAAGAGGAATCCCCTTGCTGCCGACGCTGAAAAGCACGAGTGGTCGCAGTAGGACCCACAACATGGCCATTAAAGGTCATGGTGTAAGAGTCCTCATCAGGACGGAAATTATACAAATCAGTGTCAGGAAGAAGAACGGAAGCTTCCTGATTCTTGCCAATATACCACCTATACATGCGACCTATAGATGGCTCCATCCACTCCAATGACTTGAAATAAGCCAAATCCATTTAACGTCCTCCAAAAACAAGATGTCTCCTACACTAATCAGGAAAACCATGATATCTAGCAATAACAGTAATAATAGCACCAAAGACGATGTTGTTGACCTGTGGTGCTCCCTCATGCGAAATGGTAGCAAAAGTCTCACATTGACTCTTAAGATGCATAACAAAATGGTGAGGAATATTAACTTGATAGGGAAGGATACGTTTCAGCATATGCTGCCCAAGGATGGTCATATCAATGGCTGTCATTTGGTGGGACTCAAAACGACCAAAGATTGTCTACCCCATGAACCAGTGAACAACCCTTGGTGTTGGTTGGTGGATGGTGTTAGTGTAAGCATGCTTAAAATTATTAATAACCTCATTACTCAAAGTAATCCACAAAGCCTCACCATGATACTCAGACAAGGGTGCCAACCTCCATAACGATGCAAGACTAAAAAATTTGGCCATACTCACTAAGGGACAAATGATAATTTTCTCCACACACCCGATAAGCTAAGAAACTGATTCAACAGGGTGACGAGTACCAGGGCGATGAATTTGAAAGTTCGACCTGAATTCATATGTTTAATCCGCATAAGTAGGCACATCCATAGAAAAAATCGGCTCATGCCAATATTATCACAACATTCCCTACTTTTATCAAAAATATGTAAACCTTCGTAGTAAATAATGATCAAGAAATCGAGTAGGGATCACAATTCTACCTTTCAAGCGTTCGAAACATACCTTTTGTTGGGGCGACTCAAAAAGCACCAATTGATAGTCGGGATCGCTAGCTATCCCCCGTTGTTGTGATGAGTGACTCCCACTAGCTCCTTGACGTTGTCTTTTAGGCCCCATGGAAGATGAATTTGGGGTTTTTATGATTTTTGGTGAAAATTTAGAGTTTTGTGAAAGAGAAAGAAAGAAGGATTTTCAGATTGCTTCTTCTGAATTCTAAAAACTATATGGTCCCAGCACCTGTCCCGATAAAAACTCCCGTTGGAGTGTCAGATCTCACGGTAGAATCGAGAGGGTTGTCTTTTTCTTCTAAATTTCCAGCTCTTATCCTGGTACAAGCTCCCTATGGAGAAGAAGCTCTCCCGGTGGCATCGGGAGGAATGCAGGGTCAACGATTTTGCTTGCTAATTCCAAGCACGCTTCCCTAAACCTGCAAGACTTAAGAGAAACTCAACGCCCTTATTAGTACCCTCATTCTCAATCTCCAGCAATAATAAAATATAGTTTAAACCACAAGGGGAGGTAACGAAAAGAAAAGAAAAAGAAAAACTACACTACAAACGGGTTACCTCCCGCCAAGCGCTCTTTTAGAATCATTAGTTTCACTATGTTACCTCATAGCTCATTTACGAAAGGGGTTATAATAACCAGCATTTTCACGTATTTTAAGAAAGTATTTTTGTATTTAATTCGTATAATTTTAATTTTTTTATTGAAAAATTATGTTCAATAGCAATATTAAATGAAAAAAAAATTAATATTAATAAAATAAATAATAATAAGTTTTAATTAAAAATAATTTGTGTGCATAAATAATATTTTATGTTTATAAAATATTTTAAAAGGCTTCTAAAAATAGAATTTTCAATAGTTTCCTAATTTATTTTGTGGTAAGGGCCTAAAGGTAATTTCCACTTGTTAGGATAAGTACGGGCTTTTCCAAATCCTACCTTGGGGCCTATAAATACCCTTTAAAACCCAAATATTCAGATTTTCATGCTCGTAAATTGTCATTAGGATTCAGTAATCTAGAGGGAAAAAAAAAGAGAAAGGATTATCCGAAAAAAAAACTGCAGTTAGGCTTTTCGGAAAAAGGAAAAAAAAAAAGAGTTGAGTGATTTTACCTTGGGAGTCATGCCCTCGCCGGAGTTCACCTTACCATCACCCTCGCTACCGCCGGCCACCACTCCTCCCCTTGTTTTGTTTCGAGACTTAAAAATAGAATTTGTCCTTTCTTTTTGATTCAATCTTGCAAATTCATGTTCATATTTATGTTTAACCATGTTTTACTTAAACATCAATATTATGGTCATGAATTATTGTTGTGTGACTTTATGATGATTTTATGATGATTAGATTGATTTTCAAAGGCTTTGAATATAAAATAAATTGTTGTCCAAATTTTATAATCATGAAATGCAATTTAATAAAAATTATGAACATGTGACATTATTTAAAAGCATTGATTGGTTTCATAATTAGGTTAGATGATTGTAGAAGAGTTTTTCCATGAATTCATGATGTTTTTATGAGTTTTTCATGACTTTAAAGTTACTAAATAAAACTAGAATTTTTATAAAAACAAGTTAAAGTAAGTTTTAAGTGTTCATATTATGCTGGTATGATCACATATGAATTCTGTGATGTTACATATAATTTTAAGTAGTTTTTATGAAGTTTAAAAGTGATTTTAAACATGTTTAACAAGCTGTCCAGATTTTAATTATAAAGTGAGTAATTAGGCTTTTAAAGTATGTAATTAGCATGAATTGATCATATAAATTAAGTAATACATTGTATGATTGTTTTATGTTATTTTGAAGTTTTTCAAGGAGTTTTGGTAATTTTAAATTACTTTCCACTTTTCTAAAGTTGCATAAAATTTATATTAAGGTTTTATAAAGCATAAATAAGTCTCGAAAACCAAGTAATCATACAATAGAAAATTAAAGTGTAGTATGGAATTGAATAGAGACCATAAAAGGAGTGTTTTGGACAAGTTTCCAATATAGAAGCTAGTTTGTAGTTGTTGTAGAACTCAGTCAACAAGGTTTTAATTAATTTCGGTTTTTCCTTATGTAGGAGACTTTGACCTTGTCCACTTCTAGAAGTTGTGGCGGAGCACCATTATTTTACAAGGTACGTAAGTACTAAAGACAAACACAGGAGCTAGAATTCATGCTTGGATAATCCTTGATTATGTGACAAATTGTTATGCTTGTTTGAATCATGAATTTTGTGCATGACAAGCTTATTAGAAGCATGATTTTTTTTATATAGTTTGATGACATTCCATGTTAAATAGTAATTTAAATTCTTATAAGATTGAATTGGAATGTTATGATCAGTTTAATTTCGCCAATAGTTTATGATTCAAGAAAGGATGTTATTTTTTAAGTTGGTTAGTTACTTAATCAACAAGGAAAGGTAGTTGTGATTTTTATTCACATGATTAAAAGAAGTTATGAGCAATTATTTTATAAATGTTGCCCATCACAGTTTAATGTGTGGTCAATGAAACAGTAAGTGATTAGTCACTCACAGTTAATGTTTTGTAAAGGAGGTTCAGTTTAATTAAATGACACACATAAGATTAATTTTGAATCACCTTAAATTGAAGATAATTAATATGTCTTTCTTAATTTGATGCATGTCTTTATGTGATGATTGTTTTTGAGTCATAACATTGTTAAACCGGTTAATCACATAGAGTGTAAGAGGACTTGCATCAAAACTCTTGGAACGTATATACCTTGAGTATGAACACTGGGGGGAGTCGTATGGAACAGTCATCTATGACTTCTAATTGGAGTAGAAGACGTTGTACTCTTTTATATTTTTAATGCACTTGATATCTGTCATTTTATGTGACATAGTAATACCTTCATGGAGTTTCTCCCAAGTTGGTGCCCATTAGGGCGATGATTTTAAGGAGGAAATCCGTTCGATGTTGTATCCATAAGTTTAAATATAATAATTAATTTAGTTGAGTCCATGTACAGGTAAAAGGTTGTCAAAGGTAAGTTGAGTGCATGTTTTGTTTCTTATTGTATGTTGCATAGTCTTTAGTTGTTATGTACTCAGCTTTGATGACTGTTTGTTTTGTGTGCATGGATTTGTCTTGGACTTGGCCCCACAAGGAACCAATTGTGGTGAGTAATTTTCTAGTAAAAGAAAATTTGCAGGTACTAGTGGGCATAAGTCATTTCATGATGGGCTTGAGTGAGAGCGCTTTCTGTGTTTTGTAGCTTTACTTTATTCTATTGCTTATGAATGACTAGCATTTATTTTGGGTGTTGTTTTATTCCTAAATACTTTTAGTTTTGGTTTTTCAGGGCCCTTAATATGGTCCTGAAGTGTAACAAAGTTTAAAGTTGATTTTTATTTTGAGATTGTTTTGAAGTTTAGTGTAAATCGGTTTTCGGTTTTAAGACTTCCGCTGTACAACTTTGATAAATGCATTAGCCGTTATCACGGTGGCGATAATACTTTCATTTTTCCATATTTAGAAGTTTTAGTAAATATAATCCTTAATAATTATAACATTATTTCCGGAAAAATACGAAGTAAGAAGTTAGGAAATTCCAGGGTGTTACAGGGGTCGTGGAAGGTAACTTCCCCAACCAGTCCTACTATGTTGCCATCATAGTAGTGCTTGAGGTAATGACCATTGACTTTTCACTTCTCACCCTTGTCATTTTGAACTTCAACAAATCCATACTTGCTAACCATAATGATTACAAACAGTCCTCTCCACATAGACCTTAACATTCCAGGAATAAGCTTCAATCTAGAGTTGAATAAAAGTACCATGTCACTAGCTGCGAACTCCTTCCTTGCAATCCTCTTGTCGTGCCACCTTTTTGTCTTTTCTTTGTAAATGTTGGAACTATCAGAGGCTCCTAAATCGAACTTATCGAATGCATTCAATTGAAGTAGCCTCTTTTCTCCCACGAGCTCAGCATCCATGTTCAACTCCTTGATAGCCCAGTATGCCTTGTACTCTAGCTCGACTGGCAGATGACACGCCTTTCCATACACCAACCAATATGGAGATTTACCAATAGGTATCTTAAATGTCGTTCTATATTCCCATAGAGCATCATGAAGCTTGCTACTCCAATCCTTCCGAGTCCTTGCAAAAGTCTTCTCTAGAATGGACTTGATCTCACAATTTGAAACCTCAACTTGGCCGCTAGTTTGTGGATGACAAGCTTACCCGATTCGATGGTATACTCCATACTTCTCAAGTAACTTTATAAGTCATTTCTCATGAAAATGAGGCCCTTTATCACTAATAATAGCTCTAGGAACTCCCAATCTCGGGAAAATGACTTGCTTGAACAATCTGATCACAGTGTTAGAGTCCACATGAGGTGTGGCAATAGCTCCTACCCACTTAGGCACATAGTTCACGGCCATCAATATGAAACGATTCCCACTAGAGGAGGGGAACGGTCCCATGAAATCAATGCCTCATACATCGAAAATCTCCACTTCCAATATTCCATTTTGAGGCATTTCATGGTGCTTTGTAATATTTTCGGTCCTTTGGCATACATCACATGATAAAACAATATCTCTAGAATTCTTAAAAAGAGTAGGCCAATCAAACCCGGAGTAATGTACCTTGAACATAGTCTTGAATGGTCCCACATGGCCTCCATAAGGAGATGAGTAGTAATGGTACATAACTCCATAGTAGTCCCAATCAGGAATGCAACGGCGATACAAACCATCAGCACATTCACGAAACTTTTTTGGGTCATCCCAAAAATATCTCCGTACATCATGTAAAAACCGCTTCTTTTGCTGCAACGAAAGACTAGGAGGTAAGATACCCATAACAATATAGTTAGCAAAATCAGCAAACCATGGAGAAGCGACTGTAACGGGAAGCAAATGGTCATCATGGAATGAATCATCAATAGGAGCTAATTCTCCATCATCGAAGTGAATCTGAGATAAATGATCTGCGAAAACATTCTCATCTGCCTTCTTGTCGCGAATTTCTAGATCAAACTCTTGCAACAACAGAATCCACCAGATGAGCCTTGGTTGGGCTTCCTTCTTTGCAAGGAGGTACTTCAGGGCTGCATGACCAGTGTGAACAAAACTTTCGAGCCAAGGAAATAGGATCAAAACTTATCAAGCACACAAACAACAGCAAGCAACTCCTTCTCTCTGGTGGCATAACTGACTTGAGCTGGATCCAAGGTTTTGCTAGCATAATAGATGGCATGCAACACGTTGTCTTTCCTCTGGCCTGAAATAGCTCCGACTGCATAATCACTTGCATCACACATTATCTCGAACGGGACGTCCTAATAGGGAGATTGTATTATGGGTGCAGAAATCACTGCTGTTTAATCCTGTGGAAAGACTCAAGACATTCATCAGTAAAATCAAAATCGGCATCCTTCAAAAGTAATTGGATTAGTGGTTTTGCAATTTTAGAAAAATCCTTAATAAACGTACGATAGAAACCTCCATGACCCAAAAAAATTCTAACCCCTTATCCACCTCAATACCACGTTTAGAAATTAAATGGCCAAGTACTACTCTTTCAGTAACCATAAAATGTCACTTTTCCCAACTCAAAACAAGATTCACTTTATTTCAACGTTCAAGCACTGTAGTTAAATTGTATAAACATGCACCAAAAGTAGTGCTATAAACACTAAAATAATCCATAAAGACCTTCATAGTCGACTCAATAAACTCAGGATATATGCTCATCATGCAACGTTGAAAAGTAGCAGGTGCATTACATAAACCAAAAAGCATTCTACGATATGCAAAAGTACCATAAGGACATGCAAATGTAGTTTTCTCGTTATCATCCAGATGAATGGGGAATTGGAAAAATCCTGAATATCCATCAATAAAGGGAAGGGGAAAGTGATCCTTTTTAGTAGCACTATTTAATTTACGATAATCAATGCACATTCGCCAACCTGTGACAACTCTAGTCGAAATCAATTCATTTTTATCATTACGCACATCGGTTTATCGTAAATTAAGATTCATTTTTATATGGAAAGTGATCCTTTTGCATATTAAGATTCAACCGACACTGACCCTGTATGCATGGTTTATGACCTTCCTCTAAATGAATGCGATGAATGCAAAACTCGGGACTACTACCAATCAAATCATCAATAGTTTAACCAATAGCTTTCTTATGACATTTGATCACAGTTAACAATTTATCAAGTTGGTTATCAGTAAGAGATGCACTAACAATGATAGGATATAGCTCTTTTTTTCTAAAAATTCATACTTCAGATTAGAGGGGAGAGGTTTCATCTCAGGTTGCTTTACCTCCTTCACATAGTAGACCCTCTGTGATAATTCCAGAAGATTTTGGCTCTCCTTCGGAATCAGTTCCTCTCCAGTTAGATCCTGTATCAACTTATCAGTCTCAACATCACCTTCACCTGCAACAGAATCCAAACACAATACGCCCTCTAGAAGATCCTTGGATCGAGGCAAATCATCACAAACAATTTTCTTCAACAACATTAATTCTATTGCAAGATTGTTCTGACGTGGGACTTTTTAAAGCACTATCAAGGTTAAAAGGAACCTTTTCGTCACCTACAGAAAGTGTTAGAGTACCATTTTTCACACAATTACAACACATGAAGTATTCTAAAATGGTCTTCCTAAAATAATGGGGATGTGAGCATCCTCATCCATGTCCAAAACTACAAAGTCTACGGGAATGAAGAATTTCCCAATTCTCACTAGTACATCTTCCAAAACACCCTTAGGATACTTCATAGTCCTGTCAGCCAACTACAAGGTAATGTTAGTAAATATCAAAAAACCCGTATTCAACCTTTCGCAAACAGATAAAGGCATGACACTAACCCTAGCCCCTAAATCACATAAATCTTTGTTGATAAACAAAGGACCAATATTGCAAGAAATAAAAAAACTTACGGGGTCCTTGAGTTTTGGTGGAGACTTATTCTGCTAAATTGCATTACATTCTTTAGTTAAAGCTACAGTTTCCACCGAACCCAATTCATGTTTCCTGCTTAATATGTCTTTCAAAAACTTATTATAAGTAGGTACCTGCGTGATTAGATAAGTAAAAGGCACAGTAACTTGCAAGTTTTTAACAATATCGAGAAACTTACAAAGATGGTTGTGATTCTTATTCCTGTCTACACTATGAGGGAAGGGTAGTGGCACCTTGGGAGGTGTCAATGTGTTAGTGGGCAAGTCAGTTGCAGAAGCTTTCTTTGTAGTAGCTTCATCCCCCTTGCTGGAGTGGGCTCTACAATATCCTCAATCACCACATTACCAACCTTCCCAGTTCGGACTGCAGGTTCAGAATCAGCATCCTCAGTTGGCATCTACACACCTTCATAGTGGGTTCCTCTCTGAGTAGTAATGGCATTCCAAAGATCTCTTAGAGGAGCCGGTGGTGCTGGTTGTTGTGGAAGATGACCTTGTTGCCTTTGAGCTGTAGACTAAGCAATTTGTGCTAGTTGCGTCTCTAATTGCTTGTTATGAGCTTTCATAGCCCCCCATGTTCTGCATTTGGAGCATCATATTTTTCAGCTATGTGACCTCATTTCTATGTTGTGGAGCTGGTGGTCTGTTCAACCCAGGTGGCTTTGGTGGTGCAAACCGCTGCATCTGCTGATGAGACTGCTGATTTGGTATGAATTGCTAAGGATTTTGCACATTACTTTTGTTCTTGTAAGAGACGTATGGATGATCCTTCAAACCTTGATTTTAATTATTACAAAATGGATTGTTCATGTAGGCTTGAAATGCACATACTTGCTCCATAGAACTATGACATGCCTGGGCATTATGACCAAATCAACCACATGAATCCCAGAAGGGTTCAGTACATCCTGAAAGTGCAACCATTGCTGCTATAGTCATTGGTGGTGAAGGTGTAGCATTCAAATTATCAAGCTTTTAACTTATTGCATTGATATGTGAAGTCAAACTCTCATATTTATCATCAACTACATGCTTTCCACCTCTCTCTGAATGCCCTCTAGGATTGCTAAATTGAGAATAGTGAATGGCAATTTCCTCAATCAACTTATATGCAGCTTCAACCTCTTGGTTCATGAATCGACTATTAGCAGCACAATCAAGTAGCGTCTGACTCTCATTCCCTAGCCCATTGTAGAAAGATTGAACTAGGAACCACTTCTCAAGACTATGATGTGGGCATAACCTCAATAAATCCTTGAACCTTTCCCATGACTCATAAAATGTTTCATCATTCTCGTGGTTGAATTTGTGATCTTACTCGTAAGGTTGCAGTTCGCTTTGGAGGGTAATATTTCTTATTAAATGCTAGAGCTAACTCATCCCAATACTCAATACTATCAAAATCAAGATCATTTAACCAAATTCAAGCTTTGTCCTTCAATGAAAATGGAAACATCATTCGTCTAATGTAGTCCTGAGACACTCCATCTTGCTTGATAGTGTTGCAATACTGAAGATAAGTAGCCAAATGAGCATTAAAATCCTACATCATCGTTCCTGCAAATTGATTCCTTACCGCCATATTCACTAAAGCTGGCTTCAATTTAAAACTTTGAACATTTGTATCAGGAAGTCGTATCCACCTCCTACTGTACCCGAACTGGGTTAGGAATAATCTCACAATGAACGTGCAGGAGGCGGATGTCGCGGCTCATTCTTCTCATTGTACTTGGAAACTGACATCTTTTCCTTATAAAAAATATCCAATTTAGCTAGAAGTTGTGACAAATCGGATAGTGTCTGTTCAGAAAGATAAGACGTCCGCAACCTCCACTTCCTTCTACGACTTCGCTTAGGAATGATTACTCTAGTTCAGGATCAATCTAAACTAGCACACAAACCTAGGACCTGCAAAAACACAGAAACTACAGATAACCGTAAGAATTACCTTACAAAACGATTAGCTCCTTGAGACGAGAAAATAAATATTAAAAAAGAGACTAAATAACCCGATTACCAGAAAATAAATAATTGCCTCTCCGGCAACGGCGCCAAAATTTGAACTGACTATCGCACACCTATCAAAAGTAACCTACAACTCTAACTAATATAGCAAGGGAAGTAGGGATTGAATCCACAGGGAGACACTGAATTTCTACTAATTCTAAAAGGCTATTATGTTATAAGGGGCCTTTCAGATTATAACTAACTAATGATCTAATTAATACTAAAAATAGGAATTAAACATAAATTAATCAAATAAACTAAGCCTAGGGCATTGTTTCACCATAAACTGACAATGAACTGATTTGAAAATCAATTGATAGATAAATGACGCTCTAAATTAAGGCACACTAATTCTCTCGAATATAGTTGCCCTCAAAACTCACTTAATGGCTCTTGCTCGCTTAGATTCGTTTTGCCTATTATCCCTATGCTCTAATTGTGGTAATCTTACCTCTCGGATTAAATTTTGACAATAATCAGACTAACAATTAAACCTAGCCAGTATTTAATTGCAAGCAATAAAAATTTATATTAGAAATTCAGGAACGACATAAATTATATTAATTGAGGACCAAACAAGTTCATTGGGATGGTTCATAGATCCCCTAACCATAGAAATTAAACTACTCACACATATTGTAAATCGCAGGAACCAAATTAATAAAATGAATTAATACTAAAAACATGATTGAATTAAATAAACTAATCAACATAAATAAAAACTAAGTCAAACAAAATAAATTTAACAACAAGAATTAATATTAAAAGGTAATACTAGAGACAATAGATAATTAAGGAACTGAATTAACAAGAAGAATTGAAATAAACCTGAAATTATATTGAGTGATTGACAAGCTGAACAATGAATAATGCTTGAGAGTAAACCCTAGAAACTAAGAAGTTTTTCGTATTTTTTTTTCTTTCTAAGAAATTCTCTCCGCAACTTAAAACAAAGGAATATATATACAATGCCTAAAAGCTCAGAAAATTCGGGAAAAGACAAACCTACAGATCTCCCGATGGACACGGGAGATTTGCTTCTCATCGGGAGATCTTCTCCTCTCCATCGGGAGGACTCTAGAGCTTAATCTCCCTTTTTGCTTCAAAATCCACTTCTAGAACTCCATATATAGGGTACCTTGGGCCTTCCAAAAGTCTTCTAATCATCTTCAAACAAGCCCAAAGCTTCCTTACTTCACACAATCATGGATAAGGTTCACACTAACTTTTCACGTGCTTAATATGATGCGAAAATCGATGCAATCGTACCAATTTCTGCAAATCACAACAAATCAAAGCACAAGACACTAAGAGCAAACACATTTAGTAGAATAGGATCAAAAGATAAATTTAAGAGCCAAAACCATCAAAAAAAGGGGGAAAATAGTGCATATAAAACATACTTATCAAAATTCTTCTTGTAATATCCTGAGCTTTCAAGCGGTTCTCAAGGGGCACACATTGATACCCAAGCCATTATCAATCAAGGTCATAGGTAAGTTGAGTTGCTTACTTATGACAGTAATGTAGAGACCTTTGTTATGGCACGCCCCTTCGATTGGAAGGTCATCATCGGAAAAGGTGATGTATGGCTTGTGATGCTCATGGATGATAAGGTTGACCAAGCTGTTGGGAGTAGTGTCGTCAGCCATATTTAAGTCAGAAAGGTCCTTGTGTAGAACTTGTCTATGCTTTTCCGAAGAGACTAGTAGTTGCCATACATTGACATCGACTTTGGTTCTCTTAAGTTGCTTGATGACCACATTTTCCTCTTGAGGTTCAGGGGTTGGTTGAGTAGCTTGAGTGTTGTTTTGATTTTGTGTAGTGTTAAGGCGTCTTGTTTCAGTAAGGACTTGAACTTTGTTGTCTATAAGAGGTGACAAGGGCCTTAGAACTTCGGTGATATCATTGTCTTCTTCGATGAGGGTATAGTAAGTAGGTTGCACCTTATTTCCGGCATAGAAGTCTTCGCCATCACTATCCCATATTCCATTCATTTCTAGGAGGGATGGAAAGGTGATTACTTGTGGGATAGGTTGTCCCACAGGAGTAATCAAGTCGAGTGGGTCAAAATATAGTGTATCTTTTTCGTCCGCGTTAATACAAATTGTCATGTTGTCAGCAAATTCATGGAATAGTCTCTTGATGTCTTCCCATTCTCTTCGATGGAATCCTTTCGACATCCTGTAGTAGGGAGGATATTGAGGAATAGGGGGAACCAAGGTGAGAGGTTCCTCAACAAGCCAACGTTATTTGATATGTCTTTCCTAAGTGATGTGGTTGTCCACCATTTCATTGATGTATGTGTTCTAGTATCTACTGGCCATCAGGCTCACGCCTAGACTTTTGTGATCAAGTCTTTTCCAAATATCCTCCATAAGTCTCTTCCAACACTTTCGGGCTCATTGACATGCCATTTACATAAGCGAAAACAACATTTCTGGTTATTAATGGGCTCATCCCATCCTGTTTTCATCCTTTCTATTTGAACCCTTTTCCAACAGTCATATGTATAAGGATCTTTAGAGGGAGGAATGTAGTTGGAAGTCTTCTCACCTTCTTCAAAGATCTTTAGAGTAGCACTATCTTCTTCTAGGGCATTCCGGGGGACAATTCGTCCTGCAGAAGTGATGAAAGTGATAGGATCAAAGTAGAGGCTTTCTTCTTGAATCATGAATATGGCAAGAGGGTTGTTTTGGTTGTTGAGCTTCTTTCCTCTTGGTGGAATCGAGAGCCTTCCATCTTCAACCATGTCTTTTAAGAGATTTTTAGGGTCCAAAATTCTTCGGTAGTTTGACCTCTACCTTGGCGATACTTGCAACAGTTGTTGGCATCCCATCGTAGTAACCTTTTTTCATGAGTAGGGTCTGGATTGGGCCCTACAAGACTTATCTTTCCTTTTGATTGGAGTCTCTTAAATGCTTGAGTATAGATCATACCCA
This sequence comes from Suaeda aralocaspica, assembly GCA_016808085.1. NCBI lineage: Eukaryota > Viridiplantae > Streptophyta > Magnoliopsida > Caryophyllales > Amaranthaceae > Suaeda > Suaeda aralocaspica. Next base: position 191,218 of record PYUH01000338.1, on the reverse strand, counting down.
AGGGAGTGTACTCGCGTCAACGGAGAAAAGGAGCTTTAGGCTCTTCTATGGCATTGATTGATTACTCCTTTGATTGTTGGTCCATTTTCCTTTTCCACATTCCTTGTTGGTGTCATCTTCAATTTCAATCCCAATGCGATAGACCTTTTCAAAATTTTCAAGGCCCAAGTACTTGAGATAGTTTATGTATCTTGGGAGCAAGTTAGCAATGAAGATCTTGACTTGCTCTTTTTCGGGTGGTGTAGTTACCATTTGTTCCGCCACTTCCTTCCAAAGAGAGAGGTAGGAGGTTAACCCTTCTTTTTCTCCTTGTTTGAGAATTCTAAGCTCCTGTTAAGAGGTGGTAGCTTGAGTATTTCCTTTTTAGCGTGTCATGAAGGCATGAGCTATGCCCTCCCAAGTTGAGGTGTCCTTGTCGGGAAGTGAGAAGAACCACTTTTGACATACGATCTCGAGAGTCATAAGGAAGATCCTTGTATAAAGTCTTAGATTGATCTTCTTCACATCCATGTCGAATTTGAAGCCTCTTAAGAAGTACTTTGGATTGTCGGTAGCTTGGAATTTCAGAAGTTCAACAATGGAGAACTTTTCCAGCAAAGTGTCGATCAAGTTTTGATCGAGGTTTGGAGGATCAAAGTAAGAGTCTTGGTCAGTGACCCTCCTAGCTACCTTTTCCATGCCTTGTATAGTGTGCCAATTTTTGACATTGTTCATCTCAACTTTCATTTCTCCCAAGGCTTGTGGTACTTGGGCTAAGACGAGGGACATCTCGTGGATTGTGCTTGCGGAGTCTAAATCACCCATTGTGGGGTTGGATTGTGTTGTTTCTTCTTGAACTTGAATGTAAACCGGAGTGCCTTTTCGAGTTAACCTTGTGCCCCGTTTCCTAGTCCAAAGAGGAGTAGTTAACTTGGTTCGTGCACGACCTATCGTGCGATGTGTAGATTTTAGAATTTTTCACATGTCTCAATGACCTTACCTTTCAGACATATGCAAGGCCAATCATGGTTGCTTTGTAGTTCCGTATTAATGTATGATGCATAGTATTTAATCATCCCTTTAATTTTTTAATTATTTTTATTGTTGAGGGGAAGATGAAAATAATTTTTACAAAATGAATGTGATGCAACCTATGGGGGTATATATGAACTTTTAGTCAATGCAATAAGCAACCATGGTCTACATGTGACTATCTAGATGAAAAAGCTATGAGAAAGCTAGACTCCCGCGAATGACATTCATACAAGAATAATACATGTGATCATATAGCATGTCGCACATAATAACACACCTATGTATGAGGTCAAGTCCAATAGCCCTAGCTAAGGTTCTAAAAGGCAACTAGAAGTAAGGCTTTAGGTTTCCAAAACGGTACCATGACTAGGGTGTGTCTAGCTATCCACACCACAACTTAGTGGTGATCCAAGTGGGACATCCATTATGAACCACATAGGTCATATGATTCACATGTCATGGTTGGGATGGACTTCAATTAAGGAACGACCTTAGGTAGCCCACTTAACCATCCTTAACATCAGTCCCCTAGGGATGTCTCAAGTATCGAACATACTTTAAGAGACGTGTATCCTAAAGCAAGACCCTCATGTGGGAATTTCATGTATTATGCCAAGAAAATAGAATCCAATATTATAACTATCAAATTATAAGACTTTTCGAGATTCGTCCACTCTCCTTTAAAAATAAAGGAATATCCCCTGTGAAGTAGCCAAACTGTGGACCCTGGCTTTGGGGCCCACGTGCCCTTTTTACGGACATCGAATATCGTTTAGTTTGATAACATAGTGTGACTATGCTTGGCTTGGGGAGTGACTCTAGAAACTCAAAATCCAAGTAGAGAAGTCGCCACTGTCCTCCTTTTGGGAGCAAAGGGAACCCCATTAGTTCATAGCCCAAGGGAAAAAATGACAGGCACGGACAAGAAGGTCTCATATCTCAAGATTTGGGGACGGGTGTAAGGATAACTGTAGGTTACAGTGTCTCCTAGTGTATAGCGGCTTGTACTTGTTCTCATGTGTAATTTAATAACCATAATATCGAATTATAACATTCACATTTCCGGTTGAAACCTACAAACACATAGAAATAAGGCTAGGCGGGTTCTTAGTTAATGCACACATGATTTCTGGTTGATCATGCATGGGTGATCGCTTGAGGATTCAGTTGATTTTAATCTTTAATTTGATTAGTTGAAACATGCTTTTGATCTTTAATCTATAAGTTGATTTTAGTCTTTTGAACTAAGCATGGATTCTATGTGATTCAAAAGTATTAAACACTTAGCGTGGATTCACATAAATCCTAAAGCAATGTTTCTACTTAAGATTGATTTTAATTTAAGGTCGAATCATTAATTTGTCAATGTTACATGAATTTGATTACAAACATCTCGATTATCTAATAAATCATTAAAATCACATAATCATGCAAACTAACTCCTTTGATGAACTCAAGATGATGATTTCGATGTTATTGGCCTCATTTGAAGTACCTTTCGTGCAATTCATCGACAATACCTTAGAATTGAGACCTTGAATAAGCCTACTTTAATGATATTAATAAGAAATTATAAGTTTGTGGGGGGGGGGGCACGGTTTTCGAGATAAGGCACAAAAACCAAGAGAAGTTCTAGAGAGAGAAAGTCCCAAAGTAGACAGAGAGCGTGTGTGAGTGAATGCGAAGTGATCGAATGAGAAGTGATCGAAAGAGAAGTTGTGAATGAAGTCCGGAGGAGGGGGTATCTATAGGGTCGGAAGTGACGTAAGCAAGCGCCAGGGCGCCAGAGGAGCGCCAGAACGCATAGGGGTGAGTGCCAGGGCACCCCACCTGCGCCTGGGTGCTCAAGGTAGGCGCTAGGACGCCCAGTGAGTGTTATGGCACAGGCTGCTTGGGCGTTTGGGCGCTAGCTGGGCACCTGGGCGCTGGTATCACATCTGAATCTCCGAAGCTTACTTATTTCGTATATTTACTTCCTTAAACCTAACTATTTTAATATATTATGAAGTAATACGAAATTCACTTCCATAAAGCAATTTATAGAGTTTCCATAAACCGAACAAACCTTTTTAGAAAGGTTTGTCAAATCCGGTCACATTTATACGCTTAAATTAATTTCTTTATTATCAAAAACGTAATTAAAAGGTGAATTATGAAAATAAAATGAAAATTAGAAAATTAAATAATTTTAAGCGTATTTCGACCATCATAACTCATCATCGGTTAACCCTTTCTACCAGCGGTTTTATTTAATTATTCATTTTTCTATTTTCAAGCAATCAACTTTCAAAGATGGGACATGTTTGTGACGTGGTACATGATAATCATCAGCCATTGGGTGGGACTAAATGTAGGTGTGTACAAGCACTAAGATTGGAACAATCCTCCAACTCATAGACAAGAAAAAAACCCACGAAAATATTCAACAAAATAACATAAACAAAATCCTATAACAAACTACAAAAATCCGTAAAACATAAGCGTTGGGCTCCATGGCAATGCATTGGCTTTTGCTTCCCTAAATCTTTAGAGTTAGTAAACTAATTTAGGAAACTATCTAAAAACTTAAGGAAATAGAAAATTATCCTTAAAACTCTAAAAACATGAGAAACAACCATAAAAAACACGGATAATCCAAAAATCCTAAAAACACACAAAATGCTCGCCACACTAAATGTTGCACCATTTTGTGAATTTTGTTATGTCTTCAAGAGATCTTCAAGAATGCATCATTTAATAAAGAAACTTTCAAAAAATTGATCACTAAGGATGACCAACAAATTGAACACCTAAGAATGCAATAAAGGCTTAAAATGGGAAAAACCCTATCAAGTATGTGAAGTGGGAGAAAACCCATAGGCAAAACTACCATGAACCCTGTTGAACCATGATGTGGATGGCAGCCTTATATTCACATCACACTCCCCCTCTTCAAAAGAACCCTTGTATAAAGTGTTGTCAAAGCATGGAACTAGATCATCCACGGGAATGGAAGCCACAATTCCTTGACCAAGGAATACTTAATAAGTTTTGAAATTCTCATGCGACACCTTTAATGGACGTTCTTCAATATCCCCTATCTGGTTAAACTTATCACCATAGATCTTTTGTGAACTCAATGATACCGAAACATAGTGACCTACACCAAACATTGGTCCTTGTCTAATGTTAAGCAACCATTCACATCTCAAGGCCTTTCATTCTTTCTTGCCCAACTCCATGTTATCAAAAGTGGCAACGTAAACATTGCTTGTTTCCTTAGTTGTCTCTTGTATTTGATCCACTCGTTCCCTAACAATTTTAGGAGGTCATGTTGCATATCCAACCCGTTTTCCAACATGATCAACCGTGAATGTGTTTTGCATGCTAATATGTATAGCATCGTTATCCCTTTGCCATGGTCTTCCTAAAAGTAGAGCACGTGCATCCATAGGTAAAACATCACACCAAAGCTCGTTCTTGTAGTCCACCATCATTGTTCACCCTCCTGAGCCTATAAGGCCTAGGATGGTCTCGTTGAGTCAACCCTAAATCATCCACCATCTTTGTAGAAGCAATGTTGGTGCATGATCCTCCATCTATAATCAAAGTACAACTTCACTCATTAACTAAATAACGAGTATGGAGTAGATTTTCCCTTTTCTCACCATACTTTTCGTGGCTTTGTTAAGCATGTAATACACTTCTTATAACCATAACATCTCTATTAGGGCTGGTTGATATATTGGACCTTCAAATTCACCACCTTGCTCATCAATCTCCTTTCGTTTTCAATTATGAAAAAACTTTTGTTTTGCGCCTCTTTCTCAAGAATGGCACCCAAAATAGCATGATATTCCTCAAACGTAACAACAGTTATAATAGGATAATGAGATGAAATATAGTCCCCTCCTTTACACTTAAACCAAATTCAATCCTTCATAGCCAACTGTTCTGGAGTAAGATTTTTCAATTTGGGAGTAGTACTCAGTGACAGACATACTTCCCATCTTATGCTCTAGAAACTCCTTAGCTTTTTGTTTCTGAAGGAACAAAGGATAGAATTTATTACGGATTTGCTCCTGAAACATATCCCAATTACACCCTGGTAAAGCCCTAATCACAGCCTCATTTTGTTACCACCATAGATCAGCTTCTCATCTCAGATAATAAACAGCATGGCTCACCTTAAGCTCATCTGGACACTCAACAGCCCCAAACAACTTATTAAACCCTCTCAACCATCACTCTAGAATAGTTGGATTGTGCTCTCCTTGGTAAATAGGTGGCTTACTTTGAGAAATCTTCTTCAAAAGTTCCCCAGCAGGGTCACTACCATTTCCATTTCCTTTGGCGGCTAATTGTTCAGCTACAGTAGCTAATTTCCTCCCTACTTCATTCAGCTGATTGTTGTTACGTTCAGCCATTCTATTTCTCCTGTAGAGCAAAAAACCTTTATATTAAATTATGTCTAACTCTAGGTTAAAACAACGTAAACTTATAACATAAAACACTTTCTTATTTCATTTCACAAAAAGAAGTTTCATTCTTTTAGAGCGAATGATTCACTTTGTTTTGATTGTTTACACAACCATTAAAATAAGAATAAAGCACATAAGAAATAAAAATACTTTACTTGAGGCTTTATTTCATAAAAGAAATTTATTACTTAACTCCTCTTATTATTTCTTATGGCTCACTTGTAACACCCTGGAATTTCCTAACTTCTTACTTCTTATTTTTCCGGAAATCATATTATAATTATTAAGGATTATATTTATTAAAACTTTTGAATATGGAAAAACCAAAGTATTACCGCCACTGTGATAACGGCTAAGGCATTTATCAGAGTACTACAGCGGAAGTCTTAAAATCGAAACCAATTTAAAACTAAACTTCAAAACAATCTCAAAATAAAAATCAACTTTAAACTTATTACACTTCGGAACCATATGAATGGCCTTAAAAACCAAAAGTAAAAGTCATTCGAAATAAAACAACATCCATGTAATTGTTAGTAGTTCATAAGCAATATAAAACAAAGTAAAGCTACAAAACACAGCAAGCGCTCTCACTCCAGCCCATCATGAAATGACTTATGCCCACTTGTACCTGCAGCTATTCTTTTACTAGACAACTACTTACCACAAGTGGGTCATTGTAGGGCCAAGTCCAAGACAAAGCCATGCACACAAAACAAACAATCAGCAAAGCTGAGTACTTAACTACTAAAGACTATGCAACAAACAATAAGAAATATAACATGCACTCAACTTACCTTTGACAATCTTTTACCTAAACATGGACTCAACTAAATTAATTGTTATATTTAAACTTATGGATCCTGCATCGAACGGTTTTTCTCCTTGAAATCATCGCCTTATTGCGCACTAACTTGGGAGCAACTCCAAGAAGGTACTAATATGTCAAATAAAGTGATGGATATCCGGCGCATTAAAAATTTAAAAGAGTACAACGTCTTGTACTCCAATTAGAAGTCATAGATCACTATTCCATACGACTCCCCCCATTGTTCATACTCAAGGTATATACTTTCCAAGAGTTTTGATGCAAGTCCTCTTACACTCTACGTGATTAACGGGTTTAACAATATTATGACTCACATACAACATCACATAAAGACATGCACCAAATCAAGCAAGCCATATTAGTTATCTTCAATTTAAGGTGATTCAGATTTAATCTTATGTGTGTCCTTTAATTAAACTGAACTTCCTTTACCAAACATTAATTGTGAGTGGCTAATTACATACTTTCTCCTTGACCACACATTAAACTGTGAGTGGCAACATGTATAAAATAATTACTCGTAACTCCTTTTAATCATTTGAATAAAAGTTCACAACTACCATTCTTGTTGATTAAGCAATTTACCAACTTAAAATAAACTTCCTTCCTTTATTAATAACCAATTGGCCAAATGAACTAATCTTAACATTCCAAATCAAGCTTATAAGAATTTATATTACTATTTAACAAGGAGTGACAACATACTACAAAAATCATGCTTCGAATAAATTTTCATGCACATAATTCATGATTCAACAATCATAACAACATTTCATATAATCAAGGATTATCCAAGTATGAATTCTAGTTTCTGGGTTTGTCTTTAGTACTTACGTACCTGGTAAAATAATGGTGCACCGCCACAACTTCTAGAAGTGGACTAGTTCAAAGTGATGTGGCACGCCAACTCATGCCACGTGTCAGCATAATACTGGGCCACGTGTCCACTAAAAGTCCAGGTGGCACTGCCACTTGGCACTGACTGGACCACCAAGGTGGGCTCCACACGGCCATGTGTCGTTGCAAGATTGGGCCACGTGTCCACAACAAATACTTAAAAAAAAAAAAGAGAAACCTCTGCCACGTGTCGCAATCCTATTCGAGGCTACAAGGTAGGGAAAAAAGGAGGAATTTGGGCCTTGAGGCTTGAATGCAAAAGCCCATGAGGCTTGATCAAGCATCAACCAATTAGACGATGACAAATGTCATCGTCCTATTTGTTGGCCTCCAAACCTAAGGCTATAAATACCCCTCAAAATCATCATTTTGGGGGCATTCAACATTCAAACATTCAATCAAATCTTCATTCATCACATTAAGAGAATTTCTCTCACTAGTTTCCCTCTCTAGATTACCAAATTGCTAATTATTGTTAATTTGCCTTAATCCTCATACAAATACTTACTTAAGCATCGGAGGGGGAAAAA
>PYUH01000338.1:120235-172718 GCA_016808085.1 Suaeda aralocaspica | reverse complement strand
GTTGGCCTCCAAACCTAAGGCTATAAATACCCCTCAAAATCATCATTTTGGGGGCATTCAACATTCAAACATTCAATCAAATCTTCATTCATCACATTAAGAGAATTTCTCTCACTAGTTTCCCTCTCTAGATTACCAAATTGCTAATTATTGTTAATTTGCCTTAATCCTCATACAAATACTTACTTAAGCATCGGAGGGGGAAAAAATCCTACGAGGATTTTATTCCCTTGTTTTGCAGGAATCGAGGTCCGAGCCATCAGGAAGTGAACAAGCCAACACCTGTCTATCTGACGTGTAGTCCTCTAGTTCCCTCTCCACGTATTCAGTTGAAGAGACCCTACCAGGAACTCTTTCTACATCACAAAGTGTCCTACATAAGGAAAAACCGAAACTAAATTAAAACCTTGTTGTCTAAGTTCTACAACTTGAAACTATCTTCTATATTGGAAACTTCTCCAAAACATTCCTTATATGGTCTCTATTCAATTCCATACTTCACTTTAATCTTCTATTGCATGAATACAAAATTTTTCGGAACTAATTTATGCTTTATAACTTATTTATGCTTTATAAAATCTTAATATAAATTTTATGCCACTTTAGAAGAGTGGACATCAATATAAAATTACCAAAACTCCTTCAAAAACTTCAAAAACAACATAAATCAATCATACAATGTATTACTTAATTTATATGATCGATTCATGGTAATTACATACTTTAAAAGCCTAATTATTCACTTTATAAATTCTGGGCAGCATGTTAAACATGCTTAAAACCACTTAGAAACTTCATAAAACATACTAAAAATTATATGTAACATCATAGAATTAATATGTGATCATACTAGCATAATATGAACACTTAAAACTTACTTGAACTAGTTTTTATAAATATTGCAGATTTATTTATTAACTTTAAAGTCATGTAAAACTCATAAAAACATCATAATTTCATGACAAAACTCTTCTACAATCAACTAACATAATCATGAAACCAATCTATGCTTTAAAATAATTATTCATAAGCCAAAATATGTTCATAATATTTATTCTATTGAGTTTCATCATTATAAATTTTGGACAGCAATTAATTTTATTTTCAAATCCTTTAAAAATCAAACTAAACTCCATAAAATGATCATAAATTCATACAACAATAATTCATGATCACAACATTGAACTTTAGGTCATAAAAACTGATAAATATCATAACTTTCATAGTTTGTAAACCCTAATCTAAAATTTCATGAAAAACAAAATAATTCATGCCTTAAAACAAATCATAACTTTATTAAAACATAATTAAAACTTATAAAAGCATGATTAAACATAAATATGAACATAAATTTGGAAGATTGAATCAAAAAGAAAGAAGGAGAATTTTTTTTTATCAAAAGTCTGAAAATATACCAAAGGGGAGGAGTGGTGGCCGGCGGTGGCGCGTGTCTTTGCCAGCGGTGGCTCCGGGGTGGTCCGGCGGGGCATGAATTCCAAGAAAAAAAACGCAAAACTCTTTTTTCTTCCTTTCTTTTTCCGAAAACCGAACTCAAAGAATTTTTTTTTCGGGAAAAAACTCTGTTTTTTTTCTTTAACTCTTTTTCTCTCTAGATTATGGGAATCCTAATGACAACTTATGAGCGTGAAATCTGAAAATTTGGGTTTTAAGGGGTACTTATAGGCCCCAAAGTAGGATTTGGAAAAGCCAATACTTATCCTAACAAGTGGAAATTACCTCAAAATAAATTAGGAAACTCTTGAAAATTCTATTTTTAGAAGCCTTTTAAAATATTTTTAAAAACATAAAATATTATTTGTGCACACAAATATTTATTTTTATTTAAAAATTATTTATTATTTATTTTTATTTATTTTATTAGCTTTTTTTGTCAACAAGTACCTGCATGTTTAGAGTTTTTGTAAATAACTATCTACATTCCAAAATAAAAATACACAACTACCTACATGTTTCATTTTTTTTGTGAAACACTACCATCTAACTTTTTCCATCCAAATTGAACGTTAGTGGGTCCCACCTTTTACCTTTCCCTCCCTATAAAATCGATTTTCCCCCAATTTCAACTGTTCATTTCATTTGCAACGCTCATTTCCTCCTCCTCCTCCTCCTCCTCTTCTTCTTCTTCTCTTCCAAAATTGTTGCTAAAATAACTCTAAAACTTAAACTAGATTTGGGGCTTTTGGTTTTAAAACCTAATTCAAGGTATGTGTTTGCATAATTATAAAGTTGTGTGTGTTTTATATGTTCCCCAAATTCTAGATTGATCCCAAAATTTATAAAACAAAAGCATAATCTTCAATGACAAATAACAAGCTTAACAATTGTTTTGTTTCACTTCCACAAATAAGTAACTCATTTCCACCAACACTACTAACTTCCATTAACACACCTTCAAGCTCTAGCGAAACGATGACACAAGTTTGGGATTCTTCAAGATTGGGATTCTGCAAACTTGGGTTTAAGCATTTTGATTTTGTTAATTAGGAGTTGAAGTGAGGATTGAATAGAGATTAGGTTTTTATGATTGAGAAATGAATGAAAAGATGAATGACTTTTTTTTTATGTGGGTTCAAAATTGTATGACTTAATTGAGAAAGGAAGATCTCAATCTCTCTTTCATTAATTAAGGGGCGTTTCAGTAATTGCATACGCTAACCATACGTAAGAGGTGGGGCCCATTAACTGTAAATTTGGATGGAAAACGTTAGTTGGTAGTGTTTCACAAAAAAATGGAAACATATATGTAGTTGTGTAATTTATTTTAAAATGTAGGTAGTTGTTCACAAAAACACTAAACATCTAGGTAGTTATCGACAAAAAAAACATTTCATTATTATTAATTTCTTTTCAATTAATATTCCTACTGAACATAATTTTTCAATAAAAATATTAAAATTATACGAAAAAAATACAAAAATTCTTTCTTAAAATACGTGAAAATATGGGGTATTACAGTCTACCCCCCTAAAAAAAGTTTCGTCCCGAAACTTTGTGTAGATTAGTGTATGGAATTTGAATAGAGACTACATTTAATTTAAACTTTCTCACTGTAATACTATGTTGTTGTACACCTTAGACACTTACTCGGCAACTTTTTAGTGGACAGACATAAAACTCTTACTTGAAAGTCACAGAAACTTGTAAAAACTTGCAGAATTGAGGGTAAAAAAGTTAAAAAAAAAATCCGCGAAAACAGGTCGCTTTCTACCCCCCATAAGAATCAAGTTACGTCCCCGTAACTCTACTTATTAACCTGAAATAGCTCTGGGTATTTTTCTCTCATCATATCTTCAGCTTCCCATGTAGCTTCTTCGGTTTCTTGCTTAGATCACAACACCTTCACTATTTTGACACTCTTTCTACGAGTATCCCTGACCTTACTGTCAAGGATCTTAATTGGCCTCTCTTCACAGGTTTAACTTTGGTCTAACTCTATTGTTTCAGGTTGTAACACATGTGACTCATCTGGCACATACTTCCTTAGTTGAGACACATGAAAGACATTGTCAACCTTGCTCAACTCCATGGGTACAACTAACTTATATGCTACTTTTCAAACCCTTTGCAAAATCTCATAGAGTCATATGTATTTGGGCTCAATTTTCCTTTCTCTCCGAACCTCTTTACTCCTTTCATTGGTTATACCTTAACTAACACCTTATGAGGATGGAAGTTTAAGGTATAAAGGAAGATGGTGTGGGTGGGGTCTCCTCACTTGCATTGGACTCCTGAAATTCTTACTCCTTTCTTGCAATATAACCTTCCAAATATCTCCAATCACAACCCCATTGCCCATTTAGATCCTTATACTTGGTGTAGTTTGGAAGTCCTCCAACAAAATGGAAGTCACTGAACTTTGCCTTAATCTCCAAGTAGGGTGGACGAATTAGAAAACAACTAACAATTAAAGCAGACACATGAACGGGTTGGTCCCACTACGGTAGCTTGAATACTATACTCATGTACCAACAATAGAATCGAATCTTCGAAACATATTAGGGTGGACTGATACGAAACAAGGCGACAACTTCGAAGGTTGATTATGGCTTCTAAAGATGATACAAGCATGGGAGAAATTATGGCTTAAGGAGATTCAAGACTTTTGGGATCTTCTAAGGCATCATCATGGGTGTGTATGGTGACATACGAAAATACTTGATCATTGAAGCAAAGGAAAAAATGGTGGAATTAGGGGAATAGATTGGTTTTGCCTATGAGATTTTCCCACTTCACTTGATAGGGTTTTCTCATTTTTAGGCATTGAGTCATTTAATTCTTGAAGTGTCTTAATCATCATTTACAGCCTTATACACATGAAGAATGACTTCTTGAAGGTTTCTTGATTAAAAGATTGAATCTTGAAAGGTTTCTTGAAGATTTGAAGAAAAACCGCAAAAACTGCACAAATTTGGACAAGTGGACCTTGCGTCATTTTGGACGATTTTTGGGGGATTTGGGTAAATCTGTTTTTTGTGTAATTCTCGTTGTAATTTGTTGATTATCTTGATTAGTAAGTTTAGAATAATTTTGTTAGAATATTTTTCAGATTAGATAGAGTTTATAAGGATATTTTAGCAAGTTGCATTGCCATGCAGTGATGATGTGGCATTCTTATCTTGTGAGTCATTGATGAGTCACTAGATTAGTCCTAATTATCCTATGTTTATGCGTGTATTTTAGCCTAGATTAGTTAGGATTTTGTTGATGATTATGACTATAAATAATCTCAACATTAGCTTGTAAAAATATACAGATTAGAGTTGAATAAACATTGATTGTTTAAGTTTGCTTGTTTTCTACAAAACAATAGAAAAACCGAAGGTGGGAAGAAAATTTCGAGTGTGTGAAATTTTCGAACACTTTGTGAGAGTTGGTGCTTAGGCTTTAGACTCTTGTGAGGATAATTTTAAGAATTGAGGGTGCGTTGCTTTAATCAATTCATAAAATTGTTCGACTTAGATCATTTTTCTTAGTGCTTGGCTTTAGAGAAAACCGAACTAAGATACTATCCTTGTGAGTGGCGATTTCTTTGATCAACATTCACATCAAAATTTGGTGCTCTCGTTGAGAGGACATTAATCCTCAAGGTTATTGGTATCAATTTCATTGTTGAAACAAAAAATAATCATGTCAGCTGATGAAGTAAGTACTCCTAAACTTACTACGGAGGAATTGCGCAAAGACATAGAAGACTTAAAAGCTATGTTTGAGGCTACTATGGAAGATTTTGCTGAAAGATTGAAGCCACCAAGTAAATCCATGAATGGAAATAAAGAAGAATCAGATTCTAGTTCTGATGATGAGCAAGCAAGTTCAAGAAGTGCACGAAAACCGAAAAAACAATACTCATCAAGTTCTAGTAATGAAGAACCTATACATAGGTGCAGAAAGAAGGAAATGCCTAAGGATGATGATCGCAATCTTAAACTGGATATTCCTGAATTTAGTGGAAGTTTGGATCCGAAAAAGTTCTTAGATTGGCTAAGAAGGATTGAACGAATTTTCAAATACAAAGAGTATGATGATCGAAAATCATACAAGATTACGAAATTAAAATTAACGGGCTTGGCTAGCTTGTGGCTTGAGGGTATGCAAAAGAAAAGAAAGAAGGATGGGAAGTCTAAAGTATCCACATGGACGAAATTAAAGAAGGAGATGAGGAGACGTTTTGTTCCTCAAGATTACGACCAAGGCAACTTCATTAAGATGCGTACTTTAAAGCAAGATCGAAAATCAGTTAAAGAGTATACATCTGAATTCCTCAACTTAATAACCATATGCGATCTAGAGGAGAAAGAGGATCATCAAGTTGCTCGTTATGTTGCTGGCTTAGATGAAAGAATAAGAGAAAAGGTGGAATTACAACCTTATTGGACCTTTGATGAAGTGTGCAAGGTTGCATCTAGGGTTGAGAAGCAATTTTTGAAAAGACCAATTACTTTTTCGAAACCCTTTGTGATGAAAGAAGGTGCCACTTTTCATTTAAACAAAATTTTGATTCCACTTCAAAACATCCTCCATATATCAAGGATAAAGGCTCTGCTACTATGCCTCCACTCCATGATCAACGCACATGTTTTAAGTGCAAAGGTCAAGGCCATATCCAGAAGGATTGTCCTCATTCAAGGGTTCATACTACTCGGAATTGGGCAGATGATGAAAACTTTGAAGAAGAGGAGAATGAGCAACAGGAGGATGGCGTGTATTATGATACTCGGGAAGAGAAGATTGAAGAGATTACTCCCGAAGTACATGGTCAGAGTTTGGTTCTCAGAAGAGTTTTGCAATCTAAAATTGCTCCACCTACTGAAAACCAAAGGGATAAGATTTTCATCACCAGATGTAATGTTCAAGGGAGATTCTGTGATCTGATAATTGATTCAGGCAGTTGCACCAATGTAGTCTCTACAGTATTGATCAACAAAATGGAAATTCCTACAATAGAACATCCTTAACCATACAAGTTACATTGGCTCAGTAATACAAGTGATGTCAAGGTAAATAAGCAAGCCCTGATTAGCTTTAAGATTGGGAATTTCGATGATCAAGTGCTCTATGATGTATGTCCTATGGATGCGTGCCACGTATTGCTTGGAAGGCCATGACAGTATGATAGATTTGTACAGTTTGATGGTAGAAAGAATGTATACGTCATCAGAAAGCAAGCACAAAGCAAACCGGTTGCATTGAAACCTTTGGAATGCTCGAAATTTTCGAAAGAGGTGAGCAATAAGAAGGGTGTTTTGTTGATTGATGAGAAAGCTATGGTGCAAGAGGTGAAGAATTGTGAGAAGTTCTATGTCCTAATGGCTAAGGAAGTGCAGGAGGAAGCAACGATAATTCCTCGTGAATTGCGCCCCTTGTTGCACGAATTTCAAGACATATTTCCTGATGAATTGCCATCAGGATTGCCACCCATTAGAGGAATTGAAAATCTGATTGATTTAGTTCCTGGAGCTCAAATTCCTAATAAACCAGCTTACAGGTGCAATCCAGAAGAAACTAAAGAAATTAAACGACAGATTGAAGAGTTGATGGCAAGAGGGTATGTCAGGGAAAACATGAGTCCATGTACAGTACCAACATTAATTGTTCCTAAAAAGGATGGTTCATGGAGAATGTGCATTGATTCAAGAGTTGTGAACAACATCACCATCAAGTACAGGTTTCCAATTCCTCGATTAGATGATTTATTGGATGAGTTGCTTAGATCACAGGTGTTTACTAAGATTGATTTGAGGAGTGGTTACCATTAGATTCGGATGAAAGAGGGTGATGAATGGAAGACAGGATTCAAAACTAAACTAGGACCCTATGAATGGTTAGTTATGCCTTTCGGTCTTACTAATGCTCCTGGTACTTTTATGAGGTTGATGAAAGAAGTTTTGAAGCCCTTCATTGGGAAGTTTGTGGTTGTCTATTTGGATGATATACTGGTGTATAGCGCTTGTGTTGAAGATCATCTGCAGCATCTAAGAGATGTGTTAAAAACTTTGAGGAAGCAGAAGTTGTATGCTAAGCTCAAAAAGTGCTCGTTCATGGTCACAAGTGTGACGTTCTTAGGTTACATTGTTTCTAAGGATGGTGTTTCAGTTGATCCTTCGAAGGTGGAAGCTATTAAATCATGGCCAGTTCCGAAATCTGTAACTGAGGTGCGTGCTTTTCATGGTTTAGCTTCTTTCTATAGAAGATTTGTGAAGAATTTCTCTTCTGTAGTAGCAACTATGATCGAATGTATCAAAAAGAACAAAGAGAAGTTTGAATGGACCAAGGATGCGCAAAAGGCATTCTATTTGGTGAAGAAGTTGCTTTGTCAAGCTCCTATCTTATCTTTGCCAGATTTTTCAAAACCTTTTGAGGTTGAAACAGATGCTAGTGGCGTGGGGATTGATGTAGTGTTGGTTCAAGGTAAGAGACCTATAGCTTATTTCAGTGAGAAATTGAATGGGGCAAAGTTGAACTACTCTACCTATGACAAAGAACTATATGCTATTGTTCAAGCATTGGATCATTGGAGTCATTATCTGCGTCCAAGTCACTTTATATTGCATTCTGATCATGAGGCTTTGAAACATATCAATGGCCAACAGAAACTCAATCCAACACATGCTAAGTGGGTTGAATTTTTGCAATTTTTTCACTTTTCATCAAAGTACAAAGAAGGCAAATCTAATGTGGTTGCTGATGCATTATCAAGGAGGTATGCTTTAATTGGCGTCCTTAATTTCAAATTTCTTGTTTTGGAATTCATTACACAATATTACGAGCAAGATGGAGATTTTGGTCCTATCTATTCACAAATTTCGAAAGGTTCTATGGGATCTTATGTGCTATATGATGGATTCATCTTCAAAGGGAATCTACTTTGCATCCCTAAGT
The DNA here is from genome assembly GCA_016808085.1 of Suaeda aralocaspica. NCBI lineage: Eukaryota > Viridiplantae > Streptophyta > Magnoliopsida > Caryophyllales > Amaranthaceae > Suaeda > Suaeda aralocaspica. The sequence continues at coordinate 164,318 of PYUH01000338.1, read as the reverse complement.
GCAGTATTCGTGAGTTACTTGTTAGAGAGGCGCATGGGGGTGGAATTTCAGGACACTTTGGTATCACAAAAACTTTGACAATGTTGCAGGAACATTTCTATTGGCCTAGAATTATTGCTGATGTTGAAGCAGTAATATCACAATGTGTTGTTTGTCAAAAAGCCAAGGCATCCTTCCATCAAGGATTCTAAACACCATTGCCAGTGCCAGAAGCTCCTTGGGATGATATTTATATGGATTTTATAGTGGGATTGCCTAGAACTGCAAGGCAAAAGGATGCTATAATGGTTGTGGTTGACAGGTTTTCGAAGATGGCTCACTTCATACCTTGCCACAAGACTGATGATGCTGTCAATGTTGCAGAACTATATTTTTGAGACATTGTTAGGTTACATGGAGTTCCGAAAACAATTGTCAGTGATAGAGACACGAAATTCATGAGCTATTTCTGGAAATTATTGTGGCGTTTGATTAGGATGAAATTACTCTTCAGTACTTCTTATCATCCACAAACAGATGGTCAAACTAAGGTCACAAACAGAACCCTAGGCATTCTATTTCGTGGTTTGGTAAGTAGGACCCAAAAAGATTGGGACTTGAAGTTAGCTCATGCAGAATTTGCTTATAATCGTTCACCTACTTACGCAATTAAGCATTCACCTTTTGAAGTTGTTTATGGAATCAATCCCAAGCCACCTATTGATTTCGTGGCTAAAGGTGAGCTCATTCACAAAGATGCTTTAGCAAAAATTGAATACATTCAGATGTTACATGCACAGGTTAGAGCAAGGATTGAGCATGTGAATGATATCTATAAGACAATAGCTAACAAGGATAAAATCAAACACACATACAAGGAAGGATATTTGGTATGGTTACATCTAAGGAAGGAAAGATTTCCTAATCAAAGGAAGAACAAGTTAATGCCTAGATGTGATGGACCATTCAGAATCGTGAGCAAAATTGGGGACAATGCATATAAACTTGAATTACCATGTGAATATGGTGTACATGCCACGTTCAACATTGGTGATTTATTTCTTTATGTTACTGATGATCGACTTCGAGGTTTGAGGAAAAACTCTTTTGAATAAGAGGAGGATGATACGAAAGAAGGTGACAACTTCAAAGGTTTGATTATGGCTTCTAAAGCTGATACAAGTATGGGAGAAATTAAGGCTTATGGAGATTCAAGACTTTTGGGATCTTCTAAGACATCATCATGGGTGTGTATGGTAACACACGAAAATACTTGATCATTAGAGCAAAGGAAAGAATGGTGGAATTAGGGGAATAGGATGGTTTTGCCTATGAGATTTTCCCACTTCACTTGATAGGGTTTTCTCATTTTTAAGCATTGAGTCTTTTAATTCTTGAAGTGTCTTAATCATCATTTACAGCCTTATACACATGAAGAATGACTTCTTGATTAAAAGATTGAATCTTGAAAGGTTTCTTGAAGATTTGAAGAAAAACCGCAAAAACTGCACAAATTTGGACAAGTGGACCTTGCGTCATTTTGGACGATTTTTGGGGGATTTGGGTAAATCTGTTTTTTGTGTAATTCTAGTTGTAATTTGTTGATTATCTTGATTAGTAAGTTTAGAATAATTTTGTTAGGATATTTTTCAGATTAGATAGAGTTTATAAGGATATTTTAGCAAGTTGCATTGCCATGCAGTGATGATGTGGCATTCTTATCTTGTGAGTCATTGATGAGTCACTAGATTAGTCCTAATTATCCTATGTTTATGCGTGTATTTTAGCCTAGATTAGTTAGGATTTTGTTGATGATTATGACTATAAATAATCTCAACATTAGCTTGTAAAAATATACATATTAGAGTTGAATAAACATTGATTGTTTAAGTTTTCTTGTTTTCTACAAAACAATAGAAAAACCGGAGGTGGGAAGAAAATTTCGAGTGTGTGAAATTTTCAAACACTTTGTGAGAGTTGGTGCTTAGGATTTAGACTCTTGTGTGGATAATTTTAGTAATTGAGGGTGCATTGCTTTAATCAATTCATAAAATTGTTTGACTTAGATCGATTTTCTTGGTGTTTGGCTTTAGAGAAAACCGAACTAAGATACTATCCTTGTGAGTGGCGATTTCTTTGATCAACATTCACATCATGGACTCTCATAGTCCTTTTTTTCCAATTTTCCTATCCGAGTTTCTTTACTAGCCATGTTATCCACCATCCTGCACGACACATAAAACTAATGGGCCATCCTTCCCACAACAAAACCAAGCTAACAGTTCTAAAACAAAAAGGTCTGGTGGCTAACATATAATATCTTCTACACGTAACTATTCACATAAGGAACACCTCAAAACATGTACTTAAATGAATTAAAGAACATAAATAAAGTCTATCCTACATGCCCAAACTGTCTACCCAATCTCAACACATGATATTAAAGCAATAACACGTAATACATACCTGAATTCCTTGCATACCTACACATGTAAATGATTTTTAAACATTTATTTTTTGAAGCTTTCTATTTTCAGAAATTACTATTTTTAGAAAAAATCCCATTCCCAGTAACTTTCCGAAATAAGAAACTCCACTTTCCCAAAATAAAACTTAGGGTACCCCTAAAATATAATTTTATTTTATTTCGAAAACTAAGCTCTAGTAACTACTTTGTAACACCCTGGAATTTCCTAACTTCCTTCTCTAGTTTTTCTGAAAAACATATTATAAATAATAGATAATAATATTTATTAAAAACACTTAAACAATTGGGAAAAACCAAAGCATTATCGCCAATGTGTTAACGGATAAGGCATTTATCAAAGTACTACAGCAGAAGTCTTTAAAAACCAAAACCGATCTTCAAAATAAACTCAAGAAACCTAAAATTAAAACTTAAAATCAAACAAAAACCAACTTAAAACTATTACACTTCGGAACCATATTAATGGCCCTTCAAAACCAAAACTTTAAACTTCGGAAATAATAACATTAGCAAATAATAATTATCTAAATCCAAAGGCAAAAAAAACTAAGAAAATACGAAGACTATAAAGCAATTCAAGCACTCTCATTCCAACCCAGCAGGAATGACTTATGCCCACTTGTACCTCTAGCTTTCTCTTATTCTAGACAAATACTCGCCAACAAGTGGGTCATCGTAGGGCAAGTCGAAGACAAAGTCATGCACACAAAACAAACAGTCAGCAAAGCTGAGTACATAACTACCAGAGACTATGCAACAAGATCAAAATAAAAGTAAAAGATACATACATCTTACCGTTGACAACTCTTCACATGTGCATGAACTCAACTTAAACAAATTGTTTACATAATTAAACTTTTGGATTTTGCGTCGAATAGGTTTCCTCTCCTTTAAAATCGCCCTATTGGGAACCAGCTTGGGAGCAACTCCATGAAGGTATTACCTATGTCACATAAAGTGACGGAATTCCGTCAAATTAAAAATAAAAAATAGGTACAGCGTCTTGTACTCCAATTAGAAGTCATAGATCACTGTTCCATACGACTCCCCCCCACGCCCCCNTCCGGCCCCCCCCCCCCCCCCCCCCCCCCCCAATTGTTCATACTCAAGGTATATATGTTCCAAGATTTTTGGTGTGAATCCTCTTTCACTTTATGTTATTGACTGGTTTTACAATATTATGACACCCATACATCATCACATAAAAGCATGCACAAATAAACTCACACAAGCAAAATTAATTATCTTCGATTTAAGTTGATTCTAAAAATAATCTTGTGTTTCCTTTTATTAAATTAAACTTCCTTTACCACACATTAACTGTGAGTGACTAACTATTTACCTTTTCCTTGACCACACATTAAACCGTGAGTGGCAACATGTATATAAATATGGAAAAATTGATTCTAATAATCCCACCTTTTACACATTTGAATATAACAGTCCCACCTTTCGATTATCTCACAACAGTCCCACCTTTATGGCTTGTTTTCTTTTATTGGTCCTTACCAGTTTGATAACTTAATTAGTAGGTAATTTATACACGTGGCATTACATGATTGGTGGAGTGCTTTTTTATTAAACCAAAAAAAATCATTAAACAAAAAAAACTGTATGAAATCAGTTTATTAATTAAAAAAACAAAAAAAAATGAAAAAATTGTGTGTTGGAGTGCTTTTTTTCCAATTTAAATCAGTTTTATTAATTAAAAAAACAAAAAGAGATGAAAAAAATGATTATGGTAACCTGAAATTTAGGTTACCGGTAAAAAGGACCAATAAAAGAAAATGAAGTATAAAGGTGAGATTGTTGTGAGATAAACCAAAGGTAGGACTGTTAATTTCAAATGTGTAAAAGGTGGGATTATTAGAATCAATTTTTCCTATAAATATTTGTTCATTAACTTCTATTAATTATGTGAATATAAATTCACAATTTACCTTTCTTATTGATTAAGTAACTAATCAACGTAAATTAATTTACTTTCTTCTTTACTAAGCTATTGGCCAACTTTAATTATAACATTCCAATTCAATTATGGAGAACTTATATTAATATAGATGTGGAATGTCAAAACAATATAAATTCATACTTCTCATACTTTCATAAATTTGTCAATTCACAATCAAGTCAAGCAACAACAAACATATCATACAAGATCATCAACCAAGCATGAATTCTAATTCTATTTCTGCCTTTAGTACTTACGTACCCTGTGTTGTAATGGTGATCCGCCACAACTTCTAGAAGTCACCTAACTCAAATCTCCTACATAGAGAAAACCGAATCTAAATTAAAACCTTGTTGACTAAGTTCTACAACAACTCTAAACTACCTTTCTACATTGGAAACTTGTCCAAAACATTCCCTATATGGTCTCTATTCAATTCCATACTTTATTTAAAAAAATTTCATTGCAAAATACTTGATTTTCGGTAATTTTCCAAAAATGGCAGCTTTGTAAATTTCCCTAAAAACACTTTAAAACCTTTCTAAATATTATATTTTGATCAGAAAACACTATAGTCATGTCCTAAGATCAATATACAATACATAGATGCATTAAAAATCAATATAACTTACTATGTCACATCCTACTATTTTTATTAGGCATAAACATATGTTAATAAAAATTTGCAGCTTTATTTACTCATTCAAAACTCCTTAACAACACATCTAAACATCATAAATCCATCATAAAACTCTATTACAACCTACTATCATCATCATGAATCAAAACTATGCTTTAAAAATATTTTTCATAAGATAAAACATGTTCATAATATTTATGCCATTGATATTCATGATTACAAAATTTTGACAGCAATATAAACTTGCTTTAAAACTCTTTAAAATCAATATAAACTTCATGAAATAATCATAAATTCACACAACAACAATTCATGATCATAATATTAAATTTCAAATCATTAAAAACATAAAATCATGAATTTCATAATTTCATAAATCCTAATTTAAAATTTCATGAACAAACGAATAAACTCGTACTTTAAACTAGACAATAACTTTATGAAAACATGATTAAAACTATAGAAACATGATAAATTATAATTATAAACATGATGCAAGATTGAATCAAAAAGAAAAGGAGAAGAAATTTTTTATATATATACATTAGAGTTCCGAAAATACCAAAGAGGGAGGAGGGGTAGCCGGCGAGCAGGGCTACTGGCGAGGGTGGTGCGAGGCTGCTGCAGATGGCGGGCGGTGAGCTCCGGCGGAAGGTGGCGACTGGAAAAAAAAATCGCTGTAGATTTTTTTTGTCAGAACTTTTCTCCCCTTGTCTTTCTTTTTCTCTCAAAATTTTTGAAATCCTAAAACTCTAAGATGCAAATTAAATCTTAAAAATTGGGTTTTAAGGGGTATTTATAGGCCCCAAAGTAAGATTTGGTGCAATTACATAAATATCTTTAATGTTTGAAATTACTTCTATGCCCTTGTTTTAAAACAATTTAGGAAACTCAAAAATTATGTTTTTAGAAACTTTTCAAACTATTTAATAGAACTTAAAATAACATGAAATATTTTTTATAATCATATAATAATTAGTTTGATTAAAATCTATTTAAATTTCCTTGCTTTAATGTTTTTATTGAACTTAATTTCTCAATAAAAATATTAAAAACATACGTATAAAATACGAAATAAATTGTTAAATTACGAGAAAATATGGGGTATTACAATGACGTTCCTATTTTCATTGACAAACAAAGCTCATACTTGGTTGAATAATCTCAATATGGACAATATTAACAGTTGGGAAGAGTTGGCTCTTGCATTTCAAAGGAAGTACTACCCTCCAGAGCGAATTGCAACCCTTCGAAGCAAGATCACAAATTCCAACCAGGAGACGAATGAGACATTGTATGAAGCATGGGAAAGGTTTAAGGACCTATTGAGATTGTGCCCACATCACGATCTTGAGAAGTGATTCCTAGTCTAGTCATTCAATAATGGTTTGTGGAATGAGAGTCGTATATTGCTTGATTCAGCTACTAGTGGTAGATTGATGAATCATGAAGTTAATGCTGCTTATGAGTTGATTAAAGAAATTGCTTTTCATAATTCACAGTTTAACAAACCCAGAGGACACTCGAAAGAGGTGGAAAGCAAGTAGCTGATGAGAAATATGAGAGTTTAGCTTCACAAATCTCATCCTTTAGTCAAAAGCTCAACAAGATTAGTATTACATCTCCTCCACCATCATCTGTAGCTGTGATGTCTACACTTTCGGGATAACTGAGCCTTTCTGCGATTCCTGTGGTTCATTTGATTACAAATTACAGTCATGTCATAGTTCTATAGAGCAAGTGTGTGCCTTCCAAGCTTACCGAACAACCCGTTCTTTAACACAAACAATCAAGGGTGGAAGGATCATCCATACATTTCCTAAAAGAACAACAATAATGTGCTGAATCCACAGCAATTCGTGCCACAGCAACCACATTAGCAGGTGCAACAGTTCGCACCACCACAGCTACTAGGTTTCAATAGACCACCATTGCCAGCACCACCAACCCAACCAAGCAACGAGATTTCAGAGTTGAAAAATATGATGCTGCAAATGCAGAAGAACATGGAGGCAATGAAGGCTCACAACAAGCAATTGGAGACCCAGCTAGCTCAGATTGCACAGTCTACAGTTCACTGGCAACAAGGTCAACTACCTCCTCAACAAAATCCATCAGCTCCAAGGGACCATTGTAATTCCATCACTACCAGAAGAGAGACCCACTATGAGGGCCCGCACATGCCAACTAAAGATGCTGATTTAGAGATGGTAGCACAGAATGGTAAGACCGGCAATGTGGTGATTGAGGAGATTGTAGAGCCTACCCATTCTAAGAAGAAAGATGACATAGAGAAGAGAGCTCCGGTAGCTGACAAGTCAGTTGATACATTGACACCTCCCGATGTGCCACTACCCTTTCCTCATAGGGTAGGTAGGAGTAAGAATGACAATCACTTCCGTAAGTTTCTCGATATTGTTAAAAATTTGCAGGTTGTTGTGCCTTTTACTAATTTGATTGTGCAAGTGACTACATATACTAGGTTTTTGAAGGACATATTGAGAAAGAAACGTGAATTGAGTTCAGTAGAGATTGTTGCTCTAACTGAAAAATGTAGTGCTATTTTGCAGAATAAGTCTCCACCTAAACTCAAGGATCCTGGAAGTTTTTCTATTCCTTGTAACAGTGGTCCACTATTTATTGATAAAGCTTTATGTGATTTAGGGGCCAGTGTTAGCGTTATGCCATTGTCTACTTGCAGGAAGTTAGATATGCGTTCTTTGAAATTTACTAAAATTACCTTGCATATGGCGGACAGGACTGTGAGATTACGCAAAAGGTATTTTGGAGGATGTCCTAGTAAGAGTAGGGAAGTTTTTCATTCCCGTAGACTTTGTTGTGTTAGATATGGAAGAGGATGCTCACATCCCTATTATTCTTGGTAGACCATTTTTAAACACTGCAGGTGCTATTATTGATGTCAAAAATGGTAGTCTAAATCTTTCTGTAGGAGATGAAAAGGTCACCTTTAACCTTGATAGTGCATTGGAAAGCCCCATGTTGAAGCAATCCTGCTATAGAATTGATATTGTTCATGAAATTGTTTGCGGTGACTTGCCTCGATCCCTTAAAATGGATCTTTTGGAGGTCATTTTGTGTTTGGATGTTGTTCCAGGTGAAGGCAATATGGAGTCCGATGATCTGATGCAAGACCTTTCAGGAGTGGAATTTAATTCAGGGAGCAAATATCAATTTTTGAAGCTGTCCTATAATATTTGTTCGGTAAAGGAGGTAACACAACCTGAGATGAAACCTCTTCCCTCTAATTTGAAATATGCATTATTAGATGAAAACAAGCTATATCCAGTTATTGTTAGTGCTTCCCTTACTGATAGTCAACTTAAGAAATTATTAGTTGTGCTTAAATGTCATAAAAAGGCTATTGGTTACACTATTGATGATTTAACTGGTATCAGTCCTGATTTTTGCATGCATCGCATTCATTTAGAGGAAGGTCATAAACCATGCATATAGGATCAGCGTCGTTTGAATCCTAACATGCAGGAGGTAGTTAAGAAAGAAGTCATTAAATTACTTGATGCTGGTATCATTTATTCTATTCCTGATTCGAAATGGGTTAGTCCAGATCAAGTAGTGCCTAAGAAAGGTGGGACCATTGTTGTGCATAATGATAAAATGAATTGATTCCAACTAGATTTGTCACAGGTTGGTGTACGTGTATTGATTATAGGAAATTAAATACTGCTACTAAAAATGACCACTTTCCCCTTCTCTTCAATTATCAAATGCTAGAAAGGTTAGCTAGATATAAGTATACTGTTATTTAGATGGCTATTCGGGATTCTTCTAACCCCTTATTTATTCTGATTATAGAGAGATAACTACTTTTACATGTCCTTATGGTACTTTTGCATATCTTATAATGCCTTTTGGTTTATGTAATGCCCCTGCTACTTTTCAATGTTGCATGATGAGCATTTTTTCTGATTTCATTGAATCTATTATGGAAGTTTTTATGGATGATTTTAGTGTCTATGGAACTTCATTTGATGCATGCATAGAAATCTAACAAAAGTGCTTATGAGATGTGAAGAGGTGAATCTAGTGCTGAATTGGGAAAAGTGCCACTTTATGGTCACTGAAGGTGTTGTGCTTGGACATTTAATCTCTGAAAGAAGTATTGAGGTAGATAAAGCAAAGATACAGGTAATCGAGCAACTTCCTCCTCTTGTGAATGTCAAAGGGGTAAGAAGCATTTTGGGTCATGTAGGGTTTTATCGCAGGTTTGTTAAGGATTTTTCTAAAATTGCGAAACCACTAACCCAATTGCTTGTGAAGAATGGGATTTTGATTTTACTGATGAATGTGTTAAGTCTTTTAACAGGATTATATAGGCACTTGTTTCTGCACCTATCATTCAGTCTCCTGATTGAGACCTCCCGGTCGAGATTATGTGTGATGCCAGTGACTATTGAAAGGGACAGTTGTATACCTATCAAAAATAACCTACAACTTCAACTAATGTAGAAAGGGAAGTAGGGATCGAATCCACAGGGAAGAAACTAAATTCTACTAACTCTAAAAAGCTATTCTGCAATAAGGGGCCTTTGAATTGGGTTTTAACTATAAACTCATGACTATTAAGAAGGAATTAGACACGAAAATATATTAATAACAAAGCCTAGGATGTCGGTTCAACATAGACTAACCAATGAATTGAATAACAATTAATTAACAAATTATTGACTTCCTGAACTAAGGCTCACTAATTCTCTCGAATCTAGTCTCCTTCAAAACTCCTCTAATGGCTCTCACTCACGTAGACTCGTTTTGCCTATTATCCCTGTGATCAAATTGTGGTAATCTTACCTCTCGACATCGATTTCGTCAATATCAAACAAATAATTAAACCTGGCCAGAATTTAATCGAAAGCAACATAAATTGACAACGGGAATTCAGAAACATCAACATCCATGCTAATTAATCATGAAACAAATCAATGGAAACAATCCATAGATCCCCTAGCCCTAGAAAAGAAACTACTCACACATGACCAAAAACATGGAAATGAAACCAATAAAAGAAAGCAAAACTAAAAACATAATCAAAACAAAGTAATTAAAAACTACTATATTAATTAAGAACATGAAATTCGGGCACAAAAACAAATAACAAAAACTAAAACTAAACTAAAAATTAAGAACATAAACTAAAACAAAAATATAAACTAAAAACATAATTAAAAGAAGAATTGAATAAGAACTTGAATTATATTGAATTGAAAGATCGATTATGTTCACAACCTAGAGAGAGAAAGCTAGGGCTAGGAAACTAGAAAAAAATGATAATAAATTCGTACATTAGCTTAGGAACAAAAACAATTAAAACTAAAGCCCAAAACTAGAGAAAAACACGTGGAAAAAGGCCTCAGAGCAGCCCGCCTGTGGTCACCTGGGCGAAGCGACACTGACCCGAGCGCCAACCCTTCGACCCTGGCGAACTGCTAGGGAGGTCGTGACTTCGTTTCTTCGCTCATTTTCTTCTAATTACTTCTTCAATGCTTCTTTAACACTCCTAATCTTTAGTAAAGCTTCCCAAATGACTTCAAACTCTCCACTAACTCTTCAAATGCTTCAAAGGGCTCGGAATATAAGGATAAATCATCAATTCCTGCAAAAACTTATAAAAAACAGAACAAGCACTCGAAATAGCAAAAGTCAGTAGAAACGGCTCAAATGAGCCATGTTAGAGCTAAAAATCACTCGGGATCGGGGTACAAACATGCATAAAATATTAACTTATCAACTATGCAGATGGAGTAGTTCTAGGCCAAAGAAAGGAGAAGGTTCTACATGCTATCTATTATGCTAGCAAGACACTTGATCTAGCTCAAGTTAATTATGCCACTACAGAGAAGGAGTTGCTAGTAGTTGAGTATGTACTTGACAAGTTCCGATCATACCTATTGGGCTCGAAAGTAATTGTTCACACTGACCATGCTGCTCTAAAGTACCTCCTAGCCAAGAAGGAAGCAAAACAAAGGTCGATCAGATGGATTCTATTGCTACAAGAGTTTGACCTCGAGATTCGTGATAAAAAGGGAGCGGAGAATGTAGTTACTGATCATCTTTCCAGAATTCATTTTGAAGATGCAGAGCTCGTACCTATAGATGACTCCTTCCCCGATGATCACTTACTTTTAGTTGCAGTTAAATCACCATGGTTCGTTGATTTTGCTAATTACATTGTCGGAGGTGTCTTGCCTCCTAACTTGTCCTCATAGCAGAAGAAGCGATTCCTACATGGTAACACCCTGGAATTTCCTAACTTTCCTCTCTAATTTTCCGGAAAATATCATATTATAAATAAAAAATAGTAATAATGAAGAACTCCTAAATTAACTAGGAAAAACCAAAGTATTACTGCCACCTTGATAATTGCTAAGGCTTTTATTAAGTACTACAGCGGAAGTCTTTAAAAACCCAAACCCAAATTAAAACTCAAAAGGAAACTTAAATAAACTTAAAACAAAACAAAGTTAAAGCCAAAAGAAAACCAAAATAAGTCTTTATTACACTTCGGAACCATCTTAATGACCCTTATAAAACCAAATAAAACTTCAACTTTGGGAATCAAAAGTCAACATCCAAAAAACAATAAAAAGTAACTAGTTCACACAACTACGAAAACTACATTGCAAGCGCTCACACTCCAACCCAACATGATTGACTTATGCCCACTTGTACCTGTAGCTTTTTCTTATTCTAGACAACTACTCGCTAACCAATGGGTAATCGTAGGGCCGAGTCAAAGACAAAGCCATGCACACAAAACACACGATTAGCAAAGCTGAGTACATGAATACCAAAGACTATGCAAAACATGAATAAAAAAAGAAAATAAAATAAAAGTATAACAAACATACTTATTACCGTTCACAACTCTTCACTTATACATAGACTCAACTCAAACAACATTATTATAATTAAACTTTAGATTTCACATCGAAAGGGTTTCCTTTCCTTTAAAATAGCCCTATTGGGAACCAACTTGGGAGCAACTCCAAGAAGGTATTACCTATGTCAACATAAAGTGACAGAATTCCAGCACGTTAAAAATATAAACGAGTACAACGTCTTGTACCCCTATTAGAAGCCATGGATCAATGTTCCATACGACTTCCCCCATTGTTCATACTCAAGGTATATACGTTCCAAAATTTTGGTGCGAGTCCTCTTTCACTTTACGTGATTAACCGGTTTAACATTGTTATGACTCACATACAACATCACATAAAAGCATGCATAGAATCAAACAAGCCATATTAATTATCTTTGTTTTAAGGTGATTCTAAATATAATCTTGTGTGTCCTTTAATTATAATAAACCTCCTTTATCACACATTAACTGTGAGTAAATTGAAGTTGCCATCCTGGGGGCAACATTTGGTTAAAAATCAGTTTTCATACCACATCAACATCACCCACCACTTCATCCTCCACCTCCTCAACCAAAGCAACACTTTTCCTGGCACTGACCAGTATGGGTACCTGAAGTCCAACAACATTGTCTTCGGTGGCCTCATCTAGGATTGCCCAATACCACGGCATTCCTACTCTTAATAGAACCAAGGTACAACACTCTAATATGTTAGATTTCACTTATTTGAACCACTTGGACTGGATGGACTTGGCCCCCAGAAAAAATTACGTTGGTATGTGGGGTCTCGCAAGCCCCAATTTGTGCTACTTCCCAACCCCGTGTATCCAGGGTTGCTTTTTGATTAGGAGTCCTATCTCATGCCCCTCAATGGGCATGAGTCTATTCCGGAGTATGGTCCCTGCACTTATACTAGGCAAGAGCAGGGAGAACCATCCCACTCTCAACCCCCACATTAGGGGGCAGCAGAGGTACTAGGGGATAATGTCCACTATTTTGAGAAAGGAGATATGAGGGCCTCAATTGATCGTCTCCAAAACCAGTTCGGTCAATTTCAAATACAGCGGAACCAGTTCTTCCAGCAGTTTGATAACTTCCAGCAAGATAATCGTCTTGCTGTGTACCCTATCTATAACCACTTTGCTAGTCAGGGAGTGGTCCCTCCTAATGGTCCTCACCCATCCTGGTACAGTTACCCACAAGGGGGATATGGAGCTGCTAGGTAGGGCACTAGTAGGATGGGTGGTGTTGCTGCTAGTGGTGATGATGGTGAGGAGGAGGAGGAGGAGGAAGGTGACACTGATGAGTTCCTAGAGGACTCAGATTGAGGAGATGGTGTGTTGCTCCCTTCCAGCACTGAGGACATTACTGAGTCCGGCTTGGGAGAGGTATGATTTATTGGTTTCCTAGTATAGTTTTTATTGCTTTCTTAGGAAAGTGATATGGTTTGTACTACTTGTTAGAAGTAGGAGTTTACATATGACCAAAAAAATGTACTGCTTTCATAATTTAGTTTTTGTTTCTTTTTAGTTAGTTGATTGAATGAATTGAATGATTGAGCTTCAATATCATTTGAGCATTGCTGAATGATTGAATGATGACTTCCCTGTGCCCCACATTTTCTTAAGATAAATGTTTTTGATTGATTTGGGCATGTGCTGAGCTATGTTTAAGGAATTGCCAACTTGGACTTGAACTTGATTTAATTTAGCCTGAAATAGTTTCATATCTTGCAATATGGCCATGTGTAGAGTATAGGCTTTAACTAGATAACGGAAGGATTTGAGCCGCATACATTACTACATGCTTATTTCTCTTCTTGTGTGCTTAATTCTTGGTGTTTGTATGATCCATGTTTTGTCTTTTGACTCTAGTAGCTTGGCTTTGGTGTGTTCATCTCGCGAATGATAAAAGGCATTCATTTCTTTTAGGAGCTTTCAGATTTTAGGCATTCCATTATAAATTTTCCCTTGATCCTATAGGGGCCCCGGATTTTAGGGTCCCAAATGTTTTGGTCACCTTTCCCAAACCGTCCATAGGTCAAGTTAGACCTAAAAAATTGGCTTAAGGAAAGGTGAAATGGAATTTTTTAGAAGTATTTTGCAAAAAAACAGGAGCGCAGGAATTTCAGTCGCGCTAGCGTGGTAGCGTGACAGGGTTTGTCACGCTGACTGTGCAGCGCTACAAAGTTTGTCACGCTGCAGGTGTAGAGCGCCAAGCTTTGTGATGCTGCGACGTTAGCGTGACAAAGTCTGTCGCGCTACGCTATTTTGGTGTTTTTTTTGTTTTTTTAATTATCTTTTTTGAGTGAGATAATAATATACGAATACGGACGATGCTAGTAAGGANGACGATGCTAGTAAGGAGTCGCCAATGAGTTTTAGGAATCAAACTCATAAACCGTGTATTTAGATTGATTACGAATGGGACACGAATACGGGACGATAATCTAAATTGCACGAATAACCCTTTTGATCCCATGGGGATGACTCCAAGTTATGATATTACGAACCAAAGGTTGGATTCGGGGGTGAAGGTACTAATATGGCGGAGTGCGTCATATTAGCCCGTAGGCGGCCATTACTAGTTTTCTCTCAATTATACACAAATTATATAAAGAACCACAAAATAATAATTTACAACCTAACACAAAATCGTCGTTAAGATTATTAAGGTCCATAAAACCTAATAATTTAGTCAAATCGTCGTTAAGATTAATTCAAGGTTCCTAGCATGATACAATTTGTCCAAAAATTATCTTAGTTTAATGTGATAAATTAATTCAAATTAAGCCCTTTAACAAAAACAAAATGATAAAAGCGGTAAATGATTCGGAAAACCAACAACAACAAATCCACAAGTTTGATTTTTAGGGCTCTCAGGAAACGTACCACTTCCCGTATGAAGATTGGAGTCGTCGAGTGTTAATTTGGGCACAGTCGAATTATTGTTTCAATATTATCAAAATTTGTAGCAACTTTTTAAAAATAAATAGCAAATAAATAATAAATAATTATTATAAAAAATAAGGTTGTTTAAAAGCAATAATCGGATTAATTAAGTATGAGGGAGAGAATAAGTAAAAAAAGTTTTTGAGAAATGAAGGAAATGAAGGTTTTTATAACAGCGTGGGAACCCTAATCACGCTGGGCTGCTAGAGCGGTACGCCGAATCGCGCTAGCCCAGTAGCGCAGGAAACCCTACAACGCTACTAGGGTAGCGCTATTAACTTAGTCACGCTGAGCTGTCAGCGTGACTAAATTAACCGCGCTACGTTTTTTTAAAGATCTTTTTTTTAATTTTATTTTTTTATTTTTATTTATTATTACTATTATTATTATCATTTTATTTTATTCATTTATTTAAAATAATAAAAGAGGCATTGGGATAAAAAGGTTCGTTAAATAAGAATGGAAATTTTATAATATCCGAGATTTATTTTTATGTCCAAGTATCTTCATTATCCAATCTTTTAGAGAAATGAGTTTTTTAATCATCATAGAGTCCTGTCGCGGGACAGGGGGACTAAATTAGGTGTCTACAGTTAGCCCCCCACTTTGATTGAGTCTGAGTAAGATGACAATCAAAGTATGCTCGAATCGTTTTTCGAGGCTTTCATATCCAGAGCCATGAGCTCCTCATTAACCAATGGGCGTAGCAAATTTTAGAGAGCAAAGGCTCTCGAAACTGAAATCGAAAATAGATTTTAATAAATTCGCTTATTTATCAAAACACTTAGCAAATAAATTAGTATTAGTATTTTGAATAAGTTTTCTTTTGACTGGAAATAAGGTAATAAATTCGCTCATTATTACTATTTTGACTAAATTGTTTTATTTACTGATATATTGAAAAAATGTAATAAATTCGCTTATTTATTACTATTTTGAGTAAATTCGCTTATTTACTGAAATTATTGAAAAAAAGTGTAATAAATTCGCTTATTTATTACTATTTTGAGTAAATTCGCTTATTTACTGAAATTATTGAAAAAATGTAATAAATTCGCTTATTTATTACTATTTTGAGTAAATTCGCTTATTTACCGAAAATATTGTAATAAATTCGCTTATTTATTACTATTAGAAATGAAATAAAAAGATAATTTGATGGAGAAAAGTTTAAGTGTAAAGAGAAGAGGAGAAAAAAGAGAGAGAAAGTAGGTTTAGGAGAATAAGAGAATCGGTTTTGGAAGTGTGAGAATGGGTAGAAAAAATCAAGAAAGTCAAGAGGATCGTTTTAGAGGAGAAAAAAGGGTATTTATAAGAAAAATGTGTAGCGCGACAGGTTTTATCACGCTGGCCAGGTAGCGTTACAAGTTTAATAACGCTGACCAGCCAGCGTGACACAAGCTGTCATGCTACGCAGCTAGCGCTGGTTTACTTGTCACGCTGCTGCGTCAGCGCGCTACGCTAAAACTCATTTTTTTAATCAAATATTGAGCTTATACAAAATTAAGTCCAATAATCTAGAGAAGTGGGTTTTATTGTTCATCATGGAGTCTTACCACGGGACCGGGGACTAAATTAGATGTCTACAGTTAGCCCCCACTTTGTTTGAGTCTGAGTAAGACGAAAATCAAAGTATGCTCGAATCGCTTTTCAAGACTTCCATATTCGGAACCGAGGGCTCCTTATTAACTAATGGGTGTATCAAGATTTTAGAAAGTAATGGCTTCCAGAACATAAAAAAACCTTTTTGTTTTCGAAAATTGGAATAGTTATTTTCTAACTAATCGACTTTGTTACTTTGAAATCGAAATATCGAAAATAAGTTTTAATAAATTTGTTTATTTATTAAAACATTGTAAATTCAATTTTATAAGCATAAGTAATATATTAGTCTATTTATTACTAATCTAGTAAATTCGCTTATTTACTAAAATATATGAACACAAAAGGGTAATAAATTCGCTTATTTATTACTATTTTAGTTAATTCGTTTATTTACTGAGAATATTTGAAGAAAAGGTAATAAATTTGCTTATTTATTACTATTTTAGTAAATTCACTTTTTTACTAAAGAAGTGTATGAAAAAAAGGTAATAAACTTGCTTATTTATTACTATTTTAGTAAATTCTCTTATTTACTAAAGAGGTGTTTGAAGAAAAGATAATAAATTCGCTTATTTATTACTCCCTCTGTTCCTAAAAGATTGATACGCTTTCCGTAAAGGGTGTTCCCTTTTGTTTGATACATTTAGAATCTTTCTATTTTAAGAATGTATTAGATTACGTTTTTACCCTTAGTTTGCTTCTTACTTATTTCACCAGCTTATTGAATGGACAAAGTTGCCCTTCTTTTATTCCTTGGATTCTTCTATGTATCTGGTCAAAGTCATAAAAATCTTTCAAATTAATTACTCACCACAATTACTCACCACTCACTTGTTATCACACCTACCTCCCTCACATTTCACCTACCTCTCTCATATTTATCCATACCTTTACCATGCAAGATCCCTCATATTTATCTCTCTCACCCTCTCTGTTCTTATCCTTCATCTCACTCAATTTACAACAAAATAGGAGAGTAACTATGGCGATCAACGCTTTTTAATTTTCCAAGATCTAGTGTTCAAACCTCCTTAATTTTTCGGTTTTTTGAGTCCCCTTTTCTTTAAACTTGAAAACTTTGCCATAGCTTCTGGAGATCATCCAGACCCAGACGAAGTCTTTGAGAATCCAAGTGATTATACGGATGGCTCCTACACATATTCAAAATGCTCCGATCCTCTTTGTGACAAACGATCTTGGTGCGATGGAAATCACAGCTACTCAATGGAGACTTTAAAAAGTCGAAATTGGGGAATTTTTGCTAAACTTCCTTCAGATGATTCTAGATGGTTAAGTAGGCCTCCAACCTACAAAGATGATGACGATGTTACTTCTCGCCTGAAATACCATGTTTCGCCTAAAAAAAGTCCCCTTTCAACACCCAAAAGTCTCCTATAAAACACCTAAACACCACCCTTTCAACACCTTTGAAATCCACTAAAATAAATAACAGTAATGAAGGTGCTTCGGTCGGTACTAGATCTAATAAGTACTTTGGTTCTGATGATGATAATGGATCTGTAAATGATAACTTTGAATGTCCCTTCGACAATGATAATGTGTTAAGTCCCCTATATTTTTCGATTGGGTTGTTGGTTTGTTGGTGTGATGATAAGTTAATGAATACTCCGTATATTGTTGGTTGAATGATGAATTAATAGGGTCAAAGTCATTGGTTTTAGAATTAATTTGATTTTCTGAATGATTATTTCAAGTTGCTGGTTTCTTTGCTAATATGCTTTTCTCAATGACTATTATTTTGTTAATTTGATTCATATTTGATTTATTTCAACAGTCATTCAAAGTTTCATTTGTTAATGAATGATTATTAACCGTCTCCGTATATTTGATTCATTTGTTAATGAATGATTATTTGATTTATTTCAACAGCTTTTCTCAAACTCTCCGTATATTTGATTCATAATTTTGTTAATGAATGATTATTTCAACAATCATTTAAAGTTTCATTTGGTTTTGTGAATGATTATTTCTTAGTGTAGTGCTCTTCTGAACTAATTTGTTGGTCTTAGTTGATTTGCTCTTCTGGATTAATTTGCCATATTCTTGTTTAATTTTATTTCTGAATTAATTTGTTGGTTTCTTAATTAATTTGCTGGATTTTTCTTAATTGTTGTTCATAATGTTGCTAGTGATTTTTTGTAACAACCAATCGATGATGAGTCCGTATGTTATGAGACTTTCAACAAATTCATTTTGGTTGGTTAAGTCGACTACTTAATTGCCACCAGCAATTTTGTTGAATGATTTTTTGATGGTACTGACAACAAGTGTTGTGAGATGCTTCAAAATATTCCAATTGTTCAACTTAATTGTTGTTTTGGAGGCGTCAATTAGTCGCCGTAATCAATTCATGTTGAATTGTCAATGATTTTTGGGGACTTCTGAGAACAATAAAAAAAAATTTAACAACACCAAACCTTTAAATGATTAATTTTTTACAATGAACTTTGTGGTTCATCTTACATCAACAATGAACATGTCAAGATTTTTACTTGAATATTCTCCTCTGTTTTCATCATGATTCCCTAGATGTTGATGGCCTATTTTCATATGCTTCAACTAAATTCCAACACTCCTCTACATTCCACCTATTTGCTTGGACTTGCTTAGGAAGTATCCCAAGAGCCTCTAATTATTCTTTGTAGTTGTGAGGTAAATCATAATCATTGCCACCTTTCTTCTTTAGAATTTCTGTCATGACATATTGATAAGTCATCCACACGTTGCTCAGTTTTTTAGGGTTTAACTCATTGAAAGCTTCATTAACTTTTTGTAGGATCTCATCTTCATTTCTTCGCATCTTCTGTGCATTAAACTTTCAATGCTATTGAAAAACCCAAGATCTAATATGTTTAGATCAGGACTGTTTGGTGGTTGCTGAACTAATATGAATTTGAAGTCGTCTTGGTTGCAATGTTGTTGCCAAATAGGATCTGACTGTTGTATGTGAGCCTTTGCATTGTCTTGCTGAATGTATATTGTCTTAGTCCCTTCTTCTGCTGGCCATTTTTCTTTGATTGCTGGAATTATTTGTTGAATGAGCATGTCTCTAGTCACTTGTTTGTTGATTGATGGGATAATCTTCGTGACCATAGCTCCCCTCTCTCTATTTTTTGAGCTCCTCTTTGCTGGTTCTTTGTATGAAAATGGAAATATCCCTATTTTACCATCAAAAGTACATTCACCATCTGAATTGTACCTTGGTCTTGCTACTACTCCCGTAAACATGACCTTCTTTATGTTTGTGCTTGATTGAGCTGCTCTGTAATCTGGTGTTTCATTTGCACCTAAATAATACCTTTTTGACTTTCGTGTTTGATTGAACCACTTCTCATCCAAGTGTACAAAGTTGTACATTGGATAAAAGTTGCTCTTTGTGTGTCCCGAGTCTCCTATAAGTAAACTCAAAATCCACCTCATTCTCTGAATTTTGTTAGCTTCACTTAATCCTGGTCGTAGGGAATTGGTATGAGCTTTGATAAGACCTCTTTGTTTCATTCTCCATATTGTTGTTGATCCTATCCCAAGCATTGCACTTATATCTCTAATGCAAGTTCTCTGCCCCATTGAAAGTTGAGAAATTCTATCAACTGGACATTGAACTCTCTTTCTTCCACTTCGAAAATATTTGTTGTCAACATTGAAAGATTGGTTTGCATGTTTTTGCCTTTTTGCTGTGTTCCATATTTCTGAAATTGCTTTCCTTCCCACTTTAAATTTATATGATGCTAGTTTGATACTACGGTGTTTCAATACACCATTCACTTGGTTATCCAAAAGCCAACAAAGAATTTTCAGTCTTTCTGAATTACTGAGCCTTCGATAATGATGAGTCGTATTTGTGACACCCGGTCGATGTTGTTGTTGCTGGTCTGTTTCTTCACTTGGAATAATGTTAAGGTCTGGAATGCTGTTGAGGTCCAGGAATTGCCTCTCCTCTTATGGTTGCAACTCCTCTTCTGGAATGTTGTTGAGGTCCAGAGCTAAGCTCTCATGTTCTAGTTCATCAGAGTCCCCATTCAAAAATGGTAATTTAGCTATCTCAACAGCACCATGAACAACATTACACTCAGCATCCGAGTAAGATATGATCATGACAATCATCAACCTCATTCTCTGAATCCATGGAGGGCAATGAAGCTGATTTTTTTACTGCCTTTTTGTTTACTCTGAAACAGTTGAGAGAACACTTCTGAATGTTTAGTGTTTAATTTTGCTTTGGGATACCAAATGAATGGGTACTGTTTATCCTTTTAAATAAGTTGTTTAGGAATAGTGGTTATGTCACTTATCCATGTAGTTTGTTGTTATTGGTCAATTAAAAAAAACAACTTTTTATTGGTCAATTTATATTGTGTAAGATTGTTGTATTAAATGCTTTTGAGCCTATTGAATTCTCACTCATGATCTCTTCATACTTCGTACTCCACCCTATTGAATTGTTTCATCATGACACATTTACTATTGTATTATCATACTCCCAAGGAATATTACAATAAAGCATTTACACAAAAATCTAATGGAATCTTATCCTATTCTCTTACCTCCTTAATTGGCGTGCATGATACCAAACGTATCAATTTTTAGGAACGGAGGGAGTTCTATTTTTGTAAATTCGCTTATTTACTAAAAAAGTGTTTGAAGAAAATGTAATAAATTCGCTTACTTATTACTATTTATAGTAAATTCGATTATTTACCAGAACTGTTGACAAAGTGTAATAAATTCGCTCATTTATTAGCTTTTTGAGTAAACTCGCTTATTTACCGAAATTATTGAAAAATGTAATAAATTCGCTTATTTATTACTATTTTTAGTAAATTCGCTTATATACTAAGAATATTTGAAGAAAAGGTAATAAATTCGCCCATTTATTACGTTTTGAGTAATTTGCTTATTTACCGAAACTATTGAAAAAAATGTAATAAATTCGCTCATTTATTACTATTTTGAGTAGATTTGTTTATTTACCGAAATTATTAAAAAAAGTGTAATAAATTCGCTCATTATTACTTTTTTGGAGTAAATTCGCTTATTTACTAGAATTGTTGACAAAAGCTAATGACGTTGTCATAAAATCACAAACCTTAACTAAATGTATTTTTTTCAATTTTATTTTTTTATTTTTATTTATTATCACAAACCTTACCGAAAGATTTTTTTTTAATTTTATTATTTTTTTTATTTATTATTACTATTATTATTATCATTTTATTTTATTCATTTATTTAAAATAATAAAAGAGGCATTGGGATAAAAAAGGTCCGTTAAATAAGAATGGAAATTTTATAATATCCGAGATTTATTTTTATGCCCAAGTATACTTGATTATCCAATCTTCTAGAGAAATGAGTTTTTTAATCATCATATAGTCCTGTCGCGGGACAGGGGGGACTAAATTAGGTGTCTACAGATCCTTGTTTTGAGCTTTTCACCTTTCATTTGCATTTTAGCCACATTACAACCCTTTTTGGCCGTGCTTCATTACTTTATATATGCCCAAACTTGGCTTTGGGGATATTTTAGAGTTGTGGGATTGTTGTTGTGCATTTGATGGAAGTTTTTGGAGGATGTTGGAAAAGAAAATGTTGGAATAAATGTTTAAAGTTCAATAATAGGTTTCACAATAAGGCTTTACATTCCAATGTCAGGGTTAGTTTATGAAATGAAGAACTGAAAAGTTTATATCCTTTATTTAGCCCAGTTATGTATGTGTGATGATTTTGTCTAAGACATGTCATTAAGAGTTGTGAGCCTAAGTTTGAAATTTTTGAAATTTGAAAAGAAATAATGAAAATGAAAAAATTGAAAAATTAAAAAATGTTGAAATCAAAAGAAAGAAAAGCTTGTGAATATCCATGTTGTTGAATTGTAAAATTTATGGTGTGATGTGAATTTCAAAAGAATGGGTTTGATGTTGGAGTTGTTGTTGATATTCTTCAATTTCATATGCGTATAACCCGCATTTTACACCACATTATCCCAAATTTATCCTACCCATCACCCTAGCCACGTTACAAGCTTAATAAAGACCTTTTTAATCGGCATGTACATGCTTTTAGTTCTTGTGAAGTGAGTCAATTGCCAAGGCTAGAAAGTATTACTTGCATTTCGAGTCGACTTTTGCATTAGGTTGAGTGAATACCCTTTTAACACATGCATGAGGTGTGAGATGTAGGGTTGGGTTTCTCAAAATTGCATTTAAACACTTTTTGCATTGCATTATATATTGATTTTGGTTAGGAGGTTAGGGTGAGCTATATTGTTTTTATGCTCAACATAAATGTGTGGAGTGACATCTTGTGAGACTGTAACTATAGATCTCTATTTCTTGCATGGTTGACTCTATGATTTTGATTTAAGTGGATAGAGTTTAGGGGATTTTGATATGTTGGTATAAGAACTTACATGCTCGAAATTGCTTGAGTTGATTGTGTTTTTTAAAGTTGTAGTGGTGATGTCATTGTTCGGTTTGGTTTGTTTGCTTGAGGACAAGCAAGGGTTTGGCTTGGGGGAGTTTGAAAAGTGTATGTTATTCATGTATTTTACCCCCTTTCCTGGTTTATTTTGACTCTAACCTTGGCTCTTTGGAGCTATTTTGGTTAATATTTTGTTGTATGGAGTTGTTTGTGCTTTTAGTGACATTTTGCAAGATTTTGGTGTTTTTGCATTGATTCCAAGGCAATTTTATAAGCTACTACTAGATATGAGAGGTCAAGGGTTGGTATTGAAGTATTCAGGGAGCCATGGTGTAGCTTGGATGAGTTAGAAGACGAGTTATCTTGAGTATGGTGAAGAAATCAATTCGCCCGGGCACTCGGTCAGAATTCGCCCGGTCAGTCGGGTGAAATTTACTTAGATTTTTCAATACTTCTGGGGAGAAAACACTGATCGCGCCCGATCGCGGATTTCTTCCGAGGCCAGTTTTACTCGCTCTTTATGCCCGATCGGGCGGCTTTCGCCCGGTTGGTCGGGCGAATCATCCGGATGGGCTTTTTCTACTTTTTAGCTCGGGAATTGTAGTTTTTGTATAAATAGCTAATGTTTTAGGCCTTCCATACACTTCATTAGACTACATTACTTTACACTTTTAGGGGAGCCTAGGTTTTTCATTCAATTCTCTCTCTAGAATTTACTTTGTGAACTCAGTTATTCAATCATTCAATACAATCATTATTTCAGGTTTTATTCGATTTCGTCTTTTGTTTTTATTTGTTTAATGTTCTTAGTTTGTAATTATTAGTAGTAGTTTAGTTTTAGTTAATTATTCTTAGATCTTGTTTTATGTCCTAGTTTATGTTTTTGGTTTATTTAGTTTAATCATGTTTCTAGTTCTAGTTTTAAATATTAATTTGTTTTCTTTAGTTTTAATTATGTGTGAGTAGTTAAGTTTCTAGGACTAGGTGATCCATGGATTAGTTCCCTTGTTTTTATTTATGATTAATTAATGTGATTCATGTTATTTCTGAATTCCTATTGTTAATTTATGTTGCTTTCAATTAAATTTTTTCCAGGTTCGATTGTTAGTTTGATATTGTCAAAATTGATGTCGAGAGATAAGATTACCACAATTAGATCACAGGGATAATAGCCAAAACGAGTCTAAGTGAGCGAGAGTCATTAGAGGAGTTTTGAAGGAGTCTAGATTCGAGAGAATTAGTGAGCCTTAATTCAGAAAGTCATAAATTTATTAGTTAATTGTTAGTCAGTTCATTGTCCAATTAACTCATGGTGAACCGATGTCCTAAGCTCAGTTTATTGATATTTCCGTGTTTAATTTCTGCTTGTATTAATTCAAAATGCTCCTTACGGCAGAAAAGCTTTTTAAAGTTAGTAGAATTTCGTTGTTTCCCTGTGGATTCAACCCCTACTTCCCTTTCTACATTAGTTGGAATTGTAGGTTATTTTTGATAGGTATACGACTGTCCCTACCAATCAATCCAAGGCTCTATCCTAGGATCTTCCCTATGACTCTCGAGGTCATATGTCAAAACTGGTTCTTTTCACTCCCCGACAAAGACACCTCGACTTGGGAGGACATAGCACATGCACCTATCAAAGGGAGCTTGAAATTCTCAAACAAGAAGAAAGGGAAGGGTTCACCTCCTACCTCTCTCGTTGGAGGGAGGTTGCGGCACAAATGGTAACTACACCACTCGAAAAAAGAGCAAGTTAAAATCTTCTAGCCAACTTGCTCCCAAAACATAAAAAAAAACATCTCAAGTACTTGGGCCTTGACACTTTTGAAATAGTCTATTACATTGCGATTGAGATTGAGGACGGACCTTAATAAAGAAAGAGGAAAAGGAAGATGGACCAACAATCAAAGGGCTAATCACTCAAATTGAGCATCTACTTCCAATAACATCAATGTCGTTGAAGAGTCCAAGACCCCTTTTTACCGCCGACGCGAGTACACTCCTTTGGGTATGACCTATACTCAAACATTTGAGAGACTCCAATCGAAAGGTAAGATCAATCCATTGGGGCTTACTTCGGACCCTACTCCTGAAAAGAAGTCATTGCAATGGGATGTCAAAAAGTACTACAAATATCACCAAGGTAGAGGTCACACTAACGAAGAATGTTGGACTCTCAAAAATATCCTACCAGACATGGTTGAAGATGGAAGGCTCCCCATTCTGCCCAGAGGAAAGAAGCTCAACATCCAAAACAATCCTCTCTCCATCTTCACGATTGAAAAAGAAAGCTTCTACTTCGATCCAATCAATCTCATCACTTCCGCGTGAAGATGAAGCTACTCCAAAAAGCTTTGGAGAAGGAGAAAAGACCTACGATGACTTTTCTTCCTCCAAAGACCCATATGCATGTGACAGTTGGAAGAGGGTCCAAATAGAAAGAATGAAAACTGGATGGAATGAGCCAATTAATAACCCAAAATGTTATTTTCGCCTTTGTAAATGGCATTTCAGTGACCTCGAATGATACGAAATAAGATGATAACTTCGAAGGTTTGATAATGGCTTCTAAAGATGACACGGGTATGGGGGAAATAATGGCTTATGGAGATTCAAGGCTTTTGGGATCTCCTAAGACATCATCATGGGTGTGTATGGTGACACACGAAAATACTTGATCATTGAAGCAAAGGAAAGAATGGTGGAATTAGGGGAATAAGATGGTTTTGCCTATGGGTTTTTCCCACTTCACTTGATAGGGTTATCTCAATATAGGCATTGAGTCTTTTATTTCTTGAAGTGTCTTAATCATCATTTACAACCTTATACACATGGAGAATGACTTCTCGAAGGTTTCTTGATTAAAAGATTGAATCTTGAACGGTTTCTTGAAGATTTGAAGAAAAACAGCAAAAATTGCGCAAATTTGGACGAACAAGGGTTGCGTCAATTTTGACGATTTTTGGGGGATTTGGGTAAATTATGTTGTTGTGTAATTCTGGTTGTAATTTGTTGATTATCTTGATTATCAAGGTGAGAATAAGTTTGTTAGGATATTTTTTGATTAGATAGAGTTTGTTAGGATATATTAGCAAGTTGTATGACATGCAATGATGATGTGGCATTCTTATCTTGTGAGTCATCGATGAGTCACTAGATTAGGGCGATTTTCTTATGTTATGCGTGTATTTTAGCTTATTTTAGTTAGGATTTTGTTGATGATTATGAATATAAATAATCTCAACATTAGCTTGTAAAAATTCAGATTAGTGAGTTCAATAAACATTATTGTATAAGTTTTATTTGTTTTCTACAAAACAAAACGAAAACCAAAGAAATTTTCAAGTTTGAAAATTTCAAACATCTTAAAAGGGTTGGTGCTTAGGCTTTAGACGCTTGTGAGGATAATTTTAGGAATAGAGGGTGCATAGATTTAATTAATTCAAAAAATTATTCGACTTTTATCGATTTTCTTGGTGCTTGGCTTTAGAGAAAATCAAACTAAGGTTTTATCATTGTGAGTGGCGATTTCTTTATCAACATTCACATCAACTTTTGGTGCTCTTGTTGAGAGGACATTAATACTCAAGGTTATTGGTATGAATTCATTATTGAAACAAAGGTAATCATGTCAGCTGATGAAGTAAATACTCCTAAGATTACTACTGAGGAATTGCGCAAGGACATAGAAGAATTAGAAGCTATGTTTGAGGACACCATGAAGGATTTTGCTGAAAAAACTAAGATCACCAAGAAAATCCAAGGGTGCAAGTAAAAGGGAGACAGATTCTAGTTCTGATGATGAGCAAGCAAGCTCAAGGAGTGCACGAAAACCAAGGAAACAATACTCATCAAGTTCTAGTAATGAAGAACCTATGAATAGGCGCAGAAAGAAGGAGAGGCCTACGGATGATGATCGCAATCTTAAACTGGATATTCCTGAATTCAATGGAAGTTTGGATCCTGAAATGTTCTTTGATTGGCTAAGAAGGATTGAACGAATTTTCAAATATAAAGAGCATGATGATCGAAAATAATACAAGATTGCAGAATTGAAGTTGACTGGCTTGGCTAGCTTATTGCTTAAAGGTATGCAAAAGAAAAGAAAGAAGGATGGGAAGTCTAAAGTAGCCACTTGGACGAAACTAAAGAAGGAGATGAGGAGACGTTTTGTTCCTCAGGACTACGATCAAGGCAACTTTATAAAGATGCATACTTTAAGGCAAGATCGAAAATCAGTTGAAGAATATATATCTGAATTCCTCAATTTGATCACCATCTGCGATCTAGAAGAAAAGGAGGATCATCAAGTTGCTCGTTATGTTGCTGGCTCAGATGAAAGAATAAGAGAAAAGGTGGAATTACAGCCTTACTGGACTTTTGATGAAGTTTGCAAGGTTGCATCTAGGGTTGACAAGTAATTTTCGAAAAAACCAGCTAATTTTTTGAAACCCTTTGTGAAGAAGGAAGGTGCCATTGTTTCATTTAAACAAAATTTCGATTCCACCTCAAAAACTCCTTTGTATATCAAGGATAAGGGCTCTGCTACTAAGCCTCCACACCCTGATCAACGCACATGCTTCAAGTGCAAAGGTCAAGGCCATATCCAGAAGGATTGTCCTTATTCAAGGGTTCATACTACTCGGAATTGGGAAGATGATGAAAAATTTGAAGAAGAGGAGAATGAACAACAGGAGGATGGCGTGAATTATGACACTCAGGAAGAGGAGATTGAGGAAATTACTCCTGAGGTGAATGGTCAGAGTTTAGTTCTCCGAAGGTTTTTGCAATCTAAAGTTGCGCCTCCTGTAGAGAATCAGAGGGATAAGAATTTCATCACCAGGTGCAATGTTCTAGGGAGATTGTTTGATCTGATAATTGATTCATGCAGTTTCACTAATGTGGTCTCTACAGTATTGATCAACAAACTGGAGATTCCTACCACTGAACATCCTTAATACTACAAGTTACATTGGCTCAGTAACACAAGTGACGTCAAGGTGAATAAACAGGCTCTGGTTAGTTTTAAAATCGGAAATTTTGATGATCAAGTGCTTTGTGATGTATGTCCAATGGATGCGTGCCATATATTTCTTGGAAGACCGTGGCAATATGATAGATTCGTACAATTTGATGGTAGAACAAATACATACATCATTAGGAAACAGGCACAAGGAAAACCATTTGTGCTAAAACCTTTGGAAAGTTCGAAATTTTCGAAGGATGTGAGCAATAAAAAGGGTGTTTTGTTGATTGATGATAAAGCCATGGTGCAAGAGGTAAAGAATTGTGAAAAGTTCTATGTGCTAATGGCTATGGAAGTGCAAGTGAAACCAACGAGCATCCCTCGTGAGTTGCGCCCCTTGTTGCATGAATTTCAAGACATATTTCATGATGGAAAAATTGATTCTAATAATCCCACCTTTTACACATTTGAATATAACAGTCCCGCCTTTCGATTATCTCACAACAATCCCACCTTTATGGCTTGTTTTCTTCTATTGGTCCTTACCGGTTAATAACTTAATTAGTAGGTAATTTATACACGTGGCATTACATGATTGGTGGAGTGCTTTTTTTATTATACAAAAAAAATCATTTAACAAAAAAAAACTGTATGAAATCAGTTTATTAATTAAAAAAACAAAAGGAAATGAAAAAATTGTGTGTTGGAGTGCTTTTTTTTCAATTTAAATCAGTTTTATTAATTGAAAAAACAAAAAGAAATGAAAAAATTGATTATGGTAACCTGAAGTTCAGGTTACCGGTAAAAAAGACCAATAAAAGAAAATGAAGAATAAAGGTGGGATTGCTGTGAGATAATCTAAAGGTAGGACTGTTAATTTCAAATGTGTAAAAGGTGGGATTATTGGAATCAATTTTTCCTTTCATGATGAATTGCCACCAGGGTTGCCACCCATTAGAGGAATTGAACATCAGATTGATTTGGTTCCTGGAGCTCAGATTCCAAATAAACTAGCTTAGAGATGTAATCCAGAAGAAACTAAAGAAATTCAACGACAGATTGAAGAGTTGATGGCAAGAGGGTATGTCAGAGAGAGCATGAATCCATGTGCAGTACCAACATTGATTGTTCCTAAAAAGGATGGATCATGAAGAATGTGCATTAATTCTAGAGCTGTGAATAACATCACCATCATATACAGGTTTCCTATTCCTCGATTAGATGATTTATTGGATGAATTATATGGCCCACAAGTGTTTATCAAGATTGATTTGAGGAGTGGTTACCATCAAATTAGAATGAAGGAGGGTGATGAATGGAAACAGGATTCAAAGCTAAACTAGGACTCTATGAATGGTTAGTTATGCCTTTTGGTCTTACTAACGCCCCTAGTACTTTTATGAGATTGATGAATGAAGTTTTGAAACCTTTCATTGGAAAGTTTGTGGTTGTCTATTTCAATGATATACTGGTGTATAGTGCAAATGTGGAAGATCATCTGCAGCATCCAAGAGAAGTGTTCGAAACTTTGAGAAAACAGAAGTTGTATCTTAAGCTCGAAAAGTGCTCGTTCATGGTCTCAAGTGTGACGTTCTTAGGGTACATTGTTTCTAAGGGTGGTGTTTCAGTTGAACCTTCGAAAGTAGAAGCTATTAAATCATGGCCAGTTCCGAAATCTGTGACTGAGGTGCGTGCTTTTCATGGTTTAGCTTATTTCTATAGAAGACTTGTGAAGAATTTCTCTTCTGTAGTAGCACCTATGACCGAGTGTATTAAAAAGAACAAAGAAAAGTTTGAATGGACTAAAGATGCGCAAAGGGCCTTAGAATTGGTGAAGAAATTGCTTTGTCAAGCTCCTATCTTATCTTTGCCAGCATTTTCAAAACCTTTTGAAGTTGAGACAGATGCTTGTAGCGTGGGGATTGGTGCAGTGTTGGTTCAAGATAAGCGGCCTATAGCTTATTTCAGTGAGAAATTGAATGGAGCAAGGTTGAACTACTCCACCTATGACAAGGAATTCTATGCTATTGTTCGAGCATTGGATCATTGGAGTCATTTATCTGCGTCCAAGTCACTTTGTATTGCATTCGGGTCATGAGGCTCTGAAGCATATCAATGGCCAACATAAACTCAATCCCACACATGCTAAGTGGGTTGAATTTTTGCAGTCTTTTCACTTTTCATCAAAGTACGAAGAAGGCAAATCTAATGTGGTTGATGATGCTTTATCAAGGAGGTATGCTTTAATTAGTGCTCTTAATTTCAAATTGCTTGGTTTGGAGTTATTACACAATATTACGAACAAGATTGAGATTATGGTCCTATCTATTCACAAATTATGGTCCTATCTATTCACAAATTACGAAGGGTTCAGTCTCTGTAATCGTGGCGCCAGGGAGGGGGTCAAGCATTTTAATGTGCTCTAGAAGCCATAAAGACTTCCTAAGCATACCATGGTCCTCATCCAAGTGCTTGATCCAAGCATTACTAACAGGGATGGTGCTTGGGTCATTTTTAAACTAGTATGTGTAACATTGGAGTTCCACCTCCGTTTGCTCGCTACCCTCATCTCTCTCTGCCTCACCAGGAGGATTGGCGAACAGGGCTTTAGTATCTTCGGAAAGATCTCGCCCTTTAGAAGGCGCCTTTTCAGAAGAAGAAGAGGAGACCACCATTGTGCGATATCTTCTAGCATAATTTTTTATTCTAACCATAGAATTCTGCACACGAGAATTAAAAGGTGTGAGATTCTGAAAAGTTAGAGGTGGCGAGCTATCAGGAGTAGAAGAGGCGAGATACATGGCTCTCACCCCTTTAAAACTAGATGAAACAGGGTTACCCTCACCTCACAAAACCCTTCTTTTGGTAGGGAGATGAAGATAGACCCCATTAGAGGAGGAAGCAGAGGCCATGAGAAGTAGAAAAATTGAATACGAAAGGAAGAAGGAGAAAAAAACATAAATGGAAGTAAAAACTACATGAGCAATGCTTGAAGAAATCGGAGCACCACAAGATTAGAATGGCAGGGAGTGACGAACTGATACCACGAAGTAAGAATTGCAAAACTAAAACACTATCACCCACGAAAATTACATAACTCAAACAAACTTCCAAAGAAAGCTTAACTATTCTCAGAGAATCTTATGAAGATTGAAAAAATAAGGAACAACAAATGAGGAGTTTGCAAGGAAGGGAGAGGTATCTATAGAAATCAAAGGGGCAGTTATGACTTTTCCCCATGAAGATAAAAAGGCAGGGGCAATTGCGTCCGGGCACCAAAAGGAAAGTACAAAAGTACTCCCCCCCCCCCCATTTTTTCTCTTTCTTGGAAACTGTTTTGTAATCATCAAACCCCTTCATTAATTAGCTGTTAAACACCTTTTCAAATTCAACGGTTTGATGAGGGGCAAATGTTATATATCATTTCAACGGACCAGATTAAAACTTTAACATAATTTGTGTGACCAAACATGGGGCAACGGATGAAGGACAAGTGTTAGTCCAGAAATCATAAAGGATTAGGCGAAAAGCCAAGTGGGAAGGGGAAGCCCTCATTACACGACGAGTAATCCTCCGTCTTTCCCTATCAACGAAAATTAGAAGGGGTACAGTCCTCTACTGTAGGAGGACAAAGCAGTGCATCTTCATGGGTATAAATACCTTAAAAAACCAGAACATCAGGGATTCAATTCTCATTTATTACAAGCATTTATTGTGCTCTCTCTCTCTCTAAATATATTGAACAACTACTTACTTAAGCATCGAGGGGTGATAAATCCATCAAGGATTTATTCCTTTGTGCAGGTACATCGGCGCGCCGGATCTCCTGCTCGCCATGCTGGCCAAGGGTGAACGCCTACCTTAACACACGCCAACTCAGAACGCCCATCCACAACGTCAAGTAAACTAGTCAAAATATTGTCTGTAACATTACTGTGATCTCCTTACTTATAATCCTTTAAACTATAATCTTGTAACCTTTTGTAAGCTTGCAACAAACCCGGTTGTGAACGGACTATATATTCATAGCGGAGGTTTGTGAACACAAATTTGGGAATATTAGTAATGTTAAGGTTAGGGGCATCAATGTCAAACGCTAAACCATTAACAATAGCTCCAAATTCGTCGACATTGAATCGATTTTATCAAAGCATAAAGCACCCAAACTCTAAAACAACTCCACTTAAAACACAATTTGTAGGGGAATTCAACTCAATATATACCAAAACACATAAAGATATGAACATTGACGCAACATCAACTGAAACTGTCACAACAACGACAGAAGCATTATCAGAAGAGGTGGTAGTGCAGTATGTAGTTTTAAGAAGAGATTTGATTGACGCGTGGCCACTTGGGAGTGTTGTGACGCAAGGCTGCCATGCTTCTGTTGCTGCTATTTGGCTACACAAAGATGACCCTTCTACTCATTCTTATTGTTCTCCTTCTTCCCTTGATTCTATGCACAAGGTTAGCTTTTTAATTGAATTAATGAATTCTATGAAAATTCAACAGTATGAATTGTGATTTGTGAATAAACAACCATTGATTTTAATTGTGTTTTCATATATTTGGGTTTCCATATTTTTGTAAATGTAATAAAAAAAATTGAATACCAAAATGCCCCATGCTACCTGTCATTCTCCTTATATTTACATCAATTGCCATTTGAGAAACTAGCAATATTCCGACTCTGATTGGGTTGATCAAACATTTAAACCAGTTTTTATAAAAAAATAATTGAAAATATGTTAATTAGCATTTATTATTTGATGATGCAGGTGACACTTGAAGTAAAAGGAGAGACTCAGATTGTCAACCTTTCAGAAAAGCTCAAGTCAAATGGGATTTTGCACAAACTTTGGATTGAGCAACCTGAGAATATTCCGACGTGTGTTGCCACAAAGCCCTATCCCAAATCCATGGTATCGCCCTTCTTTAAGAAGTTGAAACTTTGCAAGTGATTCTCATAATATCATTGTATTTATTGGATTTTATATCGGTATTTCATGTTTTCAACTAATAATGTGTCACTACGACGATTTGGATATAGCTATTAACCATTTATTCTATTTGGTAATTCCTTTGATAGTTAATTTATTTTGTAATGTTGCCTGAATACTTGGGAAGTTGAGGTGAATTGTTACTCATTATGATATGAGATTTACCGAATTAGATACAATATGTTGACTCAAAAAACAGTGAAATTAATTGAATTAAATTGAAAATAAGTTCAAAAAAACTACCCTTTACTCTGATATGTTTCATCCAAATTTATTGTTAGTCACTTAACATTTACAAATCACATTTCTCCTAGTGTTATAGATCACAGCGATATAAAAGGTAAGGTGAATTTCAAAGTTCAAAAAATATGTCATTTATGAGTTGGTTAAAGTCTTTGAAAGAGTCTGCTTACATGCAAAGTAGAATTCTGTGCTAATCTGTTAGCACCTTATATTAGCACTGTTGGCACTATGCATTCATATCATCCTTGCCAACTTTTGATATGGAAAATATTTGTTGTATGTCTTGTTCATGTGATTGCATACTCCATAGATTTATATATACATTGGTAAAATTACATTTTGATTAGGATGGGGATGCTAATCTCGCTAAGGCACCAACCGCGAGAGAGTTGATGTAGGTACAGGGTTCTTCCATGTTTCCAATGTGACGTCGGTCTTCAAAATTATCACTTTTGTCAGGACCACCAACGATTGCTCCAGTGAGCTCATTTGGGTTTGGAGCATTTTTAGTGAAATATTCGATAAAAGTTCTAGCACAGGTCACCAATGCATTAGGTGGTAAGACAGGATTCGATGCTCCCCTGTGGTGTGGCTGTTGTGGAAACTTATTCCCGAATCCTACCATGTATGATCTTTGCTGTGGATTGTCTCCTAATATATAGTCCATCTGTCCCGTGCATCACTTGATTTTATCATCTCATAATTTGTAGATACAAATTTAGAAGTTAAATAAAAATAGAGATATCTGGATGGTAGTGTTTTTTTTAATTTAATAAATACCTGTTTCTTTGCAAAGGCAAGGAGGTCAGCAGATCCAAATTGTTTGCCACCACAATTGATTTGCTGGTTGTATCTTGCAAGCAAATCACCATAGACACTGAACGCAAAAGCTGCAGCTGTAGCATATTGCAAGTTGGCTCCGTCTCGCATGTAAAGCAGTCCACCTAATGTTCATCCCCACCAATTAGGAAAATAGCCGCACAATAATATCAACTTACTTAGAAATTACTGCATATGCTTTTATGCTATTGTGCAGAAATTTGTGAGATCATGTCAAGCATTTATAAATGTCGGTGAAGATTATAAGTTTAGCAGGTGTAATGTACCAGGAGTGAAAGGCGCTTGAGCATATGGGCTGCCGGGTATTATGGAACATACATAACTGTCAGCCATTGTTTTGTATTCATCCAAGTTTTTCTGCCCTTGAAAAAATAACTACAGCCACATGGACCCTCTTTGTTAGAATCGCAGGGTGGTAGCATTCTAATTTTACATTGCATATACTTATTTATTTCAGATGTTTGCAACCAAAATAACTTGGTAAGTGGGTAGGATTTCTTGTTGACGTAATTGTACCAGGTTTTTTAGGGGTGGGGCTTGTTTACTTTGTGTAGCTTGGCAGGTTGACTTGTAATAGGTGTCTGTTTCAGTCACCCAGTCAGGCTGCTCTGCTTAAAGTTACTTGAAGAAATAAATTTTGATGCATTATTTTCAGACTAAGTAGGTAAAAATTGTTGCAAAGGTGTCTTCTTTTAGTGATAAGTACTTACTTCGGTTAAAAGGATCTGGCTTCCAGCGTATTTGAGGTCCCAATTAAATTCACTTATGTAAGCATCAACCGACTGATCTTCGATGTAATGGTAATAGGTTTGGTTTAAGGTGGCCTTGTATAGCCATGTTGCTGCCCATTGCAATTCGTCCTGCATGTAGAAAATTATGTAATTACAAACCCTGATTTTCTGGGAATGAGAGATTCACAATCAAGACAGCAAATGATAAATAGTTTACATTGGAGCCAGAGAAAGAGCAGTAGAAGGGGCATTCTCCATCGAAGGTTCCTTTATAGCTTCCAGCAAATCTGAAGAGCTGCATGTGGTGACCAACATGGTATGAAGCATATCCACATAAGGTCACTTTCAAATGCTTAGATAACATGCATACATTACTAACCCTTCGGACAAAAATGGTGAATTTGTGTATTTTGTATGGAGATTATCGTGTGAAACTGTCTGTGACAATGGAACTTCATCTAAAGAACATTTATTTTCCGTCATAAATTTCCATTATACTACCTTTACAAGTGAGAATGGATGACAATGAAAATTTAAGAAGGAAAAAGTGGATTTTAGGGTGAAGACATTAGCACGAATTACCCAAGTATCTTAGAATATGCATAAGAAAAAGAGTTAAAGAATTTACAGATTTGGCCTTGTTGAGGAGTTTTCGAGCATATATTTGATCAATTTTGCGGAAGACAATAGAAGCAGCAGCCATTGCGGCAGCAGTTTCAGCAGCGATTTCAGTGCCAGGTTTATGCTCGTCAATCTCCAAGACAGTGCGAGGAGTCTGCATATTCTCAGGGCGAATCCAACACTGATGATCCAGCAGCGGATCTCCAACCTGAACATACAATCGATTGCGTTTCGAACTGCATTTCAGGAAATAATCGGTTCCCCATTTGACGGCATCTCTGACATTTTGGAGCTCCCCTGCAGCCTCCAGCTGAGACTCATAGAAGATGGCTCCCCATGCTAGTGTTGTCACAGTGAACGCCATTGGTAACCCATACTTCACATTGTCTCCAGCGTCATAGTATCCCCCTACCAGGTCCATCTGCACAAATTAATTTTGATATTGTAAACAAATATCACTTTTTCAAATGCAAACTAAGGTTTTTGCGGATTAATGTTCTCATGAAAGTTTTTTCAGGGAGGCTTATT
Organism: Suaeda aralocaspica; assembly: GCA_016808085.1. Classification (NCBI taxonomy): domain Eukaryota; kingdom Viridiplantae; phylum Streptophyta; class Magnoliopsida; order Caryophyllales; family Amaranthaceae; genus Suaeda; species Suaeda aralocaspica. The sequence goes on along the minus strand of PYUH01000338.1, from coordinate 128,431 downwards.
TTTTGGCTACTAAATTTATTCTCTTCCAAATTCCATTTAAAACTGGGGTTGCCTTAAACATGATTATATTTTATGAAGATTTGCTCGAACATGTTAGTATTCGGCTTGACTAGGGTTGATGACATTCATGAAAATAATTACGCTATGCTAGTCTAATTTAATATCCTCCTTAAATTTGCATTTATAGACTCAAAGTGTAAATTTCAACACAAACATTTGCAAGCTTGCCATCATCAAGGCCGGAATCACCACGCCAGGGAATCCTATTTGTTGGAGGTAGCTTGCCTGATCTTTGACATTCTAAGAACATAATGGACTTGGATAATGCCTCTTTGTAGTTGAACCCCCCTGCGGCTACTGCCTGTGTTATTGTTCCACCCAAAAGTACTATCATTATTGTCACCCATGCTGCTGTACCTGTTGATGCTACATTCATTTTTCGGTTTGAATTAATCTTCAATTTTCAGCCTCTTAGGAACTATTGCTTTTCTTGTAAATCGAATCCTTGTTATCGCATTTATGGGGATAATAGAAAACAATTATGTAGCAATATATTTTGTTTATCTTATATATTTCTGATTGGTTTTCTATGTATTTTGATTTATATTTTGTTATTATTATTATTTTTTTTTGCTTTTTTCTTTTTCCCTTCTTGAAGGGTGAAGGTTTGCTAATATGTGAAAAATGGTAAAACGTTGGAAAGATCTTGGAAGGAGAGGTACAAGGATAGCCAACCCACTTTTAATGGAATCCTAAATTTTCTAAATTGATTTGGTAATTAATAGTAAATTTACGCTGTTCACCATTTTGTTTCCATTATGTTTTAGAACCGAAGTTCAAGGGGATTGCATCAATTAATTCTATAATTACAGCGTTGTCGGTAATCTATTAAGATTTTGTAGTATGTTCTTTTAATGAATAACAAGATTTTTAAACCAAAGTTGTTTGCAACCATTTATATATTTAGGGTGTGTCTTCTATGCAACGGGTTGCATCTGTTGGAATTTTAGATGAAATTAGCGGGATTTCAAGAAACGATTTCTTAACATCTAAACAGGACTATTTGCATTTTTTGATACGTACAACACAATAAAGTTTAGGAACAACAAACTTTGATGCATGCTTAAATTTCGACCAAGAACAGGAAATAGAGTCTCAGAGGTTGCTCCTCTAGTTAGTCCACGAGCAACATATTAGAACCCACATATGCTAGAACAGAAGAGATAAATCTCTTGTTTTTGAAGGGAGGGAAAAACAGTAACTTTTAGGTTTTTGAGTTTTTACGTGAAAACTGAAAAATATGTTATTTTGTTCTACTAACTTTTCTTAATTTATGGTTGTGTTATATAACTATGATTAAGTCAGTAAAACCTATGTTGTTACTGGGCTTTCATTATTTAAGTCCAACCTATTACCCTTTGTGTGACCTTATAGGATTAAGTTAATAATAGTTGTAAGCCCAATGATATTTGCCTACTAGTCATATTTATTCTCTAGCAAGTAAATATGAANTCAAATGCAAACTAAGGTTTTTGCGGATTAATGTTCTCATGAAAGTTTTTTCAGGGAGGCTTATTTTTTGGCTACTAAATTTATTCTCTTCCAAATTCCATTTAAAACTGGGGTTGCCTTAAACATGATTATATTTTATGAAGATTTGCTCGAACATGTTAGTATTCGGCTTGACTAGGGTTGATGACATTCATGAAAATAATTACGCTATGCTAGTCTAATTTAATATCCTCCTTAAATTTGCATTTATAGACTCAAAGTGTAAATTTCAACACAAACATTTGCAAGCTTGCCATCATCAAGGCCGGAATCACCACGCCAGGGAATCCTATTTGTTGGAGGTAGCTTGCCTGATCTTTGACATTCTAAGAACATAATGGACTTGGATAATGCCTCTTTGTAGTTGAACCCCCCTGCGGCTACTGCCTGTGTTATTGTTCCACCCAAAAGTACTATCATTATTGTCACCCATGCTGCTGTACCTGTTGATGCTACATTCATTTTTCGGTTTGAATTAATCTTCAATTTTCAGCCTCTTAGGAACTATTGCTTTTCTTGTAAATCGAATCCTTGTTATCGCATTTATGGGGATAATAGAAAACAATTATGTAGCAATATATTTTGTTTATCTTATATATTTCTGATTGGTTTTCTATGTATTTTGATTTATATTTTGTTATTATTATTATTTTTTTTTGCTTTTTTCTTTTTCCCTTCTTGAAGGGTGAAGGTTTGCTAATATGTGAAAAATGGTAAAACGTTGGAAAGATCTTGGAAGGAGAGGTACAAGGATAGCCAACCCACTTTTAATGGAATCCTAAATTTTCTAAATTGATTTGGTAATTAATAGTAAATTTACGCTGTTCACCATTTTGTTTCCATTATGTTTTAGAACCGAAGTTCAAGGGGATTGCATCAATTAATTCTATAATTACAGCGTTGTCGGTAATCTATTAAGATTTTGTAGTATGTTCTTTTAATGAATAACAAGATTTTTAAACCAAAGTTGTTTGCAACCATTTATATATTTAGGGTGTGTCTTCTATGCAACGGGTTGCATCTGTTGGAATTTTAGATGAAATTAGCGGGATTTCAAGAAACGATTTCTTAACATCTAAACAGGACTATTTGCATTTTTTGATACGTACAACACAATAAAGTTTAGGAACAACAAACTTTGATGCATGCTTAAATTTCGACCAAGAACAGGAAATAGAGTCTCAGAGGTTGCTCCTCTAGTTAGTCCACGAGCAACATATTAGAACCCACATATGCTAGAACAGAAGAGATAAATCTCTTGTTTTTGAAGGGAGGGAAAAACAGTAACTTTTAGGTTTTTGAGTTTTTACGTGAAAACTGAAAAATATGTTATTTTGTTCTACTAACTTTTCTTAATTTATGGTTGTGTTATATAACTATGATTAAGTCAGTAAAACCTATGTTGTTACTGGGCTTTCATTATTTAAGTCCAACCTATTACCCTTTGTGTGACCTTATAGGATTAAGTTAATAATAGTTGTAAGCCCAATGATATTTGCCTACTAGTCATATTTATTCTCTAGCAAGTAAATATGAATATCTAACTTAACTTAATTATTATTTCCATAATTAAATCCTAATTATATTTAGTAATTGCTAATTCATCGAAGGACATTTCCTTCAATCTCCCACTTGTCCGAGATCAAGTGTGCAATTATAAATTCCTCAAGTCTCTTAATGCCTAAATTGACAATACTTAGTCATTCTCAAATTGGGTTCTTTGATTGCTGAGTTCGAACTGCTAAATTAAGGTTTAACTCTCTAAACTCCTTCTGCATGACCATGCTAATTTTCAGTTCTCGCTCATCAAGAGGCCCAGACAGCATTCCTATTAGATAGGAGGATTTATCCACTCTTCTATGACCATAACTCCCACTAAATTCTTACCTCACTCACCTGATTATTACCTTTATGACCTCCTTTTATGGCACGATGTTTGACACTGTCAAGGTCAAGCTAATTACCTTGTGGCTATTAAGACATACTCATGTATAAGGAATCTACTAAATATAAAACTTCAATTTTTCTTTTGAAAGATAGGTCAAGTATCAATGTACCATACATTCATATAATTAATTAAACATCCCTATGTTCCCATACACTACAACATAAATGTCCTTCGGTTACACTAAAGTTGTAACACTCTATATGATGTAACACTTTATAATAAGTAACACTTAAAGATATCACCTTTTCAAATGTAACACTATGATGTAGCACTTTTTTCTTAGTAACACTTTATTGGTAACACATTTTAATAGGTAGCTCTTTAATGTAATAGTTCTTGAATAGTAACATTTTCGAGGTATCACTTTTAGGGAACCATAATTGATTAGCACCAATTCAAGGCACTCCATCTATTGGCGGATACAAAATGAACCATATCTAATTTGAGAGATGAAAAAAAAAAAGTCATCTCTAATTTTGAGATGGATATCAGAGAACCATCACTAAGATACTATTTGGTAATTCAGTTCAGTGACCTAAAATAAGTAGTTGCTAAACTTTTAAGACCCTGTTTTTTTGGACTAAAATAAAAATGAACTGAATTGAACTTAAAGGAGTTGAACTGAACTGAAGTAAACTGAATTGAACTGAAGTGGACTGAAATAAAGTAGTAATTATAATAAAGATGAGCTGAACTGAAGTGGACTGAACTGAATTGAAATGAACTGAATAGAGCTGAACTGAACTTAATTGAATTGAACTTAACTTAAGTACCAATAATTTAAATCCAAAAGAACAGGGCCTAAGTTACCTTAAATAGTTGTGTTTGGGGAATGAGTTGAAATAAATTTAAGCTCGAATTTTGACTGAAATTGATTTGCTATTAAAAGTAGCAACTCATTTAAGGTGCTAAAATTTTCAGCTACTTTATCAATTCAGCTTGTTTCAGTTACCTTATCAATGAAAGCTTTATTTCAGCTTATGTTCCCAAACATTGCCTAAAAAGTTTATAATTAATTTAAGGGCTTTCTGACTTGGCTTTGTTGTTGTCGATTTACTTTTGGTAAACTAGGATTATACATTTTTACAATAAAACTTTATTTCGATGTATAGAAATTATTTTTACCAAAGTAAATTCATTTTATTAATATCATTAATAATTTTTCGATTGAAAATAAGTTTTACAAAATTAAATTTATTTTTACTAAACTAGAACTATTTTTCTAATGCACCTATATATTTTTTCACCGTTTCACTTCCACCCTAACATCGCTCTACATACTTCACACTTTCACCTTCACCAACGTTGACCCTCACCTCAATTAACTTAGCATACCTTCCAAACCCCAACAATTGCTCGCATACCCATCTCTTTCTTTTCTCTTCTGCTTACAAATCTCTAATTCCATATGTTTAAGCTTTAGTTTTAAATCAAAAAAAAAACCTGATCCAAATAAATTCATCAATTTATGCTCGATCGTTTCATCTTCATTCTTCTCTTGTCATGGGTTTATAATTTCTGACAAATCAATTGCAATCTAGGGTTATATATGACGAATTCATATTCAGTTTCTTCACACAAAAAAGGATGAATTTTATGTAATAGATCAGGTAAAGACGAATCTGAATACTATTATACTCAATTTTCTTTTCATCTCTCATGGATGCCAGTTTTAATTTAAGCATTTAGGGTAAAGTCTTAGGTCTGTGTTCAGTTACACTTAAATGTCAAATTCAGATTACAAGTTGGCATGTATTTTGTTTTTCAAATTTGTTGCTGTGCTAATTTAATAATTTATATGCCAGAAATTATTGACTTATGTTGTCGAGTTAAACTGAAAATTGGTTTCAGGCTTGTTTGGCGAAGAAAGAACCTTATAATGCCATATTTGCGCAAACCAATTTTTTTTAATTTATAATAATTATCCTGAAAATCACTAACTTAATAGATTCTTCGTTGACGCTAAATTATTTGGCATTGTGGACTTGGGATATTATTAAAAAGGAAAAATTGTCAGAACACACCTTTTATAATTAGTGTTTTGCGAAAACACACCTTTTAAAAATCACCTTGTCTCGTTTTCAGGCAATGACTCGTATTTTCCGGCGTTGACTAAGCTTATTTTTTCTAATGACATCCCAAATGTTATTTTTGCACTCTAGTTTATATTTTAACAACATTATCCTCTATTCTCCATACCCAAATTTTAAACTTTCCAACTATCTTAGTATTTGCATTGAATTGTATTCATCAAGCAAGTTCACATTAATTACCCTCTCAATCATTCTCTTTTCTTTTCTTTTCATTGCTCACCACTGTGTTCGTTTGTTCTCATCACTAATTCTGTTTTCATTTTTTTTGGTCGTTTGTTCTCTCGCCATTTTCATGGATGATAAAGGGAAGAAGAAGAAATTCATGTTTGTCACTATTGTTGTTAATTTTTGCTAAAATTAAATTTTGTGAAGTTATATTTTGTTCATGCATTTTGATTTTTGGATTGAATTTCATATATAGTTGAATGGGTATGTTTTCGTTGATGATACAATTTGATTTCGTTTGAATAGTTTAACCATCTTGTTGTAAAAAAGAGAAGAAGAGATGAAGGAAGCCCAACAACGCATAAACTCTAATTCAATTTTTACAGAGATGAAGGAGGGGAAGAAGATGGATGAGAGTGTGAAAAGAGAAGAAGAGAAGAATATAATGACCCCCTTGAGTCACGAAAAAAAAGGGAAATTGGGGAAGCATTTTGGAGGGAAAAAAGAAGAGTGTGAATAGGAAAAAAGAAGAGGAAAATTTGAGTCAACATCGGAAACTGGTGGTCAACCCCGGAAAAGTGACATTAGGTTTGTCTTTGCAAAAAAAATTATTTAAGGTGTGTTTTCGCAAAAAGATTTTTAAAAGGTGTCTTTTCGCAAAAAACTGATTATAAAAGGTGTGTTCTGATAATTTTTCCTATTAAAAAATGAATGAGGATAGAAGTTGATTCTACTTTATGAATTACTATCATTGGATGTTTGTATCTTGTTTAGGAGATGAAGGTGATAATGATGCTTATGATTTTAGTTTCTCAATTACTGTATAACTTGATATGAATCATAATAGTCAACGTGCCTTACTATTGTACAATTTGGAGAAATAATTATTATTCTAACAATAACTATTCTACTACCTTAAAATTTGGGAAGCTAATATGCTTATCAAAAGTTGATAAAGGAAATTAAAGTTTTTGTTTCGGGTAGAAACAATATGATCCTAAATGAGAATCTTGATTGAATAGGAAAGGATCAAAATCAAAGAGGTGCAAGGTCCGAAGATGATATCCGAAAGTCCTGCACAAGTAAAAGAAGTTACTAGCCTCAGGGGAAGTCTAAATGTATATTAGCTTGAGAGTAATTAAATGTCAAATAGCGTCCGAATTGAATTACCTCAAGAGGTCCATAAAATGCTTGTATTTATAGATAAATGTCACCTTTTGTATGGCGGTTTGATGCCACTTGTCTAAGAATGTCGAAGGTCGAAAGGCCATGTAGTGGACTTATAGTTTGGGCTTTTGGGCCGCTTGTAATAATTGCTTGTACATTATACGGGTTAGCCCATATGTTTAATGTAGGCTGGGCCTTGACATTTAATAAAAAATATGTTCAATTGTTTGTGTTTATTTTTCTAGGCTTGGCCCATTTGAATTCCATTGGGCCCAAGTGTAGTTACTTGGGTACCTAAACAACTGGCCCCCCAATACCTGTTTTCGGATAAAAAATCTGAATTAGGTGTTCGGAAAATTCGAAAATACACTTGGGATTTTTTTTTTTTTTAAATTTTTGGCGGGAATTTGAATGGGTTTGAATGACTGTTGGGTGGTAATGATTTGAACATTAACTTCTTTTGAAAGTCGCGAACAGGAATGTGCATTTTTCAAAGGTGGCTGTTCAGATTTAATCATTGCCCCTATAAATAGTTGAGGAGTGAGAGAATTTAGAAGTTTTACTCACAAACTCTCATACAAACTCTCTTTTTTTGCTCTGAAAATCACACTTGTACTTCCATTGCAATTTCCAAAACTTCTTCTGAAAAACGAATTCCAAGACTTTGAGCGCCTTCGACTTCTCTACTAGAAAAGGTAATTTGGTTCGACTTTTCCCTTTTCTATCGGTGCTTTTTACCTGTTTATTCCTTTTTAGTTCGATGGAACTGTTTCCCGGACCTTTAGGCTTTAGCTCCAATTATTAGTATTTTTTTACTTAAAATGGCACCCAAGACTAAGACACATTCTTCATCTTCGGACACCTTCAAACGTGACCTTACTGATGAGGAGATTCGTAATGCCCGAAGGAGTGAGTTACTTTGTAGGCCCCGGTTAGGTACTTCGGATGAGGGGCTAGTGCTGGTGGGGTTGGGACTGCTGACTGCCCTATTCCGGCAGTTCCGATCCGAAGTGTTGGTCCTAGTGGGGAGACCAGCACTTCAGGTGGTTTCGGGGATGTGACCCCCGAAAGACCGTTAGATGAGAGGGAGTTATTTTGGGATTCGCCTATAAAGAATCGTGGTCTCATCTCGTCCAAGGTTAACTCGAAGTGGCTTAAGAAGGCCACTCAGGAAGATTATGTCGCAGCTGTCGAACACTTATATGGGATTATGGAGTCCGATGGCTATTGGCTTCGTCTTCCCAGACTTTCGGCCTCTATTGCTTCCCCCCC
>PYUH01000338.1:100005-120221 GCA_016808085.1 Suaeda aralocaspica | reverse complement strand
CCCCCCCCCCCCCCCCCACCCCCAACTAACGGAGATTATATTACTATATATCTTCGTCTGTTGGAGCATGGTCTGCGCTTCCTCCTCCATCCTTTCATAGTTGAGGTCCTCAACTGCTACAACATAAGCCTTGCCTAACTGACACCGCTCAGTATAAAGAGGATGGTTTCGTACATATGGGCGTGTACATTTTGCGGTTTTAGGCCATCACTTGTGGCCTGAGACCACTTGGTTTTCTTGTCCCCTAACAACAAAGCTGTGGAGGGTGGTAGTTGGTGGAGTTTCGCCAACAGGGACGAGAAAACTGTCCTCCATCCTTATGCGGATTTCGATAAGGAGTGGAAGAAAGCGTTTCTGTTCGTGAGGGTGCCCACCAAACAGGCCACCCGAAACGCTTCAGGGCGCCCCGATGGTTGGTGAAGCCCAATGCTAATGCCTCCTTTCTAAATGGGTCGACTCCGACCGAAAGTGAGATGGTGCAGATTAGATTCTTTTCTGCCGATAGATCTGGCGACACCAAACATTCCGTTCTCAAATACTGGCTTCATAGCAGCAATCTGATTATGAAGGAAGAGTATTTGGCCGTATGCGGTCTCAGCCGAAAGCTTAAAGGTGATTACTTGAAGGCCGAAGCTGGGGCCGTTTATAATGCTCTACATATTCTTTCTTCTTTGATATCATCATGTTTTTTTTTTTTTTTTTTTTTTGTCCGAAACTAAATGTTTCGTCTCCTTTGTCCATAGGAATCGCCGGGAAAGGAACTCAAACCCTTCCCATGGACAAACTTTACCAACCCATATCATGCTTAGTGATTCTAAGCATGACAGGACGGGAAGGGACGGTTCGTCCACAGGCACACGTACCGGAAACGTGCACGACCGAATAGGTGCACAACAGACCATTCACAGCGGGATCGGGAGGCGTATGTCCCCAATCCCGGAAGACTTGCATCAAGAGGGCCAGAGGGAGAGAACACGCTCTCCAAGAGCAAGACGTTCTCCCCGCCAGGAACCTTATGATCCTAGGGGGTCATCAAAATTTATGATCCCCGAAAGATCGGCATTCTCACCTTGGATCCTCGAAGAAAGGATTCTGAAGGTGAAATTACCATCATCCCTTCGTTACGACTGATCCTAACGATCATGTCGCCGCGTATGAAGGACAAATGTACTTAAGCCAGTACACCGAAGCAACTTGGTGTAAAATCTTCCCAACCACTCTAGTTGGGATAGCACAAAGCTGGTTCTCCAAGGGATTGTAGAGTGGGTCGGTTTCGGGGTACCACGACCTTAAAAACAAGTTCCGAGCTAAGTTTGTTAGCTCGAACAGGAGAGAAAAGACAGCAGCCGAACTCATCGGCATCAAACAAAATGATGGGGAAAGCCTTCGGGACTACCTCACTCGCTTCAGTACTGAAGCAGCTATGATCACTGACCTCCTTCAGGATGTAGCAACCTTTGCACTCCAATCTGGACTGCGAAGGGGAACATATCTTGACCACCTAGTCATGACAGCCCCCAAAACTATGGAGTATGCCCTCCGTGCATCCGATGGGTTTATCCAGGCAGAGGAATGGAACAAAAGCATGTCTTCGAAGAAGGATAAGAACAAGATCCAGGGCGACAAACCAGATGGGCAAAAGAAGGGCCAGAACAAAGATTCTGACATCAGGTTGGAACAAAAAAAAGTTGAGCCCTAGTACGACAATTACATTCCACTGACTACCACGCGGGCAAAAATTTTTGCCACGCACAAGGAGGATGGCCAGTGGAAGAAGCCGAAATCTCTTGCTGCTAAGAACTAGAGGAACAAAAAGAAATGGTGCGACTTCCATGATTCTCATGCACATGACACCGAAGAATGCTTTCAGCTGAAAGACCAGATAGAGGACCTAGTGAGAAGAGGATACCTCGATCAATATTTGGCTGACAGGCGAAAGGAGAAACAAGTAGAGAAGGACAGTAGGGAACTCGATTATTCCCGAAAGGGAAAAGCACCCGAAGGAAAAATTGTTATTCATGTCATTTCAGGAGGGACTTCCTCCCGAAACGCATGTAGGCAACACCTCCGAAGTTTGACACACGAGGTCAGCTTCAGTGCATTGGGTGGACCTTCTGCGAATGAACCAAATATGACGTTCACGTCTGACGACTGTCAAGGGGTCTCCTTCTCGCACGATGATCCGTTGGTAATTTCTTTGGATGTCGCCAGTCATGATGGACGGAGGATCATCCGCAAACATCCTCTTCAGGGAAGCCTTTGACGCAATGAGGTTAGACAAAAAATACCTGATTCCCATCAACTACCCTGTCATCGGGTTCAATGGCTCTTCGGCCATTCTCGATGGGAAAATAGCATTGCCAACGACCTTCGGCAATGGAAAGGAAGCGAAGAACATTATGGCCGAATTCCTAGTCATAAATGTACCTTCGGTGTACAACATCATCATGGGGAGACCCATGATCTACCATATCCAGGGAGTCGTGTCTACATACCATCAGATGATGATCTATGTTTCGGACGATGGCTTTCCTGAGAGGCTAAGGGGCAACCAAGAGGCTGCCCGAAAGTGCTACTACGCTGCCATCAAAACCCCGAACTCCAAAAAGGAAAGGGACGATGGCAACGGCGCTGATAGAGAGCACAAAAGGCCGAAGCATGAGGAGTCAGGGAATTTGACCCCTGACCAAGACATGGAGGACATTGAATTGTCCGAGGGAAATCCAGACCGATTGACCAAAATTGGCGTCGGTCTTAGCTCAGATTTGAGGATAAACCTCAATGAGTAGTTATGAGAGAACGAAGACATTTTTTCCTTCTCGGCGGTCGAAGTGGCTGGGATCAACCCCACGCTCATAACTCACAAATTGAGTGTTTGGCTGATCACAAGCCGACGAAACAGAAAAGGCGGAACTATTCTGCCGAGAAAAACAAAGCCATCACCGAAGAGGTTAAAAAGCTTCGGGACGAACAGTTCATAGAGCCGTGCACCTACCCGGAGTGGCTTGCTAATGTAGTGATGGTCAAGAAGCCCAACGGCAGCTGGAGAATGTGTGTTGACTACACAGACCTCAACAAAGCATGTCCGAAAGACTTTTATCTACTGCTTAGAATTGACCAGCTAGTCGATTCAACAAGTGGACATGCCTTGTTGAGCTTCATGGACGCCTTCTCTGGCTACCATCAAATTTTCATGCACCCGGACGATAAAGCTAAAACAACTTTTATCATAAGCCAAGGGGTGTACAACTATATCATGATGCCTTTCGGATTGAAAAATGCGGTGGCCACATATCAACGCCTGGTTGATCATGTCTTCGCCGACCAACGAGGACGAAACATGGAAGTTTATGTTGACGATTCTATCGTCAAAAGCAAAACCGATGACGATCACGTCATCGATCTTCAAGAGACATTCCATAACTTGCGACGTCACAACATGAAATTAAATCCGAAGAAAGTAGCACTCAGCCTCCCCGAGCCAAAAACAAAAAGAGACATCCAACGGCTAACCGGAAGAATGGCTGCCTGTCTCGATTCATCTCTGAAGCATCGAAAAAGGGTTTACCTTTCTTCAAAGCTTTAAAGCTCCAAACAAGACTTGGTTTGGGGAGAAGAGCAGAAACTGGCATTCGGAGGCCTCAAAGAGCACCTGGCTAACTTACCCACATTAGCCAGGCCATCGGAGGGAGAAGCACTGTTTCTGTACGTGGCTGTCAGCCCTGCGACCGTCAGCGCGGTACTTTTAAAAGAAGAAGACAAAGTGCAAAAGCCAATCTATTTTTTCAGCCACGCATTGACGGATGCTGAAACGAGATATCCTCTTCTAGAAAGGGTCGCCTACGCGGTCGTAATCGCGGCTCGTAAGCTTCGACCGTATTTCGACGCACACTAGATCTTCGTTCTAACAGACCAGCCCTTGAAAAAGGTGTTGGGAAAAGTAGAAAAATCCGGACGCTTGACAAAATGGGCATTCGAACTAACCTAGTTCGGAATTTCATATACCCCAAGGATGGCTATTAAGGCCCAAGCCTTAGCTGATTTCTTGGTCGAATGCTCTTACCAAGAACTATCGGAGGAGGAGTCGAAAGTTTGGCAACTCTTCACCGATGGTTCTTCAACGGTGAATAGTTCGGGGGCAGGAGTGGTGTTGATAACACCCGAAGGACAATCAATCGAGTACGCACTCAATTTCTCTTATAAAGCCTCCAATAACGAGGCCAAATACGAGGCAGCCATGGCTGGTATCGAGCTCTGCATAGCTATGGACGCTGAACTTGTTCATCTTAAAACAGATTCTCTACTGGTAGGAAATCAAGTCCGGGGCGAATATGAAGCAAAGGAGCCAAGCATGATTTTATATTTTTCAAAAATTAAAACTTTAATTGCCACATTGAGAAGTTTTGAGGTGGAACTAATCCAAGAGTCCAAAACACTCAAGCCGATGCTTTGTCCAAATTGGCTAGCTCGACTCTATCTGAGCGTAGCCGATCGGTTTACTTGGAGGTACACACCAAAAGGAGCATCGACATTGATGTGGCTGAAATGAACTCAATCACATTGGAACCAAGTTGGATGGATCCAATATACGCATACAAACAACATAGAGAACTCCCCGAAGATAAGAGTTAGGCATCCAAGATTAAAAGGAGAGCTTCAAGATTTATCATCTTCCACGGAGAGTTGCTTCGGAAGTCATTTTCTCTACCCCTATTACGATGTGTCGGGCCAACGAACGCCGATTACATACTAACGGAGATCCACCAGGGGATATGCGGCAACCACATTGGGGGCCGAGCCCTAGCACACAAGGCCCTTCGGGAAGGATTCTACTAGCCAACAATGATAGCCGAAGCAAAGGCATTGGTCATCAAATGTGATAAATGCCAACGGTTTGCTCCCGTTATTCATCAACCGGCCAGGGATCTTCAACCAATCTTGAACCCCTTGCCTTTCGTGCAATGGGGACTGGACATCTTGGGACCATTCATCTTGGGACATCTTGGGACCATTTCTACAAGCAGTTTACCAGAAACGCTGGCTGATAGTTGGTATCAACTACTTCAGCAAATGGATTGAGGCCGAAGCCATATCGAACATTTCAGATTGAACGGTCCGAAAGTTCATCTGGCAGAACATAATCACCCGATTTGGCATCCCAAGGGTTGTCGTCTTTGACCACGGAAAGCAGTTTGACAACCTCCCTTTGCGAAATTACACAGAGCAATTCGGGATTAAACTTGCTTATTTAGCTGTTTGTCACCCACAAAGCAACGGGTAAGCCGAAGCGGCAAATAAGCTAATCTTAGGAGCATTGAGGAAAAGATGTGAAGAACTAAAAGCCAAGTGGCTGGATGAGCTGCCTGACACTCTGTGGGCGCTTCGGACCATAGAGAAAGAGGCAACGGGGCAAACTTCGTTCATCCTTGTCTATGGATCCGAAGCAATTCTACCGGTTGAAATCGGCACCAATAGTCTAAGAGTGGCTGCCTTTTCTGCTGAAAATGAAGAAAATAAAAAAGAAGCCCTTGATCTCCTAGACGAAGTAAGAGACGAATTAAGGCAGAAAATGGCCATTTATAAACAACGCATTAGTAGGCAGTACAATCGAACGGTTAACTCTAGACCTCTCCAAGTAGGAGACCTTGTGCTACGAAATGCAGCAGCAGTCCGGAAGGACAAGATACATGGCAAGCTTTCGGCAAACTGGCAAGGACCTTATGAGATATATGAGCAGCTCCAACCTGGGACATACCGTCTTCGGGATTTGGAAGGCAATGAAATAAAAAATCATTGGAATGTTGATGGCTTGAAGAAGTACTTTGTATAATCTTGTAAGGAAAACCCCGAAGCATGTAAAACGTATACTCATCAATAATTTAGACATTTTCATTAGACATACGTGTACAAAACACGCCTATGACATTTGACTACGCAAAAATGTTGTAAAGGTGAAGGCCGACGCTGGAAACAACAACCTTTACCCCATCAACTATCCTTTCGGATTACACCCGAAAGGATTACAGGACTTGGTGTCTGATCTTTGTTGATCCAGACTTACACCCAAGTCCACCGTACAAAATGTTGTAAGGGCAAAGGCTGACGCTGGAAACAGCAGCCTTTACCTCATCAACTATCCTTTCAGATTACACCCGAAAGGATTACAGGACTTGGTGTCTGATCCTTGTTCATTAAGACTTACACCCAAGTCCACCCTACAAAATGTTGTAAGGGTGAAGGCCGACGCTGGAAACAGCAGCCTTTACCCCATCAACTATCCTTTCGGATTACACCCGAAAGGATTACAGTGCTTGGCGTCTGATCTTTGTTGATCTAGACTTACACCCAAGTCCACCCTACAAAATGTTGTAAGGGTGAAGGCAGACGCTGGAAACAGCAGCCTTTACCCCATCAAGTATCCTTTCGGATTACACCCGAAAAAATTACAGGATTTGGTGTTTGATCTTTGATGATCCAGACCTACACCCAAGTCCAATGTACAAAAATGTTGTAAGGGTGAAGGCTAATGCTGGAAACAGCAGCCTTTACCCCATCAACTATCTCTTCGGATTACACCCGAAAGGATATGCTGAAATGATGAAGGATAATTCTGAAAGCACCAACTTCCATCCCATCTGCTATACTTTAAAACATAAGGCAAAGAATATAAATATGTGTGCTTATTCAAATATAGAATTGAAATGTAAACAAGCTTATATAAATTTCCTCAAATATAGAATTGAAATGTAAACAAGCTTATATAAATTTCAAAGTCATACAAATGCTTCGGTAAAACCGAAACTGTTCACAAGTAGCAAAAGTACTCAAGTGTGAATTCTGCAGCCGTCCACAAAGGGACAAACAACCACCGAAGTACAAATGCGGAAAAATAAATCTAAGACTACCAAAACGCATAATGTTTGTACATGGGAGGCTGGAACAAAAAACTTAAGCAAAAGACCATAAAGGAGAATCAGCTTGAGGCACAACTTTCCGAAGACGACTGCCCGAGTTCCTATGCTTCAGACTTAGCTTCTTCTTGATTAGAAGCTTCAGACACGTCAGCATCCAAAGGGCCAGCAGCTGAAGAACTGTTGGGAGCAACAGTCTCTTGCATCACTGCTTCAGCAACCCTGGCAATTTCGGCTTCAACAGCCTCTTGGATGACCACATCAGCCAGCTTCTCTATCTCAGCATCGGCGGATTCCCTTCGGTCAAGCTCTGCAATCACTTCGAGTTAACGAGCCGAAGGCTCTAGAACTTCTTTGCCACCCTTGGCAAAGAGGTCTTCGACATCTAACCAAGGGAACGTTGGTTCCCGATGTAGAACAAGACGAAGGGCCACGTCCCAACCCTTGGAGAACCCTTCTTCCTTTTTGGCCTTAAAAGCAGCCAACTGCTTTTTGAGCTCAACAATTTTGGCTTCAGCAGCTTCCTTAGCCTTAAGGAGATCAGAATTCTCCTCTTCCTTCTTTCGAAGCTGTTCACCCATTGTGTCCATAAGAGAGATCCTAAGAGGTGTTTAGGGGACAAAAACGATCGTGGGGGGATCTGTGGAGGTCCATAGCACGTGCTAAAAAAAAACGGGGTGAAAAAGTGACGGAGCCCAAGACGGCTCCTTCGAGGGCCTGAAAAAAGGCTATTATTATTCACGGTTTTTTGGAGTTCAGGGGTCCCGGATAAAAAAAGCCTCGTAAATCGACCGGGTTGCCCATAAGGTGGAGGTCTATAGCACGTGGTAAAAAAATTGGGGCAAAAAAGTGACGGGGCACAGGACAGCCCCTCCCGGGGCCTTTAACTAAGGCTCTTATTCATTGTTTTTTGGGATTCAGGGGCCCCGAAAAAAAAATCCCGGAAATCGGCCGGGGCACCAGTAAGGTAAAAATAGGAACCCAGACCAAAGGATTCGGGATGAAAAGGTCATATGAGAGATGATAAGAAGGCCTTAGACGATTGCATGTAAGGTTGTTTTTCCCCTCACTAGAAGAGGCCATAAGAGGGATCCTAAGAGGTGTTTAGGGGCCGAAAACAATCATGGGAGGGGGNTGGTGGGGGGCAAAAAAAAAGGGGGGGGGGGGGGGGGGTGCTTTGGAGGTCCATAGCATGTGGTGAAAACACGATGCGAAAAAGTGACGGGGCTTAAAACAAAGGCTATTCACTGCTTTGGAGGTCTATATCATATGGTAAAAAAACGGGGCGAAAATGTGACGGATCCCGTGACGGCCCCTGCAGGGGCCTAAAGCAAACGCTATTATTCACTGTTTTTTGGGGTTCAGGGCTCCCGGGGAAAAAAATGCCTGAAATCGAATGGGGGTGGCCGTAACGTAAAAATATGAACCGAGACCAAGGGATTCGGGGTGAAAAGGTCATCAGGGATGATAAGAAGGCCTTAGACGATTGCATATAAGGTTGTTTTTCCCCTATCAAGAAGAGGCCATAAGAGGGATCCTAAGAGGTGTTTAGGGGCCGAAATCGATCGTGGGGGGTGCTGTGGAGGTCCATAGCACGTGGTAAAAAAGTAGGGCGAAAAAGTGACGGGTCCCTAACCACCTCTTACGATCGCTGTCATGGCCTTTTCCAATGAGGGGAAAAACAGCCTCATATGCAATTGTCGAAGGCCTTCTTATCATCCCTCATATGACCTTTTCACCGCGAATCCTTTGCTTTGGGTTAATATTTTTACCTTACGGGCACCCGGGTTGACTTCTGGGTTTTTTTTTTTTTCAAGGACACCTGAACCCAAAAAACAGTGAATAATAAATAGCCTTTGTTTCAGGCACCCGGAGGGGCCGTCCCGGGCCCCATCACTTTTTCCCCCGTTTTTTTACCACGTGCTATAGACCTCCATAATACCCCCACGATCATTTTCGTCCAATAAACACCTCTTAAGATCCGTTTTATGGCCTTTTCTTGAGAGGGGAAAAACAACCTTATAGGCAATCGTCTAAGGGCTTCTTATCATCCCTCATATGACCTTTTCACCCCGAATCCTTTGGTCTGGCTTCCTAGTTTTACCTTACGCCCCTGTCGACTTCCGGGATTTTTTTTCTGGGACCCCTGAACCCCCAAAAGTAGTGAATAATAAAGAGCCTCTATTTTAGGCACCCGGAGCGGCCGTCTCGGGGCCCGTCACTTTTTCGCCTCGTTTTTTTACCTACTGCTATTGCCCCCCACAGCACCCCCCATGATCATTTTCGGTCTATAAAACCCTCTTAGGATCCCTCTTATGGCCTCTTCCACAGAGGGGAGAACAGCCTTATATGCAATCGTCTAAAGCCTTCTTATAATCCCTCATATGACCTTTTCAACGAACCCTTTGGTCTGGGGACCTATTTTTACCTTACAGGCACCCCGATCGTTTTCGAGGATCCTTGAACCCCAAAAAACAGTGAATAATAAATAACCTTAATTTCAAGCCCCCGGAGGGGCTGTATGTGGCCTGTCACTTTTTCGCCCCGTTTTTTTATCATGTGCTATGGACCTCCACAGCACCCCCACAATCATTTTCGGCCTATAAACACCTCTTAGGATCCTATATTACCTTATGGGCACCCCGATCGATTTCCGGGATTTTTTTTTCCGGGACCTCTGAACCCCAAAAATTAGTGAATAATATCCTTTCTTTCAGGCCCACGGAGGGTCGTCCTGGGCCCTGTCACTTTTGCGCTCCGTTTTTTACCATGCGCTATGGACCTCCACAGCAACCCCATGATCGTTTTCGGCCCCCGAACACCTCTTAGGATCCCTCTTAGGGTCTCTTCTAGAGAGGGGGAAAACAACCTTATCTGCAATCGTCTAAGGCTTTCTTATCATCCCTCATATGACCTTTTCACACCGAATCCATTGGTCTGGGTTCCTACATTTACCTTACGTGTTCCCTATTCGATTTCCGAGATTTATTTTACGGGACCCTTAAACCACAAAAAAAGTTAATAATAACCTTTGTTTTAGGACCGCGGAGGGGCCGTCCCGGGTTCTCTCACTTTTTCGCCCCGTTTTTTTTACCACGTGCTATGGACCTCCACAGCACCCCCTCCCCTCATGATCGTTTTCGGTGCCTAAACACCTATTATTATCCCTCTTATGGCGTCTTCTTGAGAGGGGAAAAACAGCATTATATGCAATCGTCTAAAGCCTTCTTATCATGCTTCATATGACTTTTTTACCCCGAATTCTTTGGTCTGGGTTCCTATTTTTACCTTACGGGCACCGCAGTCGATTTTCGGGACCCCTAAACCACCAAAAACAATGAATAATATCCTTTGTTTTAAGCCCTAGAGGGTTGTCCCGAGCGCTATGACTTTTTCGCCCCGTTTTTAGACCACGTGTAATAGATCTCCTCAACACCCGCCACGATCGTTTTCGACCACTAAACACCTCTTAGGATCTCTTTGATGGGCTCTTCAAGAGAGGGGAAAAACAGTCTTATATGCAATCGTCTAATGCCTTCTTATCATCCCTCATATGACCTTTTCACCGTGAATCCTTAGGTCTGGGTTCCTATTTATACCTTACGGGCACCCCGGTCGATTTCCAGGATTTATTTTCCGGGACCCCTAAACCCCAAAATGAGCGAATAATAGTCTTTGTTTTAGGCCCCTGAAGGGGCCGTCCTGGGCCTCGTCACTTTTTTACCCCGTTTATTTTTTTACCACTTGCTTTGGACCTCCACAGCACCCCCCACGATCGTTTTCTGTCCCTAAACACCTCTTGAAAAACAGCCTTATATGCAATCATCTATGGCCTTCGTATCATCCTTCATATGACATTTTCACCCCGATTTCCGGGAATATTTTTTTCGGGACCCCTTAACCCAAAAAACAGTCAATAATAGCCTTTGTGTCAGACCTCCAGAGGGTAGTCCCGGGCCCCGTCACTTTTTCGGCCCATTTTTTTACCACATGCTATGGACCTCGACAACAACCGCCACGGTCGTTTTCAGTCCCTAAGCACCTATTAGGATCTCCCTTATGGTCTCTTCCAGAGAGGGGAATAACAGCCTTATATGCAATCGTCTAAGGCCTTCTTATCATCCCTCATATGACCTTTACACCCTGAATCCTTTGGTCTGGGTTCCTATTTTTACCTCACGAGCACCCCGGTCAATTTTCGGGATTATTTTTTCGGGGACCCCTGAACCCCAAAAAACAGTTAATGACAAATAGCCTTTGTTTCAGACCCCCGGTGGGGCCGTCTCCGGTCCCGTCACTTTTTCACCCCGTTTTTTTACCTCGTGATATGGACCTCCACTGAACTCCCCACGATCGTTTTCGGCCCCTAAACATCTCTTAGCATCCCTCTTATGGCCTCTTCCAGAGAGGGGAAAAACAGCCTTATATGCAATCGTCTTAGGCCTTCTTATCCTCCCTCATATGACCTTTTCTCCCCGAATCCTTTGGTCTGAATTCATATTTTTACCTTACGGGCACCCCAATCAATTTCCGGGATTTTTTTTACGGGACCCCTGAACACCAAAAAACAATGAATAATAATAGCCTTTGTTCGAGACCCCGAGAAGGGCCGCCCCGGGCAACATCACTTTTTCGCCCCATTTTTTTTAACACGTGCTATAGATCTCCATATTACCCCTACGATCGTTTTCGACACTTAAAAACTTCTTAGGACCCCTCTTGTGGCCTCTTCTAGAGAGGGGAAAAACCGCCTTATATGCACTCGTCTAAGCCGTTCTTATCATCCCTCATATGACCTTTTCACTCCGAATCCTTTGGTCTGGGTTCCTATTTTTAACCTGTGAGTACCCAGTCGATTTACGGGATTTTTTTTTCCGGGACCCCTAAACCCCGAAAAACAGTGAATAATAAATAGCCTTTATTTCAGGTCCTCGGAGGGGCCGTACCGTGCCCCGTCACTTTTTCGCCCCGTTTTTTCACCCCGAAACCTTTGGTCTTGTTTCTTCTTTTTTTTTTTTCGGGACGCCTGAACCCCGAAAAATAGTGAATAACAATAGCCTTTGTTTCAGGCCCCTAGAGGGGTCGTCTCGGGCCCTCTCATTTTTTCGCCCCATTTTTTTTACCACGTGATATGGACCTCCACAACAATCGCCACCATTGTTTGCGGCACTAAACACCTCTTAGGATCCCTCTTACGGCCTCCTCCAGAGAGGGGAAAAACAGGCTGATATGCAATCATCTAAGGTCCTCTTATCATCCTTCATATGACCTTTTCACCCCGAATTCTTTGGTTTGAGTTCATATTTTTACCTTACGGGCACCCCAGTCGATTTCAAGGATTTTGTTTTTCGGGATCCTTAAACCCCATAAAACAGTGAATATTAATAGCCTTTGTTTCAAGTCCCCAAAGGGGCCACCCGGGCCCCGCCCCGTTTTTTTTTTTACTAAATGCTATGGACCTCCACAGCAACCCCCACGATTGTTTTCGGTCCCTAAACACCTCTTAGGATCCCTCTTATTGCCTCTTCCAGAGATGGGAAAAACAGGTTTCTATGCAATCGTCCAATGCTTTCTTATCATCCCTCATATGAACTTTTCACCCCGAATGCTTTCCAATGCTTTCCAGAGACGGGGCCTCGAACGGCCCCGCTAGGTGCCTGAAATAAAGGGTATTATTGTTCACATTTTTTGGGGTTTGGGGGTCCCAAAAAAAAAAATCTGGGAAATCGGCTGGGGTGCCCGTAAGGTAAAAATAGGAACCCATACTGAAGGATTCGGGGTGAAAAGGTCGTACGAGGGATGATAAGAAGGACTAAAACGATGGCATGTAAGGTTGTTTTTCCGCTATCTGGAAGAGGCCATAAGAGGGATCCTAAGAGGTGTTTAGGGGCCGAAAACGATTGTGGGGGCTGTTGTGGAGGTCCATAGCATGTGGTAAAAAAACGGGGCAAAAAGTGATGGGGCCCGGGATTGCCCCTTCCGGGGTTTGAAACAATGGCTATTATTCACTGTTTTTTCAGGTTCAGGGGCCCTGGAAAAAAAAATCCCCGAAATCGTCCGGGGTGCCCGTAAGGTAAAAATAGAAACCCAGACCAAAGGATTCGGGGAGAAAAGGTCATATGAGGGATGATAAGAAGTCCGTCGACGGTTGCATATAAGGTTGTTTTTCCCCTCTAGGAAAAGGCCATAAAAGAGATCCTCAGAGGTGTTTAGGGGACGAAAACGATCATGGGGGGTGTTGTGGAGGTCCATAGTAATTGGTAAAAAAACGGGGCGAAAAAGTGACGGGGCCCGGGACGGCCCCTCCCAGCGAAAAAAGGTTATTTTTCATAGTTTTTTGGGGTTCAGGGGCCCCATAAAAAATATCCTTGAAATCTGCCGCGACGCCCGTATGGTAAAAATAGGAACCCAGAACAAAGGATTCGGGGTGAAAAGGTCATATGAGGGATGATAAGAAGGCCTTAGACGGTTGCATATAAGGGTGTTTTTCCACTCTCTAGAAGATGCCATAAGAGGGATCCTAAGAGGTGTTTAGGGGCGAAAACAATCGTGGGGGGTGATGTGGAGGTCCATAGCACGTCGTAAAAAAAAGGGTTGAAAAAGTGACGGGTCTCGTGAAGGCCCCTCCGGGGGCGTGAAGCAAAGGCTAATTCACTGTTTTATTGGGTTCGGGGTCCCGGTAAAAAAAATGCCGGAAGTCGACCTGGGTGGCCGTAAAGTAAAAATACAAACTCAGACCAAAGGATTCGGGTAGATAAGGTAATATGAGGGATGATAACAAGGCTTAGACGATTACATATAAGGTTGTTATTTCCCTGTCTTGAAGAGGCCATAAGATGGATCCTAAGAAGTGTTTAGGGGCCGAAATCAATCGTGGGGGTGCTGTGGAGGTCCATAGCATGTGGTAAAAAAACCGGGCGAAAAAGTGACGGGTCCCATGACGGCCCCTCTGGGGGCCTGAAATAAAGGCTATTATTCACCGTTTTTTGGGGTTCAGTGGTCCGGGGAAAAAAAATTCCTGAAATCCATCGGGGTGGCCATAAGGTAAAAATATGAACTCATACCAAAGGATTCGGGGTGAAAAGGTCATATGAGGGATGATAAAAAGGCCTTAGACGATTGCATATAAGGTTGTTTTTCCCCTCTCGGGAAGAGGCCATAAGAGGGATCGTAAGAGGTGTTTAGGGGCCGAACCGATCGTGGGAGGTGCTGTGGAAGTCCATAGCACTTGGTAAAAAAACGGGGCGAAAAAGTGACGGGTCTTGTGGCGGCCCCTCCGAGGTCCTGAAACAAAGGCTATTATTCACTGTTTTTTGGGGTTCGGGGTTCTCGGAAAAAAAAAAATGTCTGAAATTGACCGGGTTGGCCGTAAGGTAAAATTATGAACCCAAACCAAAGGATTCGGGGTAGAAAGGTCATATGAGGGAGAATAAGAAGGACTTAAACAATTGCATATTAGGCCTTTTTTCCCCTGTCTCGAAGAGACCATAAGAAGGATCGTAAGAGGTGTTTCGGGGCCGAAATCGATCGTGGGGGGTGTTGTGGAGGTGTTTAGCAAAAGGAGAGAAAGAAGGGGCGAGAAATTAAGGAAGCGGGAGATAGAAGAGCAGAAGAAGGAAAAACAAGAGGGAGAAAGAAAAGGTGAGAAAGGAGTTAATAGGGTTTTTTTTATAGGTTTTTTTTTTTCCACATTGCGACGGAATTTTGCTTCGCAATTTTGCTACTGAATTTTCCCTCACAATTTTGCGACGGAAAATTCCGTCGCAAATGTTTTTTGTAATAAAATTTTAATTCAGTCAACAAAATTCTGTCGCAAATGGGACAATTCCGTCGCAAATTGCTTTAATTAGAAAAGTTGAATTCAGTAAACATTTTTTGAAAAATCCGTCGGAAATGGGTAAATTCCATCGCAAATTACCGACGGAATTTTTTTTCCGTCGCAAATTTGCTACGGAAAAAAAATCCGTTGCAAATTACTGAAATTTGCCTACGTTGGGCTCGTTCTTGCATAAAAGACATTTCTGAGCACCTAAAAGTCATAGCATTTTAGTAGAAAAACTACATCACTACTCGTGCATTGCAAGATTTAGATAAAAAATATATATATTATATCGAGTATTCATTTTTTTAAATGAAATGCATGATTATTGTATTAAATGAAATGCCTTTTTCTAATAGTACATAATCTATTTTGAATAACATTTTAAATGAAGCAATTTTAATGATTATTGTATTAAAAATAATTCAAAGTATTGATTTGAGAAACAAAATAGTTTAAAAGAATTTATTTTAATATTTTAGTTTAGTAGTTTGTTTTATTAGATTTTATTTTAATTTTTAGTTTAGTTTAGTAATGAATAAGGAAGCTAACTAAATAAATTTATGGTTTTGTGAGTATTTATAATAACTTGCATAAGAAGATATTGGAAAAGGTTTAGGCGGGAAAATTTTTAATGAGAAATTTACAGGTGGCAGCTTTTTAGTTTAAATGGTCTTTACTTTGTTTATTAGTATAGATATGGAAAAGGTGCGGTAAATATATAGAAAAATTGTAGAAAATTGTGTAAAAATTACGGAAAAATATTGAAAATTCTAAAAAAATAATAAAAATAAAGTAAAATTATTTTGGGATTTTAAGGATTTTTAGGAGTTTCGGAATGATTTTGGTTGGGCCATTTGGCGAGTTTCCCAAAACTAAGCTATTTAGTGACATGGTATATGTTTTTCATTGGCCTAAGGGTGGAGACAAATGTAGGTGTCTACAAAAGCACCCACTTTGACTATGTCTTAAGAGACGACTAGTCCTATAAGATGAGTGTCAAAGTGCTCGGTACCTGCAAAACAAATATGTTAACTTCACAAGAGCTTATGGGCACTCTTTGGGAAGTTATGTTATCCCTAGGTTTGGAGCTAGTAATGCCGACTAACACGATAAAGGGGAGCTAGTAACACTGATTAACGTGATAAAATGGGAGCCAGTAACGTCGACAAATGCGATGGATGGAGGGCTGTCAGGATGCAATGATTGCTTACCGTTAAGGGCATACAATCGTCAGACCGGTGGTGGCTACTCAATATGAATGAAGGGCTGTTAGGAAGCCTCGATTGCTTGTCGTTAAGGGCTTAGAAATGTCTGGTAGATGCTGGCTTCTTAATATGGATGAAGGGTTGTCACGAAGCCGCAATTGCTTGCCGTTAACGATTTACAATTGTCTGACAGATAATAAATACTCAAGATAGATGAAGGGAACTAGTATGTCATCTATTATGATAAAATGAGCCAGTATGTCGGCTATTCTAATAAAAAGATTCAGTGTCGGCTATTATAATAAAAAGGAGCAATTATCGTCGACTAACATGATCAAAGGGCGCTAGGATCGTTGGCTAACACGTTAACAGGGGAGCCAGTATCGTTGGTTAACACCATAAGAGGGGAGCCAATATCGTCGGCTAAAACGATAAAAGGGCAGCCAGTATCTTCGGCTATCACGATAAAACGGAGCCAGCATCATCGACTATCACGATCAAAGGGAGCCAGTATCGTTGGCTATCACGATCAAAAAGGATGACTAAGATTCATGTTGATGATTCACCAATACATCACATTCACTAGGGAAAATGTTGGTGATCACTGGTGAGTGTAATGATGATTTACTGATATAATATCTTCATTAGGGAACATTTGGGGCTACCCATTCACATGATTTAAGTTGATTCCATTGGGGATGATTGATCTCAAAATCATACTACGAACATCACGAGGAATAAAGGATGTGCTCTTCATTGGTGGATTCACTAGGGAGGTATACTCGAAGTTCACTCCACTAGGGATTATCGACTTTATAAACCATAAGATTACTTCGCTAGAGGTTGATGAGGATGTGAGTATGAAGTTGTATCATAGATTTATCTAAGGAATGCACTTATAAGTAAATTGGCTTAACATAAAGAAGCTTTGACTTTCTTCCTTGGGGAAAATTGAATTCATTATGGCTGTTAACATCCAATACGATGGGAATTTTAGTTGAAAATACCACTGGATATCCCATAGACAACAACCCCCCACGAAAATCGAGGCAAAAAAGTTGAATCGAGACAGTACTCGCATGTGTGTACACGAAGGCTGTGCAGGTACACGCACATGTCTGCCCATTTTTTTTTTTTTTACTGCTTTGTTTTTTCCTCATTTGTTCATTTCAAACAAACAAAAACACGGATAACAGCTGCAAGAAGTAGTTTTCACCATGCATACTCACCACCTTAAATCTTCAAAATTTTGCTTCGAACTTATTCAAGTAATCAACAATCTCAAGTAAGTGAAGTTCTTTATAATGTCTAGCTTTTATTTTGTATTTTTGACATGTTTTAGTGAGTATTTGTGCAGAACTAGAGATTCAAAGTGGTTTTCATGATGTTCATGAAAGTTATGGAAGCTGTAGTACTTGAGCTTGTTAATAAATTTTGATGAAATTTGATGCTTGAATTTATCTACTTTAATGCAAAAGTAGTGGTATGAACCTTAAAATCATCATGGCATGCTTAAGGTCATCCCCATACCAATAAAAATAGTAGTATTAGAGATTTTCGGAATGAGGCAGTTAGTATGAATCAATTGAGCTGTGAGCTTATGAGTGCCCAAAAAAAATGTAGACTTTGATCATTTAAATACAAAATGATGTCTTGATCATGATGGCATGAAAATTTCAACACTTTGAGGATTTTTGAAATCTGAGCTCAATGATGCTTGTAGCGACAAAATCGGCTCATTTTGCATGTTTTCCTCATCATATATTGAATTGGCATGAAAACTTGATATTTCATCATCTTTGGGAAATATGATTCGAACAAAACTCACTATTTATAAAGACGTCACTAGAAAGTGTCATAGAACATGACTCGCAAGTTTCGACAAATTATTCAATTTTGACTAAAACCACCTTAAACGACATTATTCATTACTAGCTCACATAGTGCATATGAACTAATTGCTCACTAACACTTAAAATTAGGTCATTTTTTTTTTTGGCAAAAATGACTCAAATGAATATTTAGGAGCAAAATTTGCATCTTTTATAACATTAATCTAATTTTTGAATTTTGAACAACTGTTGCCGAAAAAGTGTCAAAATTTGTTTCAAACTTGTAGAAATATGTAGAGACATGTATAAGACTTCATATGCAATTGAAATTCCTTCTTGGTAGTGTTGAATAGAATGTTGCCTAATAGCCTGTTGAAGTGGCTACTGAAGTAAACCATAAAAGGCTTAGTAGGCTACTAGAAAGGGAAAGTAGGGATCGATGTAATACCCTATATTTTCACATACTAGTTATGACACCGTGCGCAATGGGCACGGCGCCCCAAAATATGTATGTTCGTGATTATAATGTTTAGGTTTATATAATTCATAGTATTGTATTTATTGATTAAATTGCATATAATGGGTTACTTGTGTATATTAGTGAAGTTCTTATATTGGTTCATGATAAAGTATATGCGCCCCAAAATGGCGGTTCGATGGTCTAAAATCAAATTCTTACAGTCATGTGTAATCGTTTAATAAGTAATTATGGTTTGCACCAAATGAGACGTTGATATATTAGTTCCATTGGTAATTTCAATTTATGAGTTTTACAGTTCATGTGGTTTATTAAACACACTTTTTACCATTCATGAGCCAGAACAAAATAATTGTAATTATGTATGATAAACATGGTGTATTTTCCTAAATAATGTCTCGCCTTCTAGTAGACAATCTGACTATCTACATTATACACTTCCATGTTTACCCAAAATTCTTAATGCTATTTCAACAGTATCTTCCTGTAGAAAGTGATACAGGTTAATGTTAATTTATTGTAATCAATAAAAATGATGAGAAACTGACCATTAGAAGAAAAAAAAATGGCCAAAATTTGATTGATTCTCTCCTCGCTTTATATTTTCTATTTGAGTGATACAAATATGATGAGAGACTGGTCAATATGATGCTGAAGAGAAACTCAAATAGAAAGTGATACATGTTTTGTTCTTTCAAAACAAATGAAATATAGTTTGTTCCTAATCAGTCTCCCCTATACATTCAAAAATAGGAAAAATATAGTTACTTGAGACACAAAAAAACTTAGGAAGTTATCATCTTATATTTAAAGTATCACCAAAACTGAGTAAATGACACAACTTACAAATAATTGACCTGATTGATCAAGTAACTCTAGAAATGATACATGATTGTTTCAAACTTTCAAATGAAATTATAAACATATCAACTACTAAGATCAATGATCTTGTCACTTTCAAATACATAGACAATAGTTATAGTAAAGTACAACAGCACAAAACCTCCTCAACACCAGCTTCACCACAACACTTAAACTGCAGAACAGAACACCTGCACAAGACCAGAGAAAAAATAGCTTGCATATCCAACACAATTATATACAGTAACCTTGTTTTGTGAACTTGAAACCAACCATTATTTTATTTCATCATTATATAATTTACAATAACCTCCCTTTGTCAGGTTGTTTATTATTTAGCATTTACAGCTTGACCAATTTTATTGATAGAAGGAAATCATTTTTCATTTGTTTTGGAATGGGGGCTAATAATTAACTTTGTATCAAATGTCTAATGTCCTCACTAACTAAATTAATACTAATTTAAATTTTAAAGTGTTGTTTTAATTTGCTAATTCAGAGACTATATTTATAAAAAATGAAATGAGTCAAAACAAAATTAAAGTAATATATAGTCTCAAAATCTAGTAAAATAAATTGAGGAAAACTGCATTAAATAACAAGTCAAAAACAGCATTAACTTAGTTTTGAAATCCGAAATACCAAATGTAATGAACTGAATATTATTATTATTAAAATTACTATTTCCCGTCAACAGAGGATTAATTTGCAGTGAGGAAAAACTGAAAAGGTACTTAAATTGGGAAAAGTGATTATAAATGCATTGATTTTTGTTTGGAACTGCGTGTTTTGAATTTAATATTAGGCTCATAGGTTGTATACTTTGCATTGTACCATCATTTCATTGGATATTCAGGATTGAAGAGTTACTTAAACAGGAGAGAACTCTGTTCAGATAGTCTATTAATGCATGTCAAGAATTAGTCAGAATTGAACAGTTGCATCTGAAGAGTTGCATTAATAGTTTTATATCAGTTTCCAAGGTGTTTAGAATTAATAACTTTTGAAGAGTTGCATTTTGTTGACAGTTTCCAAGGGCTATATCTAGTTAGTTTTAAACTATACAGTTTCTTTTTTTTTTTTTTTTTTTTTTTTTTTTTTTTTTTT
>PYUH01000338.1:89684-99984 GCA_016808085.1 Suaeda aralocaspica | reverse complement strand
TTTTTTTTGTCTTGTAAGCCATGGAGGGAGAATATGCTAATCTTTTGTGTCACACCACTGCATACAAAGAGATCTAGAAGAATTTTTTGGTATGTACATACTTTACTAAGTACAAACAGATAATTTGGTTAAGTATATAATTATCTATTTTACTTATGAGTTTTAAATACATAATCTGTCTATGAGGGTGCTTGCAAATGAAGAGGGATCAAAGTTTGGAGGCTTTTTTTACCACAAAGAGTGGACCGACTTTGTGAAGAATAACAATGTTGTTGTTGGTGAAACAATAAGTGTTTATTATGTTCGACGTGGTATTTTTTATATCAGAATTTTCAACAACAATGAAGAAAGGTTGCCTGCTGTTGTATAGAAATCATGTTCTTTTTGTTAAATATTGCTATGTTTATATTTTAGTGACTGTTAAAACATTGTTTTGTATATATTTGGTTTAAACAAAATTTATTGTAGTATTACCTATGTTAAGCATTTTGGTTCTCACTTCTCCCACTACACTTATCAAGATCTATTTCACTTCCCCCACTCATACTTACAATTGAATCTGAAATCATCGGGTAGTTGCTAACAGCCTAATATGCTTAATGGTTAGCTACGAAACAGTCCTAAAAATAGACAAATTTACACAGTGAAGTACTGACACAAAAGTTGCAACAAAATTGTGATTATTTCCCCTTACACATATCTAATGAGATCTAACAGAAATACAAATAAACCTGTTTATGGCATCTCTCTAACCTAGTCCGATGCAAAAATATCAGGATCAAAATCACCCACAGTAGAGTTGAACTCTTCTTCCCTCGTGACATGTTTCATATATTAAAACAACCATCCAGAGCAACTACTACATATCTTTAGGATAAAGGTAACGATACAACCATATATGAAATCAAAATCAACTCAAACAGGTAAATTAATGGCCAAAATCCTGATATAGATGAACATTCAAAATAACTTTCCAGCAAACGCAACTATACTATGATAGTAATGCGAAGAAAAAATACGAGCAGCAACATTAGAAAACGCTAGGCTAACCTGTTGTATCGATATTGTGCTTTCTTCATCATCTTCTCCTTTCACATTCTGGAAATCGAAATTTAAATGAAATTGTAGTAAGATAGAGTGAAGAATTAACCAGGCGAACATCATTCAGAGAAGATGAATAAAGGAGGGATTTTTCCAAATTTTAAATAAAATATATGAAGAACAAACACAAATTGAAACAAAAAATAAGCCAAAATAAAAATAGCATTTATTCATGATAACAAATATAAAATTAGATGTAAATCGAATATGGAATGAAAAATCCCAAAATAATCAATACCCTAATCGATTTACCGGAGATGATTGACCATTAATGGAAAAAAAAGTTGAAAGGAAAAATAGGATTATATATATACTTTTGAGGGGATCAAAAATAGCCCCAAAACACTTTAACATTCATATAAATAGAACCCCCCTCCCCCTCCGAATCATGATGACTCCTCATCATCTACTTCTTCCCTTGTATTCAGAATATGCTTTCTCTTGATCACAACATGCAAAAACTCTGCCATCTTCACTTCTTGAAACTCCATCATCATCAACAATATTTCTGAATTATCAAACCCTATAAAAGACGTAACACATTTGATGTAATCAATCAACAAAAAACTGTAAAAATTGAGATCCTTCAACGCAACGTGAATTAGTTTGAACCCTAGAATACAATTCCCAAAAATTCAACCCTAAAATCGAATGTATACCCAAGAAATGGGATTTCAACAATGAAACATTCGAACCCTAATTCAACACCAAAGACCGAGTTCAACATCCAATAATTCAAAACCCTAATCGTTTTCACCCTAATTCAACCCCAATAATCGAATTCAAAGTACTAAAAAATTGCATTCACCACACAAAAGTTCGAACATCAATGTACAATATTTTGTTTTGTAGCAAAGCAAGTCAAAAGTTCAGCTACCAAATGACAAAATAAACATTTGAGTGGGTGGGTGTTGCTTTTTGAACTTGAAACCAACCATCATTTTGTTTCATCATTATATAATTTACAATAACCTCCCTTTGTGAGGTTGTTCATTATTTAGCATTTACAGCTTGACCAATTTTATTGATAGAAGGAAATCATTTTTCACTTGTTTTGGAATGGGGGCTAATAATTAACTTTGAAACAAATGTCTGATGTCCTCACTAATTAAATTAATACTAATTTAAATTTTAAAGTGGTGTTTTTATTTGCTAATTTAGAGACTATATTTATAAAAAATGAAAGGGTCAAACAAAAGTTAAAGTAATATATAGTCTCGAAATCTAGTAAAATAAATTGAGGAAAACTACATTAAAATAACAAGTCAAAAACAGCATGAACTTAGTTTTGAAATCAGAAATACCAAATGTAATGGACTGATTATTATTATTATTATTATTATTATTATTATTATTATTATTAAAATTACTATTTCCAGTCAACAGAGGTTTAATTTGCAACGAGGAAAAACTTAAAAGGTACTTAAATTGGGAAGAGGGATTATAAATGCTTTGATTTTTGTTTGGAACCGTGTGTTTTGAATTAATATTAGGCTCATAGGCTGTATACATTGCATTGTACCATCATTTCATTGGATATTCAGGATTGAAGAGTTACTTAAACTGGAGAGAGAGAAGTCTGTTCAGACAGTATATTAATGCATGTCAAGAATTAGTCAGAACTGAACAGTTGCATCTGAAGAGTTGCATTAATAGATTCATATTAGTTTCCAAGGTGTTTAGAATTAATAGGTTTTGAAGAGTTGCATTCTATTGACAGTTTCCAGGGGCTATATAAAGCAGTCCCTGGTTAGCTTTAAACTATAGAGTTTCTTCTTTTTTTTGTCTTGTAAGCCATGGAGGGAGAATATGCTAATCTTCTGTGTCACACCACTACATACAAAGAGATCTACAAGAATTTTTTGGTATGTACATACTTTACTAAGTGCAAACAGATAATTTGGTTAAGTATATAATTATCTATTTTACTTATGGGTTTTAAATTTATAATCTGTCTATTTTACTAATGGATATTAATGTTTTGTAGCCTTTACCACAATAGTGGAGGCTGTTGATGGTGCAGTGTTCTCGCAGTGCAACAGTTTCTCATACAAGTAGTGGGCAACCTTAGACTATGAGGGTGCTTGCAAATGAAGAGGGATCAAAGTTCGGAGGCTTTTTTTATGATAAACAGTGGACCGACTTTGTGGAGAATAACAATGTTGTTGTTGGTGAAACAATAAGCGTTTATTATGTCTGACGCGGTATTTTTTATATCAGAATTTTCAACAACAACAATGAAGAAAGGTTGCCGGCTGTTCCATAGAAATTATGTTGCTTTTGTTAAATATTGTTGTGTTTGTATTTTATTGACTGTTAAAACATTGTCTTGTATATATTTGGTTTGAACAAAATTTAATGTAGTATTACCTATATTTAGCATTTTGATTCTCACTTCTCCCACTACACATATCAACATCTATTTCACTTCCCCCACTCATGCCTACAATTGAATCTGAAATCATCGAGCAATTGCTAACAGCCTAATATGCTTAATGGTTAGCTACGAAACAGTCCTAAAAATAGACAAATTTACACAGTGAAGTACTGACACAAAAGTTGCAACAAAATTGTGATTATTTCCCCTTACACATATCTAAGGAGATCTAACAGAAATACAAATAAACCTGTTTATGGTATCTCTCAAACCTAGTCCCACTAGTACAAAATTTACATTTTGCTGCGTGTTATTTGCTGCGGTTTTTTGGTGTTTTATAAAAACCGCAGCAAATAAATTGATATTTTTGTTAAGGAGTTTTATTTGCTGCGGTTCTTGTGTAACCGCAGCAAATAATTTTTTTTGCTGCTGTTTATTAGAATTTGCTGCGGTTGTTAACCGCAGCAAATAGTTCTTTACATTTTTTTTCTTTTTCCCTTTTTTTTTTTTTCCCGTTGGAACTGTTTTTTTTTTTTGTTTTTATTTTTTTCTGCCTTTTGTGTCGTTGAACAAAACCCTAACCTAACACTTCTCTGAACTCACACTCACACTCTTCCCTCATTCTTCGAATCCCATCTTCTCTCACACTCTTCTCTGAACTCACACTCACACATCCTACTCCTCTTCCGTCTTTCTTCTTCCGTCTGAATCACTCCTCAACAAGAACCACTCCTCAACATCTTACCTCCTTCTCAGTCATCTCTCAAATTCGTTCAACACATTCGCGAAGATCTTCGTTTTTGTGAGGTAATTAAATTGTCGTCTTTCTGTTTTGTTCCTGTTTTTCCTTCAATTCTTTTGTTCAAATTCTTACTTCTCATCAGTCTCTCAAATTCTTTTGCTCCTGTTTTTCCTTCGATTTTGTTTTTTGTCAGCGTGTTTTTGTTTTTTTTCAGGCAGAATTCTGTTTGAGTTTCAGGCAGAATTCTGTTAATTTCGATTTTGAGGCAGAATTCTGTTTTTGTCTTTGTGTTTTTGATTTTTTTTGAGGCAAATTCGATTTAATTCATTGGTAATTTGATGAGGGCATTGGGGATACCTACATAACCAGCTACAATAAATAAAGAAGCGAAGGCAATAATGTCAGTATTGAAGATGAGTAACTAATCCCATATTAGTATTTGTGAGTGTGTATTGATAGGTATTAGAGAATTGAGACACAATAATATTATCCTGTTTCCCACCATTTTTTGAGGGGTTATTTGCGCGGTTGTTTGGAGAACGCAGCAAATAGTTTTTTTTTTTTTTTGAATAATTTCTAAAATGAAATTACGTCCAATTCCTTATATCATCACGCTCCTGCAAATAATATTCCGCAGCTAGTACCCAATTTATGAAACCGAATTCAGTTCAATTAATATAAATTAATGAATTGTTTTTGTTGATAATACAACCTAGAAAGCCAGCCTTAGCCAAACTCATCAATCCAGCCAAGGCGCTCAAAACAAAAACCACACTACATCAAAAAATTACAAACCAAAATCCAACAACCACTAAACCAAGAACAAACAACCCTGCAAACTTGTAAACTGCCAGCAACTCAGCTGCAACCCTGCAGAGCCCCCAAAATTGCAACAAACAACCACAAACAACCACAGCAATCCAACACCAACACTGCTGAGAATAACAGCACACACAGCAACCACCAACACAAACCAGCAGAGATTCAGCAAAACCCAAATGTCAGCCACAATAACAGCAAGCCTGACCTGCATCTGCCAGCCAGCAAAAACTCCCCAATACACTATACCCACGTGTCACTGTACCATTATAGAATTACCAATAGCAAAAGTTCAATTAATAACTAAGTGAATGTACTAATATATTCCTAGCCTTTTCATAAACAGTGTGTGACAAGAATGTCGCAACTTGTCTCGAACCTCGTTATTTGTGCTTTTGTGAAAGGCCCTTTCGAACCCTGTAGCTTTTGTGAATACCTAATAAATTGACATAATTAAAACCAGTTGAATTGACAAAAAATTGACATAATTTAAGACGTATCGTAATAGCAATCACACAAACCATAAGGCGTTTAAACGAACAACAGGAACTTAAACACATAAACAAACTACTAAGAACCACAAGAGACGCACAACTCCCTTAATAACTCCAACATACACACACAAACAACTCATATTGGCTCATAACACAAACAACAGCTATGCAGTAGTCCTGAAGGTAAGCTCATGTTTGGTACTATTTTACAAAAAAAAAGAGTTGATTGTGATGAAATGTGGGGGTTTTAAAGGGGTTTCAGAAGAATACATTAAAAAGGTCAAATTTCTTCGTGTAGAATTGCTTTCGATTGATAAATCTCGCAGTCATCCTTACTTGCAAAAACCAAGTAAGTCTATAGCATTTTGTAGCATATTAAGTGCTTGTGATGAGATACACAGTTCAAGTAGTTTATTATAAATACTGATAAAAGCCCCCATCTAAAGATCAACTGAAACTTGCCGACAATCCCGAGCACAGGTATACGACGAACAATGCTCAAAATAGTTTTCCATATAACACAGAAAAAGAAAAAAAACCGTGTGATTGATTATATTGAAAACAGGTTCTGGGAGCAGCATGGTCATCGTCTGCACATAACACATTATAGAAGAAAAAGATATATGGTATAGGAAAAAGAATAATTAAAGGCCTGAAATCTATTCATGGATCCCTTTAATGTTTTCCCAAACCAAAATTCCATTATTTTTTGTGTCTCCCAAATGTGCAGCCCAGTATTGGGGCATTGGTCATCGCACTATCTATGCTCGTGGAGCCATTTGAAAATTTCAGTTGAATCTTTAGATGGAGGCTTTATCAATATGTATATATATACTACTTGGAACTCTATTATCTCATCAGCAACCTTAATTGCTACAAAATGTATACACTGCTTGGTCTTTGAAATTAAGATGACTGCGGAGGATTGTCATAAAGCAATTCTACACGAACAAAAATTAATGAGCTACTCTGACCTAGTCATCATAGTGGTGGTGAGGTGTGGTCAAGTGTAGGAGGTTGTTTGGGTCGGCTTTGATTTGAATGATAGTAAGGATGCCGCGTCCGTGGGATTGTGGGAAGAGGTTGGGGTGGGCAGGCGAAGGGCGAGGGCGAGGGTGAGGGCAAGGAGAGTGAGGAGGTGCATTGGATATGTCAGTGGAGGTGAGGGTGGTTAGTAAAGGGGGTGGTGGTGGTTCATGGTACACGGGAGGAGAGGAGAGAAGTGAGGTGAGTGTAGTAGAGCGGACTTAAAAACTCAATCTCAAGTGGAGAAAAAGAAAAGGAGGGAAAGTCTTTGGGAGTCTTTATTTGTTTGGTTATTAAGTATAATGTAGCTTGATAATAGGTTTAACCTACACAACTAATACTAGTTATGTTTGTTAAAAAAACTAATACCAAGTACAAGTTACGTGTGGTTTGAAGTATTTTGTATGGTTCACGGTTGTGACTTGCGAGACAGTGCAAAATGACTTAAGTTTGAACTCTCAAGGGGTAGTGTTTTTTATTTATCGGTTAATTTCCCACTTTTACCACCTTTTCATTTAATACACAGGGGTAGAATGATGATACCGACCTCGCACCCGTTTAAGTTCTAATAGTATATGTGGGGATATTGCAGGAGGTCCAACAAAACACAAATGAACTTCAAAAATACAGTTTGGACTTAAAACGCAGAAATCAATCGTATCTTCAAGATACCTAGTTTTGGCTAAAACAGGCCAACTCAACCCGACAACCCAACAACACAACACCCCCGGCCATACCAGCATTCAAAAGTAATAAAACATACCCAGCAGCATTTTGCCTTCCGGAAATTAGGCAGGTACTACCTCCTCAATATCATCTGACTCATTACACCTTGAGAGATGCATGCATGTAAACGCATTACGTAGTAGTACCCTCCAATCAGTACCGTTTTGCTGTTGCGCGCATTTGAAGTACTAGGACATTGAAAAAAAAAATCAATAAAAATTTGCATGACAAAAGTGAAGCTACCACCACAAATGTATAGGATTTCGATGTCCCTAACTCAACTGATACAACTTCGGAATCAGTGCTTGTGCGTATCGCTCTCAGACACTATACGGACGAAAAAAATAAATAAGCGAGGTAACTACCCGTTATTGTCATTTCTGATTAAAAGAGTTTGGTTTGATCTGTTATAATTTACTACCCCCACACGAGAACAAACCAATCTAAGTGGCGACTTAGGACGGCAAGAATCAAATTGATAACATTGTATGTCAAAAGGGATATCAACAAAAGCACCCAATGTGAACTGCGGCAAACAAGAGAAATTTAAAGCACTATCATTTCAATTGCAACCAAAATTTGGGAAGTTGCTACAATGGTTAAGTGAAACAAGAGAAGTAACAACAAAGGCGGGGGGGGACGAAACAATGGACGTGAAACAGACTTACTCCTCAAGGACGGAGCGATAATGAATCCTTTTCGCTCGAATTGCTTCTTTGATGGCGGTTTCAAGGTACGCTTTCACATCACCCTTGTTTTTAGACATCGATCCTGATCTATCTCTTGAGGACACAACCACCCCACTTGGTTCATGTGTTGGTTCCGGCCAAATCTAAGTATACACACTAGTTAAGGTGGAAAAAAGAAGGGAAACATTATGTACAAGTTGCTGCATCTCATAAACATATTCAAAACAAATCAATACAATTAAAGAGGCCGTCATAAACAAGTAACGGAGATAGCAGTAACCTCATGAACGCTTGCAACACTGACAGACAACATCTCCCCAACGAGGGGAAATCATAAACATCAGCTTTCGTTACACAGTTCACGTCCTCAAAGTAGTGGAAATTGATCCTGGTCAACCACACCTTAAAGGATTCTCTTCCGGCTCATCTTTGGTGCATTCATGTAGCCCACTGACACGCGGGTGACACATTTGGACACCTCATCTCACTTCTGTTTGAACTCGAGAGAAATCTTGTTGTTCGGGGCCATTCCTTGTTCTTTGCGAGATCTCTGTGTGGTTGTGTTCTGTCTCTTTCAGCACCCCCCTTTTCACATTAACAAATATGACAACGACAAAAAAAGGATAAAACGATAATTGGAAAATGAGTATTAATCAATTTTAATTAAGGGTTGTACTCACCTCTTCGCAAAACCGACCCCTTTCCTTGGCCACATCCGAAACTCCCTCGTGTTCTCCCAAAGTATTCAATCCCCACTCTGGGCCGCGGAAGGGGAAAGTATTACATCTTCCCATCCGCACCAATAGAATCACTGAGAAGTTACAGTTGCCTACACACGACAGCTGGGAGATGCGAGACTTGGCCTGGACAGTGGTTGAAGATGGCCAAATGCAACCACCAGTAAACACCAGTTCCACTCGTGGATCCGGGAAGCAATGGGCATGGTGTTTCCTCTACTGCCGAAGTGGTAACAGTGAAGGACTATGATAAAAAACAATAAAATTAATAGTACTAAAAAATAAAGTGTACAAGAATTAAAAAATGAAGTTAAAAGTATTGAAAAAAGTTAGCAAACATTACCTCAACATGGAATGGGAGGCTACTTGAAGCTCGGGAAGTCTGTTTTCGCCGGCTTGACTTGTCTGAACTTCATCTTCATAGGTGATCTCATCATCTGAATTCCCACCTTTACACATAGAGGTTGAACGTTGTTTGACCAAATCCTCCACCATTTTTCCATCTCTGGACTGATCTTCATTTTGAAGAACCACTTCCTGACTGTGTGTGGAAATGCTTCGGGTACCTAAAAGTACACCTCCCAAACTTTCACCGTTCCGCGTGGTCGGGGGGCGTCTGCTGCAGGGGGGTTTAGATTTTGACCTTGAGATTCACCCTCGTTGTTGTTCCAAGCTGTGTTATAGAGACCAAATTGAATCTTCATATATGTTCAATCAAAGATATTGATGTCTATTAATTGATTCGTTTTAGTTTACTTTCATTCAATGTTATTATACACAAAGTAAATAGGAATGGGAGGATTTCTCAAATTTTATTGGCATGAAATACATAGTAGCTACTAATCAAACGAAAAATAGCATAAATGAAAGAAAATAGCAAAAACGAACACATAAAAACAACAAACGAAAAACAGCAAAAATCAAACAAAAATGGCAAAAAATGAAACGAATTTTCTTACCACAGCATCTGCCACTTTCTTCAACTCAGGGCTCAACAATCACTACGCCTCCACTTGCATCTTTATCATGTAAAGAACAGTACCACTCTCCTCTGCCGATTGAGCCGTTACCGTAACAGATGAAGAAGAGGTGGCTTCCTGTCACCAACACACGACACCACCTTTCATACAAAACCCTCTTCTTCCAATCATCTTTGACCGCTCATAGGTTTCTGCCCCCATGCGGTGATAGGCCTTCTTTGCAAGGCACTTGTGTAAGCAAATGCGCGTTTTTCGTTCCAACAACCAAAGGCAAAGATGGTTAGTAAACATAGGATTTAAAGTAACAAAGGTCCGATGGTTAGTGCTTTTTACTTACTTCTGCTCCGGAGTTGTTGTCTTTGCAAACAAAGGCCCCATCTTGCCGATAGTGAGGGGTAAATTTAGTATATGGCATCTTATAGCTTCCTTCATTGATCCAGTTCCTTTTTGGTGATCCACCCACTCACCAAGTTTAGACTTAAAATCTCTAAATTCTGGCACGGCCGGAGAAGAAAAGTTGTCTTTAGCTCATCAACTTCGCTAGGAACACTTCTAATAAAACACAGAAGGTTTAGAATTTACTAATTAAAGTTACGCCAATATGCAAAG
>PYUH01000338.1:5651-82624 GCA_016808085.1 Suaeda aralocaspica | reverse complement strand
GGGTTATTTGCTGCGGTTGTTTGGAGAACCGCAGCAAATAATACCTCAGAAAAAGGAGGGAAAAAGGGTTATTTGCTACGGTTGTGTGGAGAACCGCAGCAAATAATCATGTTTCCCACCATTTTTTAAGGTGTTATTTGCTGCGGTTCTCCAAACAACCGCAGCAAATAACCTTATTTTTTGCTGCGGTTTAACCGCAGCAAATAAGTTTTTCTTATTTGCTGCTGCTATAAGTGCTGCGGTTCAAAACCGCAGCAAATAACGGGCAAAAAACCGCAGCAAATCTTGTTTTTTGTACTAGTGTCCGATGCAAAAATATCAGGATCAAAATCACCCACAGTAGAGTTGAACTCTTCTTGCGTCGTGACATGTTTCAAATATTAAAACAACCATCCAGAGCAACTACTACAAATCTTTAGGATAAAGGTAACGATACAACCATATATGAAATCAAAATCAACTCAAACAGGTAAATTAATGGCCAAAATCCTGATATAGATGAACATTCAAAATAACTTTCCAGCAAACGCAACTATACTATGATAGTAATGCAAAGAAAAAATATGAGCAGCAACATTAGAAAACGCTAGGCTAACCTGTTGTACCGATATTGTGCTTTCTTCATCATCTTCTCCTTTCACATTCTGGAAATCGAAATTTAAATGAAATTGTAGTAAGATAGAGTGAAGAATTAACCAGGCGACCATCATTCAGAGAAGATGAATAAAGGAGGGATTTTTCCAAATTTTAAATAAATATATGAAGAACAAACACAAATTGAAACAAAATATAAGCCAAAATAAAAATAGCATTTATTCATAATAACAAATATAAAATTGGATGTAAATCGAATATGGAATGAAAAATCCCAAAATAATCAATACCCTTAATGATTTACCGGAGATGATTGACCATTAATGGAAAAAAAAGTTGAAAGGAAAAATAGGATTATATATATATACTTTTGAGGGGATCAAAAATGCCCCCAAAAAACTTTAACAATTCAGAGAAAAGAAAAGAAAAAAACAAAAAACAAAAAAAAAAAATCAAAAAAAAAAAAACAACAAAAAAAAAAAAAAAAAACAAAAAAAAAAACCCCCGCCCCCCCCCCCACCCCCCCCCCCCCCCCCCCCCCGGATCATGATCACTCCTCGTCATCAATTTCTTCCCTCGTATTCAGAATATGCTTTCTCTTGATCACAACATGCAAAAACTCTGCCATCTTCACTTCTTGAAACTCCATCATCATCAACAATATTTCTGAATTATCAAACCCTATAAAAGACGTAACACATTTGATGTAATCAATCAACAAAAAACTGTAAAAATTGAGATCCTTCAACGCAACGTGAATTAGTTTGAACCCTAGAATACAATTCCCAAAAATTCAACCCTAAAATCGAATGTATACCCAAGAAATGGGATTTCAACAATGAAACATTCGAACCCTAATTCAACACCAAAGACCGAGTTCAACATCCAATAATTCAAAACCCTAATCGTTTTCACCCTAATTCAACCCCAATAATCGAATTCAAAGTACTAAAAAATTGCATTCACCACACAAAAGTTCGAACATCAATGTACAATATTTTGTTTTGTAGCAAAGCAAGTCAAAAGTTCAGCTACCAAATGACAAAATAAACATTTGAGTGGGTGGGTGTTGCTTTTTGAACTTGAAACCAACCATCATTTTGTTTCATCATTATATAATTTAC
The DNA here is from genome assembly GCA_016808085.1 of Suaeda aralocaspica. Lineage (NCBI taxonomy): Eukaryota > Viridiplantae > Streptophyta > Magnoliopsida > Caryophyllales > Amaranthaceae > Suaeda > Suaeda aralocaspica. The sequence continues at coordinate 80,906 of PYUH01000338.1, read as the reverse complement.
AATAACCTCCCTTTGTGAGGTTGTTCATTATTTAGCATTTACAGCTTGACCAATTTTATTGATAGAAGGAAATCATTTTTCACTTGTTTTGGAATGGGGGCTAATAATTAACTTTGAAACAAATGTCTAATGTCCTCACTAATTAAATTAATACTAATTTAAATTTTAAAGTGGTGTTTTTATTTGCTAATTCAGAGACTATATTTATAAAAAATGAAAGGGTCAAACAAAAGTTAAAGTAATATATAGTCTCGAAATCTAGTAAAATAAATTGAGGAAAACTACATTAAAATAACAAGTCAAAAACAGCATGAACTTAGTTTTGAAATCAGAAATACCAAATGTAATGGACTGATTATTATTATTATTATTATTAAAATTACTATTTCCAGTCAACAGAGGTTTAATTTGCAGTGAGGAAAAAATGAAAAGGTACTTAAATTGGGAAGAGGGATTATAAATGCTTTGATTTTTGTTTGGAACTGTGTGTTTCGAATTAATATTAGGCTCATAGGCTGTATACATTGCATTGTACCATCATTTCATTGGATATTCAGGATTGAAGAGTTACTTAAACTGGAGAGAGAGAAGTCTGTTCAAACAGTATATTAATACATGTCAAGAATTAGTCAGAACTGAACAGTCGTATCTGAAGAGTTGCATTAATAGATTCATATTAGTTTCCAAGGTGTTTAGAATTAATAGGTTTTGAAGAGTTGCATTCTATTGACAGTTTCCAGGGGCTATATAAAGCAGTCCCTGGTTAGCTTTAAACTATAGAGTTTCTTCTTTTTTTGTCTTGTAAGCCATGGAGGGAGAATATGCTAATCTTCTGTGTCACACCACTACATACAAAGAGATCTACAAGAATTTTTTGGTATGTACATACTTTACTAAGTGCAAACAGATAATTTGGTTAAGTATATAATTATCTATTTTACTTATGGGTTTTAAATTTATAATCTGTCTATTTTACTAATGGATTTTAATGTTTTGTAGCCTTTACCACAATAGTGGAGGCTGTTGATGGTGCAGTGTTCTCGCAGTGCAACATTTTCTGACTTTGAGGGTGGGCAACCTTAGACTATGAGGGTGCTTGCAAATGAAGAGGGATCAAAGTTCGGAGGCTTTTTTAATGATAAAGAGTGGACCGACTTTGTGGAGAATAACAATGTTGTTGTTGGTGAAACAATAAGCGTTTATTATGTCCGACGCGGTATTTTTTATATCAGAATTTTCAACAACACAATGAAGAAAGGTTGCCGGCTGTTCCATAGAAATTATGTTGCTTTTGTTAAATATTGTTGTGTTTGTATTTTATTGACTGTTAAAACATTGTCTTGTATATATTTGGTTTGAACAAAATTTATTGTAGTATTACCTATATTTAGCATTTTGATTCTCACTTCTCCCACTACACATATCAACATCTATTTCACTTCCCCCACTCATGCCTACAATTGAATCTGAAATCATCGAGCAATTGCTAACAGCCTAATATGCTTAATGGTTAGCTACGAAACAGTCCTAAAAATAGACAAATTTACACAGTGAAGTACTGACACAAAAGTTGCAACAAAATTGTGATTATTTCCCCTTACACATATCTAATGAGATCTAACAGAAAATACAAATAAACCTGTTTATGACATCTCTCAAACCTAGTCCGATGCAAAAATATCAGGATCAAAATCACCCACAGTAGAGTTGAACTCTTCTTGCCTCGTGACATGTTTCAAATATTAAAACAACCATCCAGAGCAACTACTACAAATCTTTAGGATAATGATAACGATAGAACCATATATGAAATCAAAATCAACTCAAATTGGTAAATTAATGGCCAAATTCCTGATATCGATGAACACTCAAAACAAATTTTCCAGCAAACCCAACTATAATGTGATAGTAATGCAAAGAAAAAATATGAGCAGCAACATTAGAAAGCACTAGGCTAACCTGTTGCAACGATACTGTGCTTTCTTCATCATCTTCTTCTTTCACATTATGGAAATCAAAATTTAAATGAAATTGTAGTAAGATAGAGTGAAGAATTAACCAGGCAAACATCATTCAGAGAAGATGAATAAAGGAGGGAATTTTCCAAATTTCATATAAAATATATGAAGAACAAACGAAAAGTGAAACAAAAAATAAGCCAAAATTAAAATAGCATTTATTCATAATAACAAATACAAAATTAGATGGAAATCGAATATGGAACCAAAAATCCCAAAATAATCAATACCCTAATCGATTTACCAGAGATGATTGACCATTAATGGAAAAAAAAGTTGAAATGAAAAATAGGATTATATATATACTTTTAAGGGGATCAAAAACGGCCCCAAAAAACTTTAACATTCATATAAATAGAACCCCGCTCCCCCCGGATCATGATCACTCCTCGTCATCTACTTCTTCTCACGTATTTAGAATATGCTTTCTCTTGATCACAACATGCAAAAACTCTGCCATCTTCACTCTTGAAACTCCATCATCATCAACAATATTTCTGAATTATCAAACCCAATAAAAGACGTAACACATTTAATGTAATCAATCAACAAAAAACTGTAAAAATTGAAATCCTTCAACGCAACGTGAATCAGTTTGAACCCTAGAATACAATCCCAAAAAATTCAACCCTAAAATCGAATGTATACCCAAAAATTGGGATTTCAACAGTGAAATATTCGAAACCTTAATTCAACACCAAAGACCAAGTTCAACATCCAATAATTCAAGACCCTAATCGTCTTCACCCTAATTCAACCCCAACAATCTAATTTAAAGTCTAAAAAATCATATTCACCACACAAAAGTTTGAACATCAATGTACAATATTTTGTTTTGTAGCAAAGCAAGTCAAACATTCAGCTACTAAATGACAAAATAAACATTTGAGTGGGTGGGTATGTTGGGGGGGGGGGTGAACATCACAAACATTTGTACCTATTAGAAGCAAGTTAGACCTTTTGCCTCTTCTTCGAAAACCGTGGGAAACAAAATATGCTGCCTGAAAGTGAGAAGCAAGTAAGTAACAATCACTAAAAGGAGATTGAACATCTGGACAGGGACTCACAATGAGAAATAATGCGATTGTACAAACATCAAAGATCACATACTTGTAGGGGCAAGAAGATTCAAACCTTGTTTTCAACTTCACGTGAAGTAGAATATGTTGTCTTGTTTTTCGTTTCCTGTCCAATTCAACTCTTGTGAAAACATAATAGCAACCTAAAAATTTAAAGCTAAATCATATCAAAATCCTAATTCAACCCCCAAACTCTAATCCAATTCAAACCTTGTTAAAATTGAATTCATCACTACTCACAACAATAGAATGTAGGTATCGAAAAAAAGATATCTGTAAATTGGTGCACAAGATGATCAATTTGAAAATCAAAAGTGAAGGGAAAATCTATGCAAGGAACGAATATGCTGAAAATGAAATGCATTTCTTACTCCTTTCAACGCAAATTCAACAAAAGTACACAACAAAAAGGCCTTAATTCCAAATTAACTTGGGGCCCGTTGAACAGGGATCGATATGGTGAATCGCTAGAGTGACAAATGTATATTCTTTCTGCATTCTTCTCTTCATTATATCATGTTTTCCCCAAACCCTTATAAAGAATATGCGTATAAGATTTAAAACCGAAAAGCAAGAACATCAACAATTAAGCATCGTTTTGTAATAACCCTAGTTGTGCATTGCTTTTTCAGCAAAGTCTAACTAAATTTGGTTTAAGGAGTAAGAAATGAAACTTTAAATAGCTAACTTGTTGCACCCCCAATGTATTTTTATTCATCATCTTCTTCTTTAACTTTCTGGATTCTGGAAATTAAAATGAAGTTGCAGTAAGAGAAAACATAAAAACAAAACGAAGAAGGTAGAATTATCAGCGGAAAAGAGTAAAAATTTACCTAATGAAGAACAAACACAAATTTATGCAATCAGAAGGTTGTTCACGTGAGAACATGTGAGGAGAACCAATGAAATCACTATGTGAAAGCTGAAGTAATTTCTGCAATCAAACAACCAGCTTAAAGTATTCGCCATCAATTTGACCAAAAATCAATTTTAAATTTTGAATTCTGATGTTGAGAACTTAAAGCTAACTTGTGATCAAAATATCAATCATCAAAACAATGAAATGCAAGTATAATTACACACGAATGTAGGCCTAAACAAAAATAACATTTTGATTGTCTCAATAACACCAATACAATTAACTAACCAAATAATTTCGAATAAGAACAAAATTTTAATTTGGTAAAATCAAGATCAATGAACTATAGCTTAGTAATATGATTTCGAAAATCAAAAGATGATTGTATTTATAACCAAAAAAAGTATGAATTTGAATTGAGAGAGAAGAAGAATACCAAAACATCGGAGAATAGTGACAAATTTAACTGCGAAGTAATAAAATTAAAACCAACCATTATAGAAAGAACACCATTCTACTTTACAATATAACCTTCATTATAGAAAGAAATACAAAGCCTCCACCTTCTCACCCCCTCACTCTCTATCTTCACTCTTATCAATAGATTCCCCACTAACACCAGAACGACCAGTACAAGCAGAAATGATCTATCCTCTACCAACCTGTCAACCAAATCCTCCTCTGCCGCTCCCTATCAAAACATTTCCACAACCTTCTAACCTCTCCCTCTTTCTTGCACTTCATCTTTTCCCTCCACTATCCTCTCTCTCTCTCTCTCTCTCTCTCTCTATTGTCACCCTTTGCCCCCTTACCACCACTATCTTCCCCCACCACCTCTCTCTTTGTCTCTCTATACCTACACCCTCATCAAACTCCTTTTAAAACCAATCATTCTCTATCCCTTCCCTCCACCCTCCTCTTTGTGCTCTCCGCCCCCTAACCACCATTGCCAACATTCTCCTTCTCCTCTACCACCCCCAACTCTCCTCCACGTGATCAGCCCTTCTCAAGAAACAATGCCTTCTCAAACAAACCCTAAAACTCACAAAATCGTATAGGAAAACAAAATAAATTTATTATCGAATTAAAACAAAAAAAAGAAATAGCATCAGAAATTGATAAGCTTAAGTGTTCTTTGCACCCACACTATACTTTCTTCTTCACTTCTTTCAATTGCAGTATCACTCAGACATTATAGCAATTTAGGGGAGAATGCATTAAATAAATGGAAGTACCTAGCATTAAAGACCCTAAAATAATAATCCAGTGAACAAACCTGATTAGTTAGCTGTATTGAGTTGAATGAAAGTTTTGACCTTTCTAATANAAGCTAACTTGTGATCAAAATATCAATCATCAAAACAATGAAATGCAAGTATAATTACACACGAATGTAGGCCTAAACAAAAATAACATTTTGATTGTCTCAATAACACCAATACAATTAACTAACCAAATAATTTCGAATAAGAACAAAATTTTAATTTGGTAAAATCAAGATCAATGAACTATAGCTTAGTAATATGATTTCGAAAATCAAAAGATGATTGTATTTATAACCAAAAAAAGTATGAATTTGAATTGAGAGAGAAGAAGAATACCAAAACATCGGAGAATAGTGACAAATTTAACTGCGAAGTAATAAAATTAAAACCAACCATTATAGAAAGAACACCATTCTACTTTACAATATAACCTTCATTATAGAAAGAAATACAAAGCCTCCACCTTCTCACCCCCTCACTCTCTATCTTCACTCTTATCAATAGATTCCCCACTAACACCAGAACGACCAGTACAAGCAGAAATGATCTATCCTCTACCAACCTGTCAACCAAATCCTCCTCTGCCGCTCCCTATCAAAACATTTCCACAACCTTCTAACCTCTCCCTCTTTCTTGCACTTCATCTTTTCCCTCCACTATCCTCTCTCTCTCTCTCTCTCTCTCTCTCTATTGTCACCCTTTGCCCCCTTACCACCACTATCTTCCCCCACCACCTCTCTCTTTGTCTCTCTATACCTACACCCTCATCAAACTCCTTTTAAAACCAATCATTCTCTATCCCTTCCCTCCACCCTCCTCTTTGTGCTCTCCGCCCCCTAACCACCATTGCCAACATTCTCCTTCTCCTCTACCACCCCCAACTCTCCTCCACGTGATCAGCCCTTCTCAAGAAACAATGCCTTCTCAAACAAACCCTAAAACTCACAAAATCGTATAGGAAAACAAAATAAATTTATTATCGAATTAAAACAAAAAAAAGAAATAGCATCAGAAATTGATAAGCTTAAGTGTTCTTTGCACCCACACTATACTTTCTTCTTCACTTCTTTCAATTGCAGTATCACTCAGACATTATAGCAATTTAGGGGAGAATGCATTAAATAAATGGAAGTACCTAGCATTAAAGACCCTAAAATAATAATCCAGTGAACAAACCTGATTAGTTAGCTGTATTGAGTTGAATGAAAGTTTTGACCTTTCTAATAAGATTAGAGGAGAATCAGTAGATAGATTTTACTATTAGGTTATTATGTATGCCTCCATTATATGTTATATTGGTAGCACCTTTCTAACTTCGTATATATTAATCAATCCATAAATCGATTTATGATTAGATGCACCCAAATGAAACAAACCTGATTACTCTAAACAGTAACCCATGAATCGAAATCGATTCCAGAATGAACTCCCAAAAATCAAAACTTTAAAACCACAAAATCTTCAAAAATTAGTCAAAAATTGAATTCAATCCAGAAAAATCCCCTGAAAAAATCAAACCCTAATTAATCTAAATCAAATTCAAGCCCTAGAAAAACAAATTCACATACCCAAAAAATCGATACTACAACATGCACTAAAAAACTGTAACACAAAACCCTAAAATAACCCTAAATAACGAACACTTGGATGGATCAAGCAACAACAACAACAAAAAAGAATAACTAACGAACCTCTAGCAAATTTGCCACAAATAAACTCCAATACCCACTGATCTAACAGTCGAAGGAACCCAGCAAAACATCCCCTTCTCTGAGATCCAATGGTCGCAGGAAGCAAAGAATGGACCCCAATACCCACTGATCCAACAGTCGAATTAAAACCCCTCATCACCACCTCCATCATCATCCTCGTCGTCGTCGTCTTCAATAACCCTAATAAATATCAAATTGAGTTATTGAACACCAAAAAATTATTAAAAATTCCAAACCCTAACCCAACCCTCCTAAATCAAATTCATCACCCAAAAACCCGAAAACCCTAATCAGAATCAAATCCTACAAACCCTAATTAAGATTAAAATAACCAATTAAACTAAAGAAAAGTGAGACCCAACCTACCTCGAAAACCAGAAATCGAAAGTGATGTCTAACAAAGCCATTCATGGAGGTTAACTCAATCGAGAGTTTAATCGAATCGATCCATCAAATTAGAACTCAATTTTTGAACCTTCGAACATGAAATCCAATGAAAATACAAAACCCTAAAGTAGCGTGTTTTGAGTAGGAAATAAATTGAACAACTTAATCAAAACAAACCTAGAATCACTGCACACCATTTGAAGGATGGAGTTCTTGGCGGTGCAAGGGCCGCAAGGGGATGTTTGGGACCCGCCTCAGCAGCCATGGTTACTTGGAGGTGCAAGGGTCACAAGGAGCTAAAGATGAATTGAAAATCCGCAGGAGAAGCTTCTAGGAGAAGAAGGAAAGGAAAGGCTTCACAGAAGAGGAATAAACCAAGAGGGAAAAAAAAAGAGGAAAAAGGAGCAAAGCAATAAAGAAGGAAGCATGTGCCTCTCATGTGACAGACATAGTGAATTCACTATTGAAGCTGACGTGGAGGCTGAGTTGGACCGCGTGAGAGAACTGTTCTTTCAATAGTAGTTCGCAATCACCACATTTTAAGATGTAAGGATTTTAAGAAGTTAATTTTGTATTTTATGTGTATGTTTTTAGTATTTTTGTATTGAGAATTTAAGCTCAAGAAAGAAAGAAATTTATATTAATTAATAATTAAAATAATTATTTTATGTTTTCTAAACTTTGTAAATTATTTTTCATGCCACTTTGAGTTTTATTAAATATAAAAATTTTCAAAAAATAGAATTTTTAGAGTTTCCTAAATTGTTTTAAAACAAGGGTAAAAAAGTAATTTCAAACATTAAGGGTATTTATGTAATTGCACCAAAACCTACTTGGGGCCTATAAATACCCCTTAAATCAAAAATTGCAGATTTAATTTGCAACTTTAATGATTTAGGATTTCATAAAAAAAAGAGAGAAAAAAGGGTTAGAAAATTTTTCCGAAAAAAAAGAAAAACTTCCTTTGCTCCTCTCCTTTGCTGGTCTTCTCTGTCACTGGCTGCTGCTGGCCAATAGCCTCGCGCACCACCACCTGCCCGCCGGCCGCCACCACGTGGGCCACCTCTCCTCACCTTCTCTTGGTATTTTTCGAACTTTTGTAAAAAGAAAATTCTTCTTCTTTTATTTTTTAGCTCAATCTTGCAAAATTCATGTTTATAATTATTTTTAATCATGTTTTTATGATTCTAATCATGTTTTATAAAGTTATGATTATGTTTGAAGTATGAATTTATAAAGTTGTTCAAGAAATTTTAAATTAGGGTTTATGAAATCATGAAATTTGAAGTTTTAGGGTTTTTAATGATCTAAGCTTTTATATTATGATCATGAATTGTTGTAGTATGAATTTGTGATGATTTTATGAAGTTTAGATTTGTTTTTAAGGGTTTTAAAGTTGTTTAATATTGCTGTCAAATTTCTAAAGTCATGAAAACATGGAGTAAAATTATTATGAACATGTGTTACTTTATAAAAAATTATTTTAAAGCATGGATTAGCAGTATAATGATGGTATTAGATTGTAAAAGAGTTTTATGCTTAATATATGATATTTAATGAGTTCTTAATGTGTTTTGAATGAATAATTATAGCTGTAAATTTTATTAACACATGTTTATGCCTGATAAAAATAGTAGCATGTGACATAATAAGTTATAATTATTCTTAATGCATCAAAATATTGTATGATGATCTTAGGACATGACTATAACGTTTTATGATCAAATTATGATATTTAGGAGGGCATTAAAGTGTTTTTATGTAATTTTATGATGTTGCGACTTTTGGAAAATTACCGAAAATCAAGTGTTTTGCAAAAGAAAAATTAAAAGAAAGTATGGAATTGAATAGTGACCATATAAGGAGCATTTTGGACAAGTTTCCAACATAAAAAGTTAGTTTACAGTTGTTGCGTGTAGAAGTTAGTCAACAAGGTTTTGATTTAGTTTCGATTTTCTTTATGTAGGAGACTTCGAGTTAGTTGACTTTTAGGAGTTGTGGCGGATCACCACTACAATACAAGGTACGTAAGTACTACAGGCGAAAGTTAATTTTCTATAGCAACATTAATTTATCTTGAGTAATTGGAAAGTTAAAATTATTACTAAAGTTGGCCAATAGTTAATAAAGAAGAAAAGGAAGTTAGTTAAGTTGATTAGTTACTTAATCAACAAGAAAGGTAGTTTGTGAATTTTTATTTACATGTTTAATAAAAGTTTAATGAGCAAATATTTATAAAGCCACTCACTGTATAATGTGTGGTCAAGGAAGACAAATGGTAAGCCACTCACAGTTAATGTGTGGTATAGTAAGTTTAGTTAATTAAAGGAGACACCGTTAATTGTAGAATCACTTTAAATCCAAGATGATTAATATAGTTGTGTTTGTTGTCATGCATGGTACTATGTGTTGTTATTTGTGAGTCATAATATTGTTAAATCAGTTATTTACGTAAAGTGAAAGAGGATTCACACCAAAACTCTTGGGACGTATATACCTTGAGTATGAATAGTGATCTATGACTTATAATTAAGGGTACAAATCGTTTTACTCTTTTTTTATTTTTAATGCGCTGGAATTCCGTCACTATATGTGACATAGGGAATACCTTCTTAGAGTTTCTCCAAATTTGGTGCCCAATAGGGTGATGTTAAAGGAAATGAAACCCGTTCGATGCGAAATCCAAAGTATAAATATATTAAATAATTTTGTTTGAGTTGATTCTATGTGCATGTGAAGAGATGTAATTGGTGAGAAGTATATGTGTTATACTTTTCATTAATTTTATTATTAGTCATGTTATGCATAGTCTTTGGTATTTATGTACTCAGCTTTGCTGATTGTGTGTGTTTGTGTGCATGGCTTTGTCTTTGACTTGGCTCTGCGATGACCCACTTGTTGGCGAGTAGTTGTCTAGAATAAGAGAAAGCTACAGGTACAGGTTGGCATAGTCAATCATGCTGGGTTGCAGTGTGAGTGGATTCATTATAGCTTCCGTAGTTTAATGGAGTTGTTAGTTTTATTGTTTGGTGATGACTTTTACTTTTGAAGCTTAAAGTATGTTTGGTTTTGAAGGGACACTAAGATGGTTCCGAAGTGTAATTAAGTTTTAATTTGGATTTCTTTTTGGTTTGACTTCGGTTTGTTTTGAGACTGTTTCAAGTTTCATTTTGAGTTTTAATTTGGTTTTGGTTTTAAACACTTCCGCTGTAGTAATTTGATAAAAGCCTTAGCCGTTATCACGGTGGCGGTAATACTTTGGTTTTTCCTAGTTAAGTAGGGATTATATTTATGATTATCAATTATTGTTTTCTATTATATTTATATTATATTTCGGAAAATCTTAAGAGGAAAGTTATGAAATTCCAGGGTGTTACAATCAAATCCCACGAGATAAAGGTCTCTACACTAAGGTGATGTAAGGAGTAAGTTTAAGTCGGGATTCAGCTTGGAAAGCAAGGATCGACACTAAAATCGACTATCTACGTTAAATTCTAGGATTTACAGAGGACTAAGACAAGGGATTCACCGCTCACTTCCAACATGAAGGCGCAGTTTCCTTGGTCAAACTGAACATAGAGGGAAACGTCTAGGGGAAGTCGTTCTAAGAGCCATGTCTACTCTCTCGAGCTAGCATGACGAGCGGAACTATACAAACGACCTATTCTCATGGCGTGAACACAAAACGACTCCTAAGCATTTATTCCCGAAGATTACTAACATCCCTTAACTTGAACACCAATCCTCATGGTTTTCAGACTAATCAAACATGGAAACTCTTCACTCAACTTCATTGCTCAATCCTTCGTTGATGAACCTAAATCAATATCTATGGAAGCAAGTCATAGACTACGTAATTGTAACACATGTAACGACTCTAGTCACCCCAAGTTCGGCTTTTAATAAGAACCAACTAAGTCATGGAGGAGGTGAGGGTTTCACCCACACCTTACCACTAAAAACTACTCACTACTCATTTTTTACACCAAATTAAGATTGTAATTCATTATCTATCAAGATTATAACAAAGAAGTAAGTTATGACAATGATTATATAAGAAGAATGATAAAACAAGAGAGTTTATTATTACCGAATTATTGCAAATAAGTAAATTATGACAATAATTATATATCAAGAATGATAAAATTACAAATTTTATAAAAGACATTATTATTACCAAATTATTATAAATAAGTAAATTATGACAATGATTAGATAGCTAAAATGATAAAACTAGAAATTATAAGAGACTATATTATTGCGAAACTATTGTAAATAAGTATGTAATGACAATGGTTATATAACAAGAATGATAAAACTACAAATTATTAGAGACTTTATTATAACAAAATTATTGCAAAAAAGTAAGTTATGGAAGTGATTGATAAACTACAAAATGAATAGCAAAAGCATGAAATTATCAAAAGGACAAGATTACTTGAGAACATAAGCATGAAAATATGGACAAGGACAAGATTACTTGAGAATCAAGTAACTACAAAACTTGAATTTAAAAGTAAATAAAGGAGTGTAAGAGATAGAAATGATTACTAGAAACTTCATATTATAAATATAGAGCAAAAGGTTCCAAGAATTCCTCTACAACAATGCTGCTACTTGCTTGAATGAAGAAAATGAACTACCCAACCACTTGCTAACATAACTAATTAGGTTTACAAAGAGAGAAAATAATGCTACTAAGAAATGTACACTAAGGATAATAATCTAGATCTGTCATACAAGGCATAATACTATTGAATATATATGCAAGGACGTCCTCAAGCAAGTGGGCAAGTTGAAGAAGCAAAAACCAATTTCGTAAGAGTCAGGACCTAGAGGGCGCTATGTAGGGGTAGCAAGGACTAGATTGGAACAGAGGCCATTACCTGTTTTCCCGTTTCTATATGAATTGAGGTAGTAGCTTTTCTTCGTAAAATCCCTTTTTTGAGCGCCAAGGGCTGCTCCCATGCCTCCAACTTTGCTAGGCCGATCTAGCGATATCGTTAAATCTTTGAGCAAAGAGGAATAGAACCTTGACCAAAAGACTTTGCCTTGATCAATCCGACCTCGATCATCGCAAAACACATTATTCCTCCGAAATCATGTAGCGTCTCGATTTCCGAACCCAATGGAATATCCTCCAAACATGAGTTAAAATATAAAGTACAGGAATACAAGGGGTAGTAAGCCAAAATATGCGGGGGGAATGAATTTAGATATATAATTAGGAAAAGAAGGAAAATCTAGGAAAAAGGAATAGAAAACTAGCTAAACTAAATAATGAAAAGTACGAAAAATACAAATAAATGAACATTATATCAAACTCCCCCAAGATAGACCGTTGCTTATCCCAAAGTAATTTTAACTATTAAGAATGGGAAGAGAAAGATAAATCCCTTTGGGAATTGATTAGCAAAGTCTTTCGAAAACTTCTCAAAAATGAACTAAATCTCAAACAATAAGGAAAGTAAGGAAAGTATAATTCACAAGAAAGAATTCAAATAGCAACCTAAGTATATTAAAGTGAACTTGTGAGTTTGAACAATAATAAATCATACACTCCTTTTTATGTAATGATCTTGCAGAATACTCCTTGAAGGAGTTTCATAGAATACAAGGGCATAGATGAGATAAGAAGTGGTTAATCGCTCACATCTTGTGTAAAGTACCCTCTTAATATGCTTGCTAAGTAACTTATTCGATCAAGTAACCCTTGAACTTTGCATTTCGGCCTCACATGGACTTTGACGGTTGTAATGAGTTTTGGGGTAAAGGTGAAAGTTGGAAAGATTGGCTACTTTTCGTAGGAGGTAAACCAAAGTGAAGCTTTTACAACTCAATTAATGAACCTTACAACTTTTTACAATAATTAAGGTCCTCAAAAATAACTAACTCAAGATTTCCACTTTAATGATATTGACTATGAAGGAAGAAGTGGAAAGACTTGACTCAAAGACTCGATTTTGTAACTCAAATGTCGCAAAAGGAATATGACAACATAGACATATGACTTTTCATCTTTTAAAGGATAATATTTGAAGAAATGATGACGAAAAGCCATTAACTCAGTTCAAATGATTTGAATAAGAACCAACTTTTTATTTCTGACTAAGATTATTTACAAAAGCTTATAAACTAATGAAATTTATTTACTTTTTTTATTCCCTGTACTACATATTTTTGCTTTCCTTTTTCTATTAAGCTTTAGAATTTAGTTGTTTTTAATCTTTGTTTAGTTGAAACATGCTTTTAGGTCTTTTGAGCTAAACATAAATTCTAGGTGATTTAAAGTACTAAACATTTAGCATAGATTCAAGTAAAGCTTAAAGCAAGGTTTCTACTGAAGATTGATTTTAATTTAAAGATCGGGTCATCAATTAGTCAAGATTACATGAATTTGATTATAAACATGTCAATTGTCTAATATAGCATTAAAAACACGTAATCATGGAACCTAAATCCTGTGAAGAACTTAATGTGATGATTTTGATGTTGTTGGCCTCATTCGAAGTACCTTTCGTGCAATACGTCAACAATCCCTTAAAACCGAGAGCTTGAACAACCTTAATTAAGTAATAGTAATATTAGTTCTAATAATATGTTATGTGGAGGGCACAGTTTCTGAAGTAGGGCACGAAAATCGAGAGAGGTTTTAGAGAGAAAGAATGACGAGGTAGAGAGGGAGTGTGTGAGTGAATGAGAAGAAGAAGTTTTGATTTGAGTTATTGATTTTCACGAGGAGGGGGGTATTTATAGGGTTGGAAGGGACATAAGCGAGGGCCAAGGAGATGGAGGAGCATCAGAACGCAGAGAGGCGAGCGCCAGGGCGACCCACCTGCCCCTCGGCACTCAAGGTGAGCACCAGGATGCACATTAAGCGCTACGGCACAACCCCCTTGGGCGTCTGGGTGTTGGTTGGTCGTCTGGGCGCAACGCCTGCATTGTGGCGCTCGAGCTACTAATTTCTGATTTTCACGCGGTGAATCTCTGATGCTTCCTTATTTCGTATATTTACTTCCATAAACTTAAATATTTAGATATATTATGAAATTATGCGAAATTAACTTCCATAAAACATTTTGTTCACTTCCATAACCTAGACTTTCCATAAACCAAACAAACCTTTGTAGAAGGTTCATCCATTGCGGTCACATTCATACTCTTAAATTAATTTCTTTTATTTTCGAAAAATGAAACAAAAATGTGAATTATGCAATATGATGAAAAAGAAATGAAAATTAAAATAAAATGAGAATATGAAAAAATGAAATGAATGGAAGAGATTGCGGTCACATTCATACTCTTAAATTAACTCCTTTGAAGATTGAAGCTACTCCTAAAAGGAAGAGATCACAATAGGAACATGATGTGAAAGGCAAGGGAAAGGGAAGGTTGTTGAGGCGCTAAGAAAGAAGCAATGGGTACTAAAGAAGCCTATGAAGGCAAGAGAATCTTCTAAGATGACGGAGGACAAGGGGAGGGAACATAGACCTAAGTAGGAAGATTGCTTTGTTTTTTCACAAACTCATCATTATTATTATTTTAATGAATAAGGCCTACGTGCCACGTTTTTATTTTTATTCATGTAAACATCTATATTGTGTTTGAATAATCATGTTTACAAATAATTCATTTATTTCATTTCATTGCAAAAGATGCGACATTTAAATGATGTTCATTTAAATAATGAATCTTTAGTTTTTTGGAAGATCAACATAAGTCATGTTCATTTCAGCAGGCGGTTAAAGTACTATAGAGGAGTGGGATTTTTATTTTTAAAGGGGCCGAACCCAAGGTCGAGGTTGCCTACGTATCCTTTCAGAATCAGGCTAAACGTGGTTCCGGTAACTCCATGAGCATAGTTTAGACATAGTATCTCTTCAGTTGATCCGAGTTGATGAGATTATAAAAGTTATCACCATTCATGTCTATTAGTTCAGCGGCACCTCCTGGGAGTATCTTCTTAACAATATAGGGCCCGGCCCAGTTTGGACGTAACTTCCCTCTAGGAACAATGACGGTTTTTCGTAGTGCTTTGAGAACTAAATTGCGTTCCTTGATTTTTCTTTCTCTGACATGTTTGTTGAAATGTCTCTCGATCCTCTTTTGGTAGACTTGTATATGTGTTACGGCTTTTAAATGCTTCTCATCTAGGAGGACCAAAGCATCATACCACGCACGTACCAATTCGACTTCAGAAAGTTCACTTTCCAATGCTATTCTTAATAAGGGAATTTCGAGCTTGATAGGTTGTATGGCTTCCATCCCATAGACCAAGGAGAAGGGTGTTGCTCTTCTAGCAGTCCTAATGGATGTCCTATACTCCCATAAGGCGAAGGCTAATTTAGGTTGCAAATCCCTATAGGTTTTAGTCATTTTAGAAAGAATGACCTTGACATTTTATTCGTTGCTTCAAGTGCTCCATGTTGCTGGATTTTATATTTTGTGAGGATTTCCTCGCATTCACCTTGAAAATGAGTTCCATCATCACAGATGATTTCATGTGGGACTCTGTATCTGCATATTATATTGGTTTCCATGCATTGTACCACATGTTTGTCTTGTAACACACGGTATGAAGCGGCTTCAACCCATTTGGTGACGTAGACAATCGCCACCAGTATGAACTCATGACCCCATGACCCGAAGGCGTAACTTTTCTAATTATGTCAATCCTCCATGTTGAAAATGGCCACGGGGATGATAGAGAATGAAGTATTGATGGAGGTATATGTTGAGCATTCGCATATTTCTAGCACTTGTCGCAATGTCTCACATATCTATTGCAATCGTCCTCCATTGTAATCCAATAATACCCCTGCATGATGATCTTAGAAGCCAAAATTCGGGCATTCATATGAGTTCCCCATATGCCCGCATGTATTTGAACCATAACCCGTTGAGCCTCTTTGTTGTCTATACATCGGAGGTGTAAGCCATTGTAATGCCTCTTATATAGATCTCCTCCTCGAATGATGTATTGGGAGGCTAGGACCCTTAGATCTCATTGTTCTTTCTTTGATGCATCAATAGGGTGTTGTTGGTTTTCTAAGTAGTTTTTGATGTTGCTGTACTAAGGGTCTTCATTTGTGAGTTCGTTCACCTCATTGTGTTATTCAATCGTGCCAATATGAGACGGTTATTTTATTCTTTCAACCACCATTGAGATGTCTATCCAAGAACTTGGGATGCGAATCATTGATGGTAATTTAGCCAAAGCATCGGCGAATTGGTTGTCCTCTCTTTTTAGATAAGTGTACTCAATTTCTTCGATTCAGGAGGCAATTTGCTCCAAATGAGCTTGGTAAGGAGCTAGGCTTTAGCTTCTAACTTTCCATCTTCTAGAGAAACGAGGAATCTCCATAAACCCTTAAGTTTTGGACTTTCAAAGCTACAATGGCCTGAAGTCCTATGATGCAAGCTATATATTTAATGGCGTTATTGGTCACATCAGTGTCTAATTTCACTAATATGCGCGTATGTTGTTCTTTAGCCGAAACAAGAAGGACACTAACCGTACACCCTTGTTTATTGGAGGCACCATTAAAGTACAGGGCCGACTTTCTTTTTCAGCCATCATCACTTCTTCATTAGAAAACTCATAATCCTCAGGTCGAGGTTCATTCGGTGAATGAGGTAGGAATTCTGAGACTATGAATCCTTTTATGGATTTTTGTGACACGAATTTAAGGTCAAATTTGGCTAATATGATCATCCATTTCGATATTCTCCCGTTTACTACAGGTTTGACAAAGAGAGATTTAAGGGGATCCCCTTTACTGACTATGTGAACGGTGTGAGTTAGTAAATAGTTTCTCAATTTATTGGTAGACCACACCAATGCCAAGTATAATTTTTCGATGTTAGAATATCTTCATATTGTAATAAATTTTTGCTCAAATAATAAATTACTTTTTCCTTCCCATTGATTTCTTGTGCTATCATAGCTTCTGCAGTAGTTTTAGTGACGGTCAAGTAATGTCTCAAAGGATGTCCCGGAGTTGGCGGTACCAGAACAGGCGGATTCGTGAGGTACTCTTTAATTTTATCAAAAGGTCGTTGGTATTCATGATCCCATTCTCTTGGAGTATCCTTCTTTAATTTCCTGAAGATAGGTTCACATACCATGGTAAATTTGGAAATTAATCTACTTATGTATTGGAGCCTTATTCCCAAGAATCATCAAATCTCCTTCTCGGTCTTTTGTGGTTTTAAAGACATGATGGCCTTGATTTTTGTTGAATCAATTTCAATGACTTTGGTGCTAATCGCATGACCTAGAAGCTTTCCGAAGTAACCCCAAAGGCACACTTTTGAGATTTGAGTATCATATTGCACCTTCGGAGTATCGAAGAATTTTCTCAAGGTAAGGGTATGTTCACTCCTTTCCTTGGTTTTCACTATCATGTCATCCACGTATACTTTTACTTCCTTATGTATCAAGTCATAAAGACGCTTAGTTGCAGCTCGTTGATATGTAGCACCAGCATTTTTTAAACTGAATGGCATGACTATGTGGTAATATAACCCCCATGGAGTAGTAAAGGTCGATTTATCCATGTCCTTTTCATCCATCTTGATTTGATTGTAGCCGGCGTAACTATCCATGAATGAAAACAAAGTATGGTTGGCTGTATTATCAACAAGCACATCAATGTGAGGTAATGGGAAGTCATCTTTTGGACTAGCCTTGTTCAGGTCCCAAAAGTCCACACACATTCTTACCCTTCTATCTTTCTTGGGCACAGGAACAATGTTGGCAACCCAATCAGCATATTGAACTACCTTGAAGAAACCTGCCTTTAATTGGTTGATTACCTCTTCTCGGATTTTTAATTGGACTTCTGGTTTCATCCTTTTTAAGCTTTTTCTTGACAGGCTTGGCACCCTGATTCAGAGGGATGGTGTGCTTAGCGATTTCCGAATTAATCCCTAACATATCTTCATAAGGTCATGCGAATAAATCCTTGAATTCTATGAGTGTTGCTATGAGTTCTACCCTTTCTTGAGGATTAAGTGTGAGACCAATTTGCAATTCCATTGGAGTGTCATTATGGTAAATGTTGATCTTTTTAATTTCCTCAATTATTAGAGTTTTATTTTGATGTTCCACTATAGCCTTTGTTATTTCATTATCGTTTTGATCTTCAGTTTGTGAAACAAAGCAATCATGCAAAGGGGAGAGGGAGCAAAGAGATAATGAAGGCGAGAAGAAAACAAAGAAAGTTATATTATGGAACTTGTTAAGCACGACATTAAAACTAGCCTTAGTGGCGGAATCTAAAGGAGGGACAGGATCATTGACAATCTTATTAATACCTATGGAGTTCTTAGGACTAAAAATCTTAATTGTATTAGAATTAGACTCTTATTTTGACTCTCTTTCAGGCTCATTGAACATTAGACCCTCTCCTATAGTGAAGTCCATGATCTTCCCTTCCGGTGTAGTTTATCTTGACGGTCTTGTGCCATCCTCTAACAAATTAATTTGTAGGAGTGATGAGCTCGGTTAGATCAAAGGCTTCAGTATTCATAGCTGTGAACACCTCTTGTTCGGTTAGTGGACCATGTTCTAACCCGAAGAGCAATCCAAGTCCTTGTGCATCATGATCATCTAGTTCAGATTTTCGTTTAGTGATTTGAGTGGTCTCATCTTCCACGACGTGACAATCGGAAAAGGTTTATAAACCCGAATAACTTATACCATTGGCTCCATAGAATGGTTCGGGAAACTCAAAATAGGGAAAGTTCTCTTCTTCTTCAATTGTATCAATTGAGAATCCCCATAAGTCCTCATCATGGTCATCGTGTTCAATGTTGATGATAGGTTGATCGGCGGCCTGGATCCTCTTACGAGATGCATCAATAGTGATCACCACCCCTTGTAGCATGAACATGATCTTTTGATGAAGAGTGGATGGAACCGCCCCTAGTTCATGGAGCGAAGTTCTTCCTAGGAGAAGGTTGAAGCTAGCCTTAATTAATGTCCATGACATGGAACTTCACCTTATTTTCGACTGTCCCAATGAGTAAGTTGAGCCATATGACTCCCATTCTATCCGTCCTTGTGTTGTCGTAGGCTCGAATGGCTTGATTGCTAGCACAATATTCTTCTTGCAATACCCTGAGCTTTATAGCAATTCTCACAGGGTACAAATTTATAGCCGAACCATTATCAATCAAGGTCATACGTATATTGGGTTGCTTACTTATGACGGTGATGTAGAGAGCTTTCTTATGGCTCGCCCCTTCGGTTAGAAGGTCCTCATCGGAAAAGGTGATGGATGGCTTGTGATGCTCGTGGATGATAAGGTTAAATAAGCCGTCGAGAGTAGTATCGTCGGCCACATTCAAGTCGGATAGGGCCTTTAGTAGAGCTTGTCTACGCTTTTCTAAGGAGACTAGTAATTGCCATACATTGACATTGGCCTTGGTTCTCTTGAGTTTCATGATGAACATGTTTTGCTCATGAGATGGAGGAGGTGGTGGAGTGGCTTGAGTGTTATTTTGATTTTGTGTAGTGTCAAGGCGTCCTTTTCGAGTAAGGACTTGAACCTTATTGTCTTTACCAGGTGACAAGGGCCTTAAAACCTTGGTGATATTAAGTCAAGTGGGTCAAAACATAGTTCATCTTTTTATACTGCATTGATACAAAGTTCCATGTTGTCAGTGAACTCACGGCATAGTGTCTTGATGTCTTTCCATTATCTTTGATGGAATCCTTTCAGCATCCTGTAAGAAGGACAATATTGAGGAATAGGAGGAGCAAAGGGGATAGGTTAGTCGATTAGCCAACGGTATTTGATACGCCTTTCCCCAGTGATTGATAAGCATATCAATGAGCAAAACTTCGAGGGTTTGGGTTTGATTGAAGGTGGAAAACAAGAAGCAACCATGGGGGAGTTAGTGGCTTATGGAGACACAAGGCTTCTTGGGTTGGCTAGGGTGGATTTCTACGTGTGCATGGTGACATGCACAAGCTTATTCACGTAAATGTAAAGCAAGTATAGTTAGTAGTTTAGAAGTGTTGAGCTATATGGGTTTTCTTCCCACGTCATTTGATAGGGTTTTACCATATGGTGTTTTGTTATTTTCTTGATTAGTTTATGAGTCAAGGTTGATGGAATCAAGCATGAGAAACACAAAAATGGAGGTTTCTTGAAATAAAGATTGAATCTTGAAGAGTTTCTTGAAGTTCTTGAAATCGCAAGTCCAACAAAAATCAACGAGAAATCAAGCAATGCATATGGCGGGATTTTTGGAAGATTTTTGAAGTTTTGGGCAACGTTGTCAACGCGGGATTTTGTGTTGTTTGACTTTGTCAACCTAAGGTTGTTATTCGGATATATGGTGGTTAGATTTGATTTGCAAAATATCTAAGATTTAGACTAGAAATCAGATTACAAAATATATGGTGCAAGATATGTATCCGGTTTTGTTAGGATTTTCTTGTTATCCTAATCTTAGTTTGTTATATCATATATCTAAGGTAGTTAGGATATGTTTAGATTTCTGAAATATTGTGTGATATGTTTAGCCTATAAATAGGATGTAAAATACATCAATAAAATTCAGATTAGAGAGATTAAACACAAAGTGTTTCCGGTTTTCTTTTGTTTCACGAAGTAAACAATTTTTGAGAGTTTCTTGTGAGAAATTCGAATTGAGTGAGTGGTGCTTTGCTTTATCTCACGTGAGGATAGTTCTTAGGATTTGAGGGTGCTTTGCTTTAATCAAATTCTACTAATTATTCGCCTTAGAAGTTCAGATTTGTGGTGCATAGCTTTATCAAATTTGAAGTCTAAGTTTCTTTGTGTGAGTGGCGTTTGTCTATAACAAAATTCACATCAACTTTTGGTGCTTTCGTTGAGAGGTTCATTCAATCTCAAGTGTTCAATATCAATTATCATGGCTCAAGAAGGTGGAGACGAAAATCCACAAGGATTCACGAAGGGTTTGAGCTTGGCTCAAGCAAAAGAGCTACGTATGCAAGGAGAGATTGACGAGTTAAAGGCTCGTTTAGATGAAGTCCTAACCATTATGGCTTCTACCAAGAAAACTCCTACCAAATCTAAACAAGAGGAGGGCTCATCATCAAGTGAAAGTGAGCAAGAAAGTGTGAGGAGTGTACGTAAACCAAAAAAGGGATACTCATCAAGTTCTAGTGACGATGAGGAACCAAGATCAAGGCACAAACATAAGGGAAAGATGAGGGATGATGATCGAAATCTTAAACTCGAAATTCCTGAATTTAATGGAGGTATGGATCCTGAAAAATTTCTAGATTGGATTCGTAGGGTTGAGAGGATTTTTCGTTACAAAGAATATGATGATCATAAGTCTTACAAATTGGCGGAATTAAAACTCACTTCCTATGCAAGTTTATGGCTTGAGGGTTTACAAAGAAAGAGAAGGAAAGAAGGTAGATCAAAAATATCTTCATGGTCTAAATTGAAAAGGGAGATGAGGAAACGTTTTGTTCCTCAAGATTTCGAACAAAACAATTTCATCAAGATGCATACATTAAAACAAGATAGAAAAACGGTTGATGAGTACATTGTGGAGTTTGAAAAATTGATCATGATTTGTGATTTGGAAGAGAAGGAGGACCACAAAGTGGCTCGTTTTGTGGCTGGTCTAGATGAAAATATAAGGGAGAAGGTCGAATTACAACCTTATTGGACCTTTGATGAAGTTTGTAGAGTGGCAGCAAGGGTTGAGAAACAAGTTGCACGCAAAACAAAGACATACTTCAAAACCTATGATTCTAAAGAAAAGCGTGATACTTTTCCTCAAAAACCAAACTTTGATAAGGTTACTAAACCCCCTTTCATCAAGGATAAGAGTTCATCTTCAAAGCCCCAAAGTAGTGATTCACGCATTGTGTGTTTCAAGTGTAAAGGGCAAGGTCACATTCAAAGAGATTGTCCTCATGCTAGGGTTACAACAACTCGAAATTGGGTAGATGGGGAAGGCCTTGAAGAAGAGGAGGAGATGTATGGGGATGAGGGAGAGGAAGAGTATGGCAATGATGAAAATATGGAGGAAGACACGGAGGAAGTCCAACCAGAAACACAAGGTCAATCCTTAGTGTTACGTAGGGTATTACAAACTCAAGGTGCGCAACCTTTGGAGAGTCAAAGGGATAAAATTTTTCTCACAAGGTGTAATGTTCAAGGCAAGCTTTGTGATGTAATCATAGATACTGGAAGTTGCACAAATGTAGTATCTACGTTGTTGGTGGAAAAGCTCGCAATTCCTACAAAGATACATCCTCAACCATACAAGCTACATTGGCTTAGCAACACAAGTGATGTTAAGGTAAACAAACAAGCCTTGATTGCGTTTAAAATTGGTAAATTTGAGGATCAAGTACTTTGTGATGTTTGTCCTATGGATGCTTGTCACATATTATTGGGTAGACCTTGGCAATATGATCGTTTTGTGAAGTTTAATGGGAGAACAAATGTTTATATTGTGCGTAAGAAACCTAATGAAAAATCATATGCATTAAAACCCTTGATGATTTCTAAACCTAAGACAAGCATGGGTAATTCTAAAGGTGTTTTGTTGGTGGGTGGAAAGGAGTTAGAAAGGGAGTTGAAAACAAGTTCTATGTCTTACATGTTGTTAGCCAAAGAGGTACAAGACGAAGCCCCAGAAATTCCTAGGGTTTTGCATCCTATGTTGAATGAGTTTTCAGATGTGTTTCCTAATGAGTTACCACCAGGATTACCACCAATAAGAGGGATTGAACATCAAATTGATCTTATTCCTGGGTCTCAAATTCCTAATAAGCCTGCATATAGATGTAATCCAGAGGAGACAAAGGAGATACAAAGGCAGATTGAGGAGTTAATGGAGAGGGGATACGTGAGGGAGAGCATGAGTCCATGTGCTGTGCCTACATTAATAGTACCTAAGAAGGATGGGACGTGGAGAATGTGTATTGATTCAAGGGCAGTTAACAATATAACCGTCAAGTATAGGTTTCCTATACCTAGATTGGATGATTTGCTAGATGAATTACATGGTTCTCAATTGTTTTCAAAGATTGATTTAAGGAGTGGATATCATCAGATTCGAATGAAGGAAGGTGATGAATGGAAAACAGGTTTTAAAACAAAGCTAGGGCTTTATGAATGGTTAGTCATGCCTTTTGGGTTAACTAATGCACCTAGTACGTTTATGAGGTTGATGAATGAGGTCTTAAAGCCATACATTGGTAAGTTTGTAGTGGTATATTTAGATGATATTTTGGTGTATAGCAAGAGTGTTAATGATCATCTAAGCCATCTAAGGAGTGTGTTTGGGACATTACGAGAACAAAAGCTCTATGCTAAGCTCGAAAAGTGTTATTTCATGGTACCAAGTGTGACGTTTTTGGGGTATATTGTGTCCAAAGATGGGGTTTCTGTTGATCCATCTAAAGTGGAAGCTATAAAATCATGGCCAACACCAAAAAACGTGACTGAAGTACGTGCTTTTCATGGGTTAGCCTCGTTCTATAGGAGGTTTGTGAAGAATTTTTCATCTGTTGTTGCTCCTATAACCGAATGCATTAAGAAGGATAAGCCTAAGTTTGAGTGGACTAAGGGGGCACAAGAAGCTTTTGAATTGATTAAGAAGTTGCTTTGTAACACACCCATACTAGCCTTACCAGATTTCTCTAAACCATTTGAAGTTGAGACGGATGCAAGTGGGGTTGGAATTGGTGCTGTTCTAGTCCAAGGGAAGAGGCCAATTGCTTACTTTAGTGAGAAATTGAATGGTGCTAAACTGAACTATTCTACATATGACAAGGAGTTCTATGCCATTATTAGAGCTTTGGATCATTGGAGTCACTATTTAAGGCCTAATCACTTCATATTACATTCTGATCATGAAGCTTTGAAGCACATTAATGGTCAACAAAAATTGAATCCAAGACATGCTAAATGGGTTGAATTTTTGCAATCTTTTCACTTCTCTTCAAAGTACAAAACGGGGAAGTCTAATGTTGTTGCTGATGCTTTGTCAAGAAGGTATACTTTGCTTGGTGTTTTGAACTTTAAGTTGCTTGGGTTAGAGTTGATAACTCAATTTTACGAGCAAGATGGAGATTTTGGACCAATAATGGCGCAACTTTCAAAGGGTTCTATGAGTTCCTATGTGCTACATGATGGGTTTTTGTTTAAAGGTAATCTATTGTGCATACCTAAGTGTTCTATACGTGAGTTGCTAGTAAGGGAGGCTCATGGAGGAGGTATTGCTGGACATTTTGGCATTACAAAGACACTAACCATGTTGCAAGAACATTTTTATTGGCCAAAGATGATTGTTGATGTTGAGGCCATAATTGCTCAATGTGCTACTTGTCAAAAGGCAAAGGCAGCCTTTCATCAAGGTTTTTATACTCCATTGCCAGTGCCAGAGGGACCTTGGGAGGATGTTTCTATGGATTTCATTGTAGGGTTACCAAGGACAGCAAGGGGAAAAGATGCAATTATGGTAGTGGTTGATAGATTTTCAAAGATGGCTCATTTTACACCATGTCACAAGACAGATGATGCTATGAATGTGGCTGATTTATACTTTAAAGACATCATAAGGTTGCATGGGGTTCCAAAGACTATTGTAAGTGATAGAGACACAAAATTCATGAGCTACTTTTGGAAGTCACTTTGGAGGTTAATAGGCACGAAACTTTTGTTTAGCACATCTTATCATCCTCAAACAGATGGCCAAACAGAAGTCACTAATCGAACACTAGGGGTTTTGTTGCGTGGTTTGGTTAGTAAAACACAAAAAGATTGGGATTTGAAGCTTGCTCATGCTGAATTTGCTTATAATAGGTCACCTACTTATGCTACTAAGCACTCACCTTTCGAGATTGTCTATGGAGTTAATCCTAAGTTACCAATTGATTTTGTAAGTATTCCTAAAGGGGAGTTGGTACACAAAGATGCCAAGACTAAGGTTGAGTACATGCAAAAACTTCATGCAGAAGTAAGGGCTCGAATTGAGAAGGTTAATGATATTTACAAGGCACGAGCAAACAAACATAAATCACAACATGTCTACAAAGAAGGGGATTTGGTTTGGTTACACTTGAGGAAGGAAAGATTTCCAAATCAAAGGAAGAATAAACTTATGCCTCGTTGTGATGGACCGTTCAAGATCATAAGTAAAGTGGGGGATAATGCTTATAAATTGGAATTACCAGGAGAATATGGAGTCCATGCTACTTTCAACATTGGTGATTTAGCTCCTTATGTTCCTGATGACCAACTTCGAGGTTTGAGGACAAACTCTTTTGAAGAAGAGGAGGATGATACGCATATCAATGAGCAAAACTTCGAGGGTTTGGGTTTGATTGAAGGTGGAAAACAAGAAGCAACCTTGGGGGAGTTAGTGGCTTATGGAGACACAAGGCTTCTTGGGTTGGCTAGGGTGGATTTCTACGTGTGCATGGTGACATGCACAAGCTTATTCACGTAAATGTAAAGCAAGTATAGTTAGTAGTTTAGAAGTGTTGAGCTATATGGGTTTTCTTCCCACGTCATTTGATAGGGTTTTACCATATGGTGTTTTGTTATTTTCTTGATTAGTTTATGAGTCAAGGTTGATGGAATCAAGCATGAGAAACACAAAAATGGAGGTTTCTTGAAATAAAGATTGAATCTTGAAGAGTTTCTTGAAGTTCTTGAAATCGCAAGTCCAACAAAAATCAACGAGAATCAAAGCAAGTTATATGGCGGGATTTTGGACAGATTTTTGGAAGATTGGGCAACGTTGTCAACACGGTTTTTCAAGTTGTTTGACTTGGTCAACCTTGGGTTGTTATTCGGAAATATGGTCACTAGATTTGATTTGCAAAATATCTAAGATTTAGACTAGAAATCAGATTACAAAATATATGGTGCAAAAATATGTATCCGGTTTTGTTAGGATTTTCTTGTTATCCTAATCTTAGTTTGTTATACCATATATCTAAGGTAGTTAGGATATGTTTAGATTTCTGAAATATTGTGTGATATGTTTAGCCTATAAATAGGATGTAAATTACATCAATAAAATTCAGATTAAAGAGATTAAACACAAAGTGTTTCCGGTTTTCTTTTGTTTCACGAAGTAAACAATTTTTGAGAGTTTCTTGTGAGGAATTCGAATTGAGTGAGTGGTGCTTTGCTTTATCTCACGTGAGGATAGTTCTTAGGATTTGAGGGTGCTTTGCTTTAATCAAATTCTACTAATTATTCGCCTTAGAAGTTCAGATTTGTGGTGCATAGCTTTATCAAATTTGAAGTCTAAGTTTCTTTGTGTGAGTGGCGTTTGTCTATAACAAAATTCACATCAGTGATGTGGTTGCTTACCATTTCATTGATGTACCTATTCCAATACCTATTGACCATTAGGCTCATGCCTAGACTTTTGAGATCAACTTCCTCGTAGATTTCTTCCATAAGTTCTATGGGGATTTCAATGAAGGGACTTGGTGATTCAATACTTTCGGTCTTATTAAAATGCCATTTACATAATAAAAAATAATGCTTTGAAATATTGATGGGCTCATCCCATCCTATTTTCATCCTTTCTATTTGAACCCTTTTCCAACAGTCACATGCCTATGGATCTTTGGAGGCAGGAAAGTTTTCGGAGGTCTTCTCTCCTTCCTCAAAGATCTTTGGAGTAGAACCATCTTCTTCTAAGGAAATTTGGGGTACCGTTTGTCCTGCGGAAGTGATGAGAGTGATAGGATCAGAGTGGAAGTTTTCTTCCTGGATCATGAAGATGGAAAGAGGGTTGGTGTGGATGTTGAGCTTCTTTCATCCGGGTGAAATAGGGAGCCTTCCATCTTCACCCATGTCTTGTAAATGATTTTGGAGGGTCCAACATTCTTCGGTAGTGTGACCCCTACCGTGGCGATATTTGCAATACTTGTTGGCAACTCATCATAGTGACCTCTTTTCAGGAGTGGGGTCCGGATTGGGCCCGAATGAAGTTATTTTTCCAATTGAGTGGAATATCTCAAATACTTGAGTATAGGTCATACCCAAGGGAGTGTCCTTGCGTAGGCAGCAAAAAGGAGCCTTAGACTCTACGACAGCATTGATATTGTTAGAAGTGGATGCTCCTTTTGATTGATTAATCCTCAGATTAATGGTCCACTTGCCTTTTCCACTTGCCTTGTTGATGTCATCTTCAATCTCGATCCCAATGTGATAGAACTTTTCAAAAGTATCAAGGACCAAGTACTTGAGAAGGTTTTTGTATCATGGAAGGTTGGAAGCAAGGTAAGTTAGCAATGAAGATCTTGACTTGCTCTTTTTTTGGTGGTGTAGTCACCATTTGTGCATCGCCTTCCCTCCAACGAGAGAGGTAGGAGGTGAACCCTTAATTTTCACCTTATTTATGAATTTCGAGCTCCCTTTAAGAGGTGGTAGATTGAGTGTATCCCTTGTAGCGAGTCATGTATGCATGTGCTATGTGCTCGCAAGTTGAAGTGTCGTTGTCGGAAAGTGAGAAGAACCACTTTTGACATACGGGCTCGGGAGTCATAGGGAAGATCCTTGAATAAAGTCTTGGATAGATTTTCTTCACATCCATGTAGAAGTTGAAGCCTCTTAAGAAGTACTTTGGATTTTCGGTAGCCTTGAATTTTGGAAGTTGAGCAATGGAGAATTTCTCTGGCAAGGTGTCAATCAAGTTTGGATCGAGATTTGGAGGATAAAGTAAGAGTCTTGGTTGGTGACCCTCCTAGCTTCCTTTTCCATGTCTTGTATACTGTGCCTTCTTGAGATCGTTCATCTCAACTTTCACTTCTCCCAAGTCCTTGGGCTAAGCCGAGCGCCAACTTGTGGATTGTGCTCGCAGATTCTTGATCACCCTTGTTGAGTTGGATTATGTTGTTTCTTCTTGAACTTGAATGTAAACCAGAGTGATGTTTTGAATTAACCTTGTCCCTTGTTTCCTAGTCCAAAGAGGAGTAGTTGAATTGGTTCGTGGATAACCTATCTGGTGATGTTTTATATTTTAGAACATTTCGCTTATTTCAATGACTTAACTCTTAAGACATATGCAAGGCCTATCATGGTTGTGTCTTAGTTCTACACGAATGTACGATGCATGGAGTTCAATTACCCCTTTGTTTCCTTTTTTTAATTTTATTATTGAGGGGAAGATGAAATTAACTTTTACAAAATGAATGTTATGCAACCAATGGGGGGTCTATATGAACCATTAGTCAATGCAACAAGCAACCGTGGTCCTTCACATCGGTCACCTAACCATCCTTCACATCGGTGCCCCGGAGGTTTCTCAAGTATAGAACATACTTTAAGAGATGTGTATCCTAAAGAAAGACCGTCACGTGGGAATGACATGCATTATGCCAATCCAGTAGAATTCAATATCATAACTATGAAATTACAAGACTTTTCGAGTTTTGTCCTATCTCCTTGAAGAATAAAGAAGTATCCCCAGTGAAGTCACCAAACTATGAGCCTGGGGCTTTTGGGGCCCACATGCCCTTTTCATAGACATTAAATGTCTTTAGTTTGTTTGCATAGTGTGAGTATACTTGGCTCAGGGAGTGAGTCTAGAAGCTCAAAACCCAAGTAGGGAAGTCGCCACCGTCCTCCTTTCGGGAGCTAACGAAACCCCATTAGGTCATAGCCTCAGGGAAAAAATGACAGCCATCTTTACAAACAGCACTGGTGCTCCCCAAGGTGAAGCACTAGGCCCAATATAGCCCTTCTCCAACAACTCCTGTAACTGCTCTTTCAGCTCACTCATTTCTGCAGGTTCCATCGTATAGGGTTCTTTTGACATAGGTGTTGTTCCTAGAACTAAGTCTATGGTAAAGTCGATCTCTTGCTTTGGAGGTATCCCCGGAATCTCTTCCGAAAACACATTCACAAAGTCCCTTACTACCTTAATATCTTCAGGCCTAGTAGTCTCAACATGATCTACATCCCTCACACTACAAAGAGAAATTGGAAAACCTCTCCTTACAAACCTGACAAACCTCATTACCGACACTATTTTGTTGT
Organism: Suaeda aralocaspica; assembly: GCA_016808085.1. NCBI lineage: Eukaryota > Viridiplantae > Streptophyta > Magnoliopsida > Caryophyllales > Amaranthaceae > Suaeda > Suaeda aralocaspica. The sequence continues at coordinate 51,552 of PYUH01000338.1, read as the reverse complement.
GTTTTGGCCTTCCTGCCCTCCAATAGCTCACATTTTTACCCTTATTGATTAACGAGATCTTGTGTGGCTCGCATAAAATCTCAGCCTTAGGCTCACTCAACCAAACCATCCCCAGAATCACTTCTAAGTCACCTAAATCAAACACAGTTAGGTTAGCCTTAAACTCCACTACCTTAATTTTAATAGGAACATCCAGAAATCTCTTTGAACAATGTACCTCTTCTCCTGATGGTAACACTATTGACATATCTATTGTATCTACTTTTCCCAACACATCATCAAATTTTCTAAAATCTTAGTGGATACAAAATAATATGTTGCACCAAAATTAAACAAAACTTTAACAGGAAAACAGTGAATAGAAAAAGTACTAGTAATTACATCTTTACTAGCATCAGCTTCACTTCGAGCCATCACATTCAGTTTTCCAGTATTTGAGGTCTTAGTCTGACCTCCCCCATTCCCACTTCCATTTCTACTTCCGGCTTGAGGCGTTGCCTTTCCTCCCATATTTCCTTGGAAACCCTTGTGCTGACCCCCAGTTGAGTTCCCTTTGAATTGAGAACTTTGCCCTTCTTTTCCCTTGTCCTTGGAAAAGCACTCATACTAACGGTGTCCATGTTTATTACACAACCGACAAGTCACTGGGTTCCCAGCACAGCCCTTTCCTGGGTGATTGTTAGGACACTTCTTGGAAAATTACACACGCCCTCCTTGACTAGCCATCTGAGCTCTATTCCCATTTCCAGTAGCAGACTTCCCAAAGTTTCCCCTATTACCGTGGTAGTTATTATTGAAACGGGGTTTCTTAAATTCATCGTGATTCCCTTATTGGTTGAAGTTTCCTCAACCATCCTTCCTTTTCTCCCTCGCCTCACGTTCCTTTAGCAGTTCCTTCTTCTTCTGGTCTAGGGCATACAGGTGTGCAGCTCTACCATATAGGTCATCCAAAGACTCAAGGACGTGTCTGGCTAACTGCAACTGGATGTCTAAGGGTAACCCTCTCTGAAAACGACTAGCCTTCAACTTCTAGGTTTCCACGGCCTCCTTAGCAAATCAAGACAACTCTATGAACTTAGAGTAATACTTAGTGACAGACATACTTCCCATCTTGATCTCCAGAAACTCATCAGCTTCTGTTTCGCAAGGAACATAGGATAGAACTTATTACGGATCTGCTCCTGAAACACACTCGAATTGAATCCTGGTAAAGCCCTATTCACAGCCTCATTTTGTGACCACCAACGATCAGCTTCTCCTCTCAAATAATAAACAGCATGGTTCACCTTAAGCTCTTCTAGACACTCAACTGCCCCACACAGCTTGTTAAACTCTCTCAACCATCCTTCTAGAATAGTTAGAGTGTGCTCTACTTGGTAAGTGTGTGCCTTAGTTTGAGAAATCTTCTTGAAAAGTTACCCAGCAGGATCACACCATTTCCATTTCCTCTAGTAGCTAACTGTTCAACTACAGTAGCTAATTGCCTTACTACCTCATTCAGCTAATTGTTGTTACGTTCAACCATTCTATTTCTCGTGTAGAAGAAAAAGACCTTTATATTAAGTTATGTCTAACTCTAAGTTAGAACAACATAAACTCATAACATAAACATTTCCTCATTTCATCTCACAAAATAAGTTTTCATTCTTTTAATATAGAACGAATGATTCACTTATTCTTGTTTACACAACCATTAAAATAAGAATAAAGCACATAAGAAATAAAAATAATTCCCTTGTTCTACTCTACTTGAGGCTTCATTTCCTAAAGGAATTATTAACTCATTTATTGATTCATTCCCAAAAGAAATTTATTACTTAATTCCTCCTACTATTTCTTTATGACTCACTGCCACTTATTCACAAAACATAAACAACAATCTAAATTGTTCAACATTCTAAACATTAACAACACTAAACAGTATTAACTAACTCATGTCTAAACAAAACCCCTAAACATTAACATTGTCCTTTATGTCCTTCGACATTACATATTTCTTGGATATAAACTCGGGATGATCTTTTATATCATCTTCCATATCCTCTTCCATGTCATCATCCACATCCTCCTCGAGATCAAGCTCTTCTTCATCCCTAGAATCGGATATTAAATCTACATACACAGGAATCACTTGATTCGGATTCTCGATCTCATAACACGAGCTATCCTTTGACTCATCAGTCCTTGAACTAGAAGTAGTTTCTTTCACCACCATGTCATCATCTTCCTGGTTACCTAGGCTTGGTGTGCATGGGGTCTCCTCACTTGCATTAAATTCCTAGTACTCCTGGTAATGTAACCCTCCAGATACCTCCAATCACAGCCCCACTAAACAACTGCATCTCTATATTTATTGTAATCTGGAAGTCCTCCAGCATAGTGAAAATCACTAAACTTCGCCTTAATATCCAGGTAGGGGGAACGGTTAGGCAACCAATTAACAATTAGGGCCGACACATGGTCAGGTTGGTCCCATTGTGGTACCTTCAACACCGTACTCATATACTAACAACAAAACCATATTTTGCAGACGTACTGAGGTGGAATCTCATAGTCCTTCATCTAAAGCGTTTGGGGGAACGATTCGTCTTGCGGAAGTGATGTCAGTAATTGGATGGAAGTAGAAGCTTTCTTATTCGATCATGAAGATGGTGAGAGAGTTAGTTTGGATTTTGATCTTCTTTCCTCCTGGCGGAAGCAGGAGCCTTCCATCTTTACCATGTCTTGTAGGAGATTCTTGAGAGTCCAACTTTCTTCGGTAGGGTGACCTCTACCTTGGTGATACTTGCAATAATTGTTGGCATCCCATCGTAGTGATCTTTTTTTAGGAGAAGGGTCTGGAGTGCGCCCTACTGGATTAATCTTGCCTTTTGATTAGAGTCTCTCGAACGCTTGAGAATAGGCTATACCCAAGGGAGTGTACTCACATCAGCGGTGAAAAGGAGTCTTATATTCTTCAACAGTATTGATGTTATTGGAAGTGGATTCTTCTTTTGCCCTTGGATTGCTGGTCCATCTTCCTTGTCCACTTTCTTTATTTATGTCATCCACAATTTCGATCCCAATGTCATAGACCTTTTCAAAAATGTCAAGGCCCAAGTATTTGAGGTGATTTTTGTATCTTGGGAGAAAGTTAGCAATGAAGATCTTAACTTGCTGTTTTTCGGGTGGTGTAGTCACCATTTGTGCCGCAACTTCCCTCTAACAAGATATGTAGGAGGTGAATCCTTCTTTTTCTCCTTATATAAGAATTTCAAGCTCCCTTTGAGAGGTTGTAGCTTCAGTACTTCTCTTGTAACGAATCATGAATGCATTTGTTATTTCCTCCCAAGTAGAGTTGTGCTTGTTGCGAAGCGAGAAGAACCACTTTTGACATGCGGGCTCGAGAGTCATAGGGAAGATCCTTTGATAGAGTCTTGGATTGATCTTCTTCACATCCATGTAGAATTTGAAGCCTCTTCAGAAGTATTTCAGATTGTCGGTAGTTTTGAATTTCAGGATTTCAACTATGGAGAACTTTTTCGACAAAGTGTTGATCAAGTATTAATTGAGATTCGGAGGATCAAAGTAAGAGTCTTGGTCGGTGATCCTCCTAGCTACCTTGTCCATGTCTTGGATAATGTTCCTATTCTCGAAATCGTTCATCACAATTTTCATTTCTCCCAAGGCTTTTGTTACTTGGGCCTAGTTGAGGGCCATCTCATTGATCTTGTTCGTGAGGTCTTGATCACCCATTGTTGAGTTGAGTTGTGTCATTTCTTCTTGAACTTGAATGTAAATTGGAGTGCCTTTTTGAACTAACCTTGTGCATCGCTTCCTAGTCCAATGAGGAGTGACTCGATCTTTAAGACATATGCAAGGCCTATCATGGCTGCCTCCTAGTTCAATATGAATGCAAGATGTATAGTATTTCAACATCCCCTTGATTTCATCTTTCTTTTTTTTTTTTTTAATTATTGAGGGAGGATGAAGATACTTTTTACAAAATGAACAACATGCAACCTATGGGGTTCTATATGAACCTTTAGTCAATGTATTATGCAATCATGGTCTATATGAGACTCTCTAAGTGTAAAAGGCTACGTGAAATCGAGACTCCCGAAAATAACATTCACATGGCACATATGATAACATAGCATGTCGCACAGAACAACAAACCTTTGTAAGAAATCATGTCCAATAACCCTAGCCAAGGTTCTAAGAGGCAACTAAAAGTAAGGCTTCAAGGTGTCCCAGAGGGTACCATGACTGGGGTGTGTCCAGCAATCCACACCACAACTTAGTGGCGATCCAAGTGGGACTTCCATTCTGAATCACATAGGTCACATGATTCACACGTCATGGTTGGGATGGACTTCAATTAAGGAACGTCCTTAGGTAGGTCACCTAACCATCCTTAACATCAGTCCCTTGGGGGTGTCTCAAGTATAGAACATACTTTAAAAGACTTGTATCCTAAAGCAAGACCCTCACGTGGGAATTACATGTATTATGCCTTGCAAGTAGAATTCAACATTATAACTTTGAACTACGGGACTTTTCGAGTTTCGTCCACTCTCCTTTAAAATTAATCGAATGTTCCCAGTAAGTCGCCAATCTGTGGACCATGGGCTATAGGGGTCCCACGTGCCTTTTTGATGGACATTGAATGTCTTTGGTTTAATTGCATAGTATGAGTATTGTTTGGCTTAGGGAGTGAGTCTAGAAGCTCAAAAACCAAGTAGATAAGTCACCATCATCCTCATTTCGCGAGCTAACGGAACCCCATTAGGTCATAGCCCAAGGGCAAAAATGACAGAAAAGGATAAGAAGGTCTCATATCTCTAAATTCGGGTACGAGGGTAAGGACAACAGTAGGTCACAGTGTCCCCCCTGCGTATAGAGGCCTCTACTTGTTCTCATGTGTAATTTCATAATCAAAATATCGAATTATAACATACATATTTCCGGTTTGGACCTACAAAACATAGAAATAAGGCTAGGGGGGTTTTTCGTTAATGCACATATAATTTTCGATTTATCATACATGGCTGATCGCTTTAGCATTTAAGTTGTATTTAATCTTTATTTAATCGAAACATGCTTTAAGGTCTTTTGAGCTAAACATAGGTGATTGAAAGAATTTAACACATAGCATGAAGATCATATAAACCCTATAACATTTTTCTACCAATAGTTGATTTTTATTAAGAAGTCGAATAATTTATTAGTCAATATTGCAAATATTTGTTTATAAACATCTCAATTATCTAATAAGCGATTAAATCAAATAAACATGCAAAGATAACTAACTGAAGAACTCAAGATGGAGATTTTTGATGTTGTTGGCCTCATTTGAAGTATCTTTCGTGCAATTCATCGACAATCCCTTAAAACCAAGAGCTTTAATAACCTTAATTAGTGATAATAATATTAAATTTAAAGTATTGTTGAGTGATTCACGATTTTCGAGGTAATGCACAAAAACCAAGAGAGATTTTTAGAGAGAGAGAGAGAGGTAGAGAGAGGGTGTGTGAGAATAAGAGACTGTGAATTGATGAAGTTGAAGTGATTGATGAATGTTAGAGGAGGGGGTATTAATTGGGCCAGAAATGATGTAAGCTAGTGCTAGTGCGCCTGAGGAGCACCAGAGCACACAGGGGTGAGCACTAGGGCACCCAATAAGTGCTAGGGTGCAGCTCCCTTTGGCGCCTGGACGCTCGCCCTACGTCGCGGCGCTCGAGCTCCTAGTTTCTTTATTTTCAAGCGATGAATTTCCGAAGCTTCCTTATTTCGTATATTTGTAGCCATAAATTGAGATATTTAGATATATTATGAAATAATACGAAATTCACTTCCATATTTCACTTCCATATATCGAGTTATTCACTTCCATAACCTAGAATTTCCATAAAGCGAACTAAACCTTCCAGAAGGTTCGTCAAATCTGGTCATATATGCTTAAACTAATTTCTTTATTTTCGAAAACGATATTAAAAGGTGAATTGTAAAAATGAAAATCAATGAAAAGTATAAAAGAATAAAAATAAAATGAGAAAAATGAAATATGAAATTAAAATTAATGAAATGAAAATTAGAAAATTATTCGTAAACTAGAAAATCATTTTAATCGTATTTAGACCATCATAACTCATCATCGGTTATCCCTTTTGGATAGCGGTTTTTTATATTTATTTATTTTATTTATTTTCAGCCAATCGCCTTTTAGAAATCGGACATGTTTGCGACTTGGTGCACAATAATCATCATCCGTTAAGTGGAACCAAATATAGGTGTCAACACCTAGACGTTTCTTTCTTTGTTCGGTTTGACCTTGGAGTCCGCATCTTCATGTAGGAAGTGAGTGGTAAATCCTTTACCTTATTCTTCTTTAATCTTAACTTAATTTAGATAAATAAATTTAGTGAAACTCTTTGTCCTCCGAAGCAAATCTCGACTTAAAAATACTCTTTAGATCGCCTTACTGTAGAGACCTTTATCGCATGGGATTTGATCCTTACTTGCCCTTGCCAGTAGCCTAGTGAGCCTTATATGGTTTAACTTTGGTATCCACTTCGACATGCTATCAACAACGTAACTCCAAATGACAATTTCCCCTTCCTTCATATTGATATACTTATTGACAATGCGGCTAACAATACCTTGTTCTCTTTCATGGACGGGTGTGCTAGCTATAATCAAGTAAAAATGGCAGAAGAAGACATGGAGAAAATGACCTTCAGCAATCCATCACGGCTATATTGGTGCTACAGATCAACCAGCCACCACTATACTTCTTTACGACATGAAATGTAAAAAAGTGGAAGCATACGTGGACGATATGGTAGCCAAGATCAAAGAAAGGAGTGAACATACTCCTGCTTTGAGATAACTCTTTGGATTGCTTTGAAGATTCAATATGAGGCTCAACCCTCAAAAAAGCGCTTTTTGAGTTACCTTAGTTCTTCGCTTAGGTCATGTGATAAGCGCTAGAAGAATCGAAATCGATCCAAAAAAGATGAAGGCCATCATGTCCTTGAAACAAGCAAAGGCCAAAAAAGAAATTTGGGGATTCCTAGGATGACTCCAATACATAAGTAGCTTCATATCGAAGCTTACTATGATAGGCGAGCCCATCTTCAAGAAGGTAAAGAAGGATTTCCGGAAAGAATGCGGTGATGGTGGTCAACGAGCCTTCGATAAAATAAAAGAGTATCTCACTAATCCACCTATTTTGGCACCCCCCCGTACAAGGACATCCTTTGAGGCTTTATCACACTGTCACCCGAACTGCAGTTGGGGATTGTAATACCCCATATTTTCACGTAATTTAAGACTTATTTTTGTATTTTGTACATATGTTTTGATATGTTTATTGAGAAATTATATTCTGTAAGAATATTAAACAAAAGAATTTTAACAAATTTTAATCAAAAAAATTATTTTTTGTTTATAACTAATATTTTATGTTTCATTAAATATTTTGAAAACTTACTAAAAATAGAATTTTTAGAGTTTCCTAAATTATTTAAGACAAGGACATAAAAGAAATTTGAAATATTTAGGATAATTGTGGGATTTCGCAAAATCCTACTTTGGGGCCTATAAATACCCCTTAAAACCCAATTTTTAGATTTTATTTTGCAACTTGTTGATTTAGGATTCCAAAATCTAGAGAGAAAAAAAAAGGCAAGAAATTTGAAAAAATTATTTTTTGGTGCTCGGTTTTTTCCGAAGGAAAAGAAAAAAAATAAAAATTTCTTGTACCTTGCCAGAGCCCCGCCGGACCTACCTGTCGCTGTCGCCGGCCCCCTGCCACCGCCTGCCTCCTTGCTGCTCCCCTTCTTGTGGTATTTTCGGACATCTGAAAAAAGTTTCTTCTTCTTTTCTTTTTGTTTCAATCATGCAAAATTCATGTGTATATTTATGATTAATCATGTTTTTATAAGTTTAAATCATCTTTTATGAAGTTATGATTTATTTTAAAGCATGAATTTATTTATTGTTCATGATGTTTTAGATTAGGGTTTATAATGTTATAAAGTTCTTGATTTTTATGAGCTTTAATGATTTAAACTTCAATATTATGATCATAAATTGTTGTTGGGTGAATTTATGATGATTTTATGAAGTTTAGATTGATTTTTAAAGACTTTAAACTTGAATTATATTGCTGTCCAAATTTTGTAATCATGAAAATCAATAGAATAAATATTATGAACATATTTTGGCTTATGAAAAATTATTTAAAAGCATAGGTTTGTTTCATAATAATGTTAGTAGATTGTAAAAGAGTTTTATGATGAATTTATGATGTTTTTATGAGTTTCAGATGAATAAACAAAGTTGTAAATTTGTATTAACACTTGTTTATGCCCAATAAAAATTATAACATGCAATATAGTAAGATATAATTATTTTTAATGCATCTAAGTATTGTATATTGATCTTTGGACATGAGTATAGTGTTTTATGATCAAAATATGATATTGGGAAAGGTTTTAAAGTGATTTTAAGAAGGTTTACAAAGCTGCCATTTTTGGAAAATTACCGAAAATCAAGTATTTCCTAATAGAAAAACTAAAGTAAAGTATTGAATTGAATAGAGACCATACAGTGAATGTTTTGGACAAGTTTCCAATATAGAAAGTTAGTTTTGGTTTTCTCTATGTAGGAAACTTCAAAAAAGTCGACTTTTAGGAGTGGTGGCGGATCACCACTACTTTACAAGGTACGTAAGTACTAAAGACAAACATGAAAATTAGAATTCATACTTAGTTGATCCTTTATGTTATGTTATGTTATGTTATGTTATGTTATGTTATGTTATGTTATGTTATGTTATGTTATGTTATGTTATGTTATGTTATGTTATGTTATGTTATGTTATGTTATGTTATGTTATGTTATGTTATGTTATGTTATGTTATGTTATGTTATGTTATGTTATGTTATGTTATGTTATGTTATGTTATGTTATGTTATGTTGTTGTGCTTATTTGGATTGTGAATTGACGTGCATGGCAAGTTTTATTAGTAGCATGATTTTATGTTGTTTTTGCATTCCATGTTTCTAGCAATATAAATTCTACAAGATTTAATGGGAATGTTCTGAGCAGTTTAATTTGGCCAATAGCATATTAATAAAGACATGGAGTTATTGAAGTTGGTTAGTTACTTAATCAACAAGAAAAGTAGTTAGTGAATTTTTATTCACAAGATTAATAGAAGTTAGTAAGCAATTATTTCATACATGTCGCCACTCATAGTTTAATGTGTGCTCAAGGAGAAAGTAAATAGTTATCCACTCACAGTTAATGTGTGGTAAAGGAAGTTTAGTTTAATTAAAGGACACACATAGAAGATTATTTTGAGAATCACTTTAATTAATGTGTGATAAATAATATGGTTTGCTTGATTCTATGCATGTTTTTGGGTGATGTTGTATGTGAGTCATGACATTTTTAAACAGGTTAATCACGTAAAGTGAAAGAGGATTCGCACCAAAACTCTTGGAATATATATACCTTGAGTATGAACAATGGGAGGAGTAGTATGGAACAGAGATCTATGACTTCTAATTGGAGTACAAGACGTTGTACTCTTTTATATTTTTAATGCGCTAGAATTCCGTCACTTTATGTAACATAGATAATACCTTCTTGGAATTGCTCCCAAGTTGGTGCACAATAGGGCGATTTTAAAGGAAAGGAAACCCGTTCGATGCGAAATCCAAATTTTGAATATAATAATCAATTTGTTCATGTTCAGTCTATGTAAAGGTGAGGAGTTGACAACGGTAAGATGTATGTACATCTTATTTTAAATTATGTTGTTCTTGTTGCATAGTCGTTATTATTTATGTACTCAGCTTTGCTGACTGTTTGTTTTGTGTGCATGACTTTGTCGTGGACTTGGCTTTACGATGACCCACTTGTTCGCAAGTTGTTGTGTAGAATAAGAAAAGCTACAAGTACTAGTGGTCATAAGTCATTTCATGCTGGGCTGGAGTGAGAGTGCTTGCTGGGTAGATTTCATAGTTTCTTAATTACTTGCTTATGAAGTTATCTATCTATTATTTGGATGTTGTTTATTTTCAAAGTTTTTAGTTTTGGTTTTAAGGCCATTAAGATGGTTCTGAAGTGTAATAAAATTTTCGGTTTATTTCTATTTTGGATATTGGTTTAAATTGGTTTTGGTTTTAAGACTTCCTCTGTATTACTTTGATGAATGCTTTAGCCGTTATCATGGTGGTGATAATACTTTGGTTTTTCCTCGTTATTTAGGAGTTTTAATAATAATGTTTTTTTTTTATACTTATAAAATGTTTTGTAGAAAAAATTTAGAGTAGAAGGTTAGGAAATCTAGTGTGTTACATAGTGGTTAAAAGAACTTAGTTTTAGAATTAAAATGATATTTATTTTTGGGGGTACCCTAAGTTTTATTGTGGGAAAGTGGGATTTCTTATTTTGTAAGTTGTTGGAAATGGAATTTTTCTTAAAATAGTAATTTACGAAAATAGAAAGTTTTCAAAAATAAATTATGTGTGCAGGTATGAAAGGAATTCAGGGATGTATTATGTGTTGTTGCTTTAATATCATGTGGTGAGTTTGGTTAGGAAGTTTAGGCATGTAGGATAGACTTTTTTTTTTTTGTTTTTTTGTTTTTTCATACATTTAAGTTCATGTTATGGAGGTGTTGCTTACATGAGTAGTTATGTGTAAAGGAAATTGTATGTTAGCCACCAGACCTTTTGTTGTAGAACTGTTAGTTTGGTTTTTTTGTGGTAAGGATAGTTCATTAGTCTTAAGTGTTGTGCACGATGTTGGATAGCATGCCTAGTATGGCCACACAGATGGGGGCCACTGGAGAAGAAGGGCTATGAGAGTCGACCTTAGTACATCTGGAAGATACAGTTTTATTGTTGGTATATGAGTACATTGTTGAAACTGCTGCAATAGGACCAACCTGACCATGTGTCGGCCCTAATTGTTATTTGTTTGCCTGACTGTTCGCCCTACTTCGATATCAAGGCGATGTTTAGTAGTTTTCACATTGCTGGAGGACTTCCAAATTACACTAAATATACAGATGCAATTGGTCAATGGGGATGTGATTGGAGGCATCTGGAGGATTACATTGCCCGGAAGGAGAAGAAGTACAAGGAATTGAATGCAAGTGAGGAGACCCCACCCACACCAAGCTCAGGTAGCCAGGAAGATGAAGACATGGTGGTGAAAGAAACTACTTGTAGTTCAAGGAGTGATGAGTTAAAGGATAGCTATTGTTATGATCAAGAATCTAAATCCAGTGATTCCTGTGTATGTAGATTGGGTATCCGATTCTGAGGATGAATAAGAGCTTGATCCTGAGGAGGATGTAGATGAAGCCATGGAAGAGGATATCTAAGATGATATGAAAGATGATCCTGAGTTTATACCCAAGAAATATGTAATGTTGAGGGACATAAAGGACAATGTTAATGTTTAGGGGTTTTGTTTAGACATAAGTTAGTTGATAATGTTTAGCGTTGTTAATGTCTAGAATGTTGAACAATTTAGATTACTGTTTATGTTATTTTGAATAAGTGACAGTAAGCCATAAAGATATATTAGGAGGAATTAAATAATAAATTTCTTTTGGGAATGAATTAATAATTGAGTCAATTCTTTTAGAAATGAAGCCATAACTACAGTAGAACCAAGGGAATTATTTTTATTTCTTATGTGCTTTATTATTATTGTAATGGTTGTGTAAACAATCAAAACTAAGTGAATCATTCACTCTAAAAGAATGAAAACTACTATTGTGAGAAGAAATGAGAAAATGATTTATGTTATAAGTTTATGTTATTCTAACTTAGTGTTAGTCATAATTTAATATCAAGGTCTTTTCTTCTATAGGAGAAACAAAATGGCTGAACGTAACAACAATTAGCTTAATGAGGTAGTAACGCAATTAGCTATTGTAGCTGAACAGTTAGCGGCTAGAGGAAATGGAAATGGTAATGACCCTGCTAGGGCACTTTCCAAGAAGTTTTCTCAAAGTAAGCCACCTACTTACGAAGGAGAGATCAATCCAACCATTCTAGAGGGATGGTTGAGCGAGTTTAACAAGCTGTTTTGGCGACTTGAGTGTTTAGAAGAGTTTAAGGTGAACCATGCAATTTACTATTTGAGAGAAGAAGCTGATCTTTGATGGTCACAAAATGAGGCTGTGATTAGGGCTTTACCAGGGTTCAAATGGGATGTGTTTCAGGTACAAATCCATAATAAGTTTTATCTTGTGTTCCTTCAGAAACATAAAGCTGATGAGTTACTAGAGCTAAAGATGGGCAGTATGTTTGTTACTGAGTATTACTCTAAGTTCATAGAATTTTCTAGGTTTTCTAAGAAGGCCGTGGCAACCGAGAAGTTGAAGGCTAGACATTTTGAGAGAGGGTTACCCTTAGACATTCAGTTGTAGTTAGCTGGACAGGTCTTTTGAGTCTTTGTATGAGCTATATGGTAGAGCTGCACACCTGTATGCCCTAGACCTAAAGAAGAAGGAGGTGCTGAACGAAGGTGAGACGAGGAAGAAAAGTAAGGATGGTGGAGGAAACTTCAGCCAACGAGGGAGTCATGGTGCATTTAAGAAACCCCGTTTCAACAATAACTTCCAGGGTAACAGGGGAAACTTTGGGAAGCCTACTAATGGAAATGGGAATAGAACTCATATGGCTAGTCAAGGAGGCCATGTGTACTTTTGCCAAAAGTGTCCCAACAATCACCTAGGGAAGGACTGTGCTGGGAACCTAGTGAATTATCGGTTGTGTAACAAACTTGGACACCGTGAGTATGAGTGTTTCTCCTAGAACAAGGGAAACGAAGGGCAAGGTTCTCATTTCAAAGGGAACTCAACTGGGGGTCATTAGAAGGATTTCGAAGAAAATATGGAAGGAAAGGCAACGCCTCAAGCAGAAAATAGAAATGGAAGTGAAAATGGAGGAGGTCAGACTAAGACCTCGAATACTGGAAAGTTGAATGTGATGGCTCGAACTGAAGGTGATGCTAGTAAAGATGTGATTACTGGTACTTTTTCTATTCACTCTTTTCCTATTAAAGTTTTATTTTGGTTCTGGTGCAACGTTTTCTTTTGTATCCACTAAGATTTTAGAAAAGTTAAAGCCTATGTTGGGAAAAGTAGATACAATAGATATGTCAATAGTGTTACCATCTAGACAAGAGGTATAAAGTTCGAGGAGATTTCTTGGTGTTCCTATTGAAATTGAGGTAGTTTAAGGCTTACCTAACTGAGTTTGATTTAGGTGACTTAGAAGTGATTTTGGGGATGGTTTGGTTGAGTGAGCCTAAGGCTGAGATTTTATGTGAGCCACATAAGATCTCGTTAATCAATAAGGGTAAAAATGTGAGCTATTGGAGGGCAGGAAGGCCAAAACACAACAAAATAGTATTAGTAATGAAGTTTGCTAGGTTGGTGAGGAGAGGTTTTCCAATTTACCTTTGTAGTTTGAGGGATGTAGATCATGTTGTGACTGCTAAGCCCGAAGATATTGAGGTAGTAAGGGACTTTCTGGATGTGTTTCCGGAAGAGATTCCGGGGATGCCTATGGAGCGAGCGATTGACTTTACCACAAACTTTGTTATGGGAAAAGCACCTATTTCCAAGGTACCCTATAGAATGACACCTGCAGAAATGAGTGAGTTAAAAGAGAAGTTACAAGAGTTGTTGGAGAAGGGTTACATTAGGCCTAGTGCTTCACCTTGGGGAGCACCAGTACTGTTTGTATAGAAGAAAGATGGGAGTTTGAGGTTATGTATTGGCTGTAGAGAGTTGAACAAGGTGACGATCAAAACACTACTACATTTAGAGGAAAATGCAACACCAATATACCGTTGCATTTAGCCCCTTTAACCGTTGCTTAGGCCTAAGGCGATGGTTCACGAACTGTCACTGATACTGCCGTTGCATTAGGTGTAATGCTATGGTTATAAGGCTATTGAGACGGTTTATGAAATTTTTAGTAACCGTTGCATTAGGTGTTGCATTAGGTCTAATGCAACGGTTAATTCGATATAATGCAACACTTCATGAAAATATGTAGACTGTTGCATTGGGTCTATTGCAACACTTAACCATATCTAATGCAACACATTTTCCCCATTACAACTGCTACGTTAGACCTAAAGCAACACCAATTTAAAACCCAATGCTAAAATGGGTATTAAATTAATGATGAGAATCAAAGTTGAACAATCTAAAATTCATCTGCATCTATATGTAGTAGTTTGTACAATTAAATTTATAAGAACTAGTAAATCAATCATAATTGTTTACAAAGGCAACAGTTATGCAATAGCCATATGTACTAGCAATCAAAATATTCAAAATCCATATGTAGCTTCACAAAAATCCTAATCTATACAAGCCTATTTTGAGCTAATTGACTTGATCTCAAAAATCTTCAAACTTTCATATACTGATCTTCAAATAAATGCTTTATAGTCAATTGGTCCATTGCCGTGATCTTAAAAGCCTAGCTCATTTCGAGCTTCTACTTTAGTTACCGCTGCTTAACCTCTTCAATTTCTCTAACAATGTTCAAAGATTGTTTTCTTTGACGCTCTCTGATAAGCACAACCGAAAAAGGAATAGCAATGAAAGTATAATATTGCTGCCAGAATAATCAATAAAAACAACGTTAATAGACTTGGAATGATGACATATGATAGACATATATACTACTCCGTGTCATGGAAACGTAAGCTGGGCACCCATCACCTACCACTGCCGATAGCCTCGCCCGCCACCTCCTCCCCCTCTTTGGTATAATTTCAAATCTTTTTTTTTAAAAAACCTTTTCTCCTCTTTTCTTTTTAACTCAATCTTGCTTAAAAACCTAAGCTTTTGTTTGATATGCTTGCCCCCCTTGGTTTAGTGGGATAGTGTGTTTAGCTATCTCTAGATTAATTCCCGGCATGTCTTCATACGACGATATGAATACATCTCAGAGTTCTGTGAGAGTTGCTATAAGCTCAACCCTTTCTTGGGGATTTAGTGTGAGACTAATTTGCAATTCTCTTGGTGTGTCATTATCAGAGATATTAACCTTTTTGGTTTCGTCGATTTTTGGAGTTTTACCCTCATGCTCTTCTACAACCTTTATTGTTTCACAATCGTTTAAAATTTCGGTATACTAAATAGAGCAAACATATAAATTGGGAGGAAAATAAGAACTAGGAGGGGAAGAGTAAGCAAATGGAGACATGTTATTGAACTTAGTAGTCATGACATCGAAGTTTGCCTTAGAGTTAGACTCTTGAGGGGAAGCGGACATTTTGACAAAGTTATCAGATTTTCTACGGCACCAGCTTCGGACTCAGACTCGGACATGAACTCATAATACATGCGGCCCTCTCTCATGGTGAAATTCATGATCTTTCCCTCTGGTGTAGTGATCTTTATTGTCTTTCGCCATCCTTTAATGACTTGACTTGCCGGAGTGATGAGCTTGGTGGGATCGAAAGATTCAACGTTCATAGCCATACTTCTTGTTTAGAAGGTGGGTCATGCTCAATTCCGAAAAGTAACCCAAGCCCTAGTGCACTAAGATCATCCGGTTCGAATTTTCCTTTTGTACTTTGGGAAGCATCTTTTTCAATGAAGCAAAAATTACCAAATACTTCCAAGCAAGGGTACCTCTTCCCATCATTGCAATGACATGGTTTCGGAAACTCGTTGTAGAGGAAGTTTTCCCCTTCCTCCAGGATCCTGCCATTTAGAGTGAGAGTACAAAGTCGGATTTGAATGTCTCCATCCTTTTTAGCCATCTTTTGCTTTTGGATCTCTTTGTAGTCTTCTCGAGTTGGGATGTATCACAATCCGAAACTGTAGCCTTGACCGCAAAGAAGAGCGTTGACTACAAAGCTAGAATGAGGGTCGATTTAAACGGAACCTTATTTTCTTCTTCAATGGCGGTAATCAAGAACCCCCCACAAATTGTCATCATTAGCATCATGCTCGATGCTTGGTCGCTCACTTGAATTTTCATAGGAGAAGCATTGTTAGTGATGACGGATCCTTCAAGCATGAACTTGATATTTTTATGGAGAGTGGAAGGGATTGCACCTAACTCATATAGCCATGATCTTCCTAGAAGAAGATTGAAGCTTGTCTTTATGTACTTTACATGGAATTTAACATTTTTCTTAATTAGCTTCGTAGTGAGGTTGAGCCATATATCTCCCGTGGTGTCTCTCCTTGTGTTATTATGAGCCCGAATGGCTTGATTGTTTGAACGTAATTCCTCTTGTAGCACCCCATGTTTCCGAGCGGTTCTTAGGGGACACAAATTAATAGTCGTACCATTGTAGATCAAAGTCAAGGGTATATTCAGATGTCTGCTTATGACACTGATCTAGACGTCTTTGTTGTGACTGCACCCTTCAGCTTGGAGGTCTTCGTCATAGAAAGTGATGAATAACTTGTGTTGCTCATATATGATGAGGTTAATCAAATCGTCCGGAGTGGCCTCACTTGCTACATTCAACTCAGTGAGAGCTTTGAGGAGTGCTTCTCTATGTTTTTCTGAGGAGACAAGGAGTTGCCAAACATTGAGGTCGGCCTCAGTTCTTTTTAATTTCATGATGACACTATCCTCCTCTTGAGGTGAAGGAGGTGGTGGAGTGAGTTGAACGCTACTTTGGCCTTGGGCGGCGTTGAGGCGTGCGGCTCGATTGAGAAATTGAATTTTATTGTCTTTAAGAGGTGACAAGGGCCTAAGCACTCCGGCGACGCCATCATCTTCTTCTATCTCCATCATCTTCTTCTATGAGAGTGTGATAAGTGGGTTGAACCCCATCTCCGGCGCATACAAAATCTTCCTCATCACTATCCCATATTTCATTGATTTCCAATGGAGTAGAGCAGGTGACTCTTTGTGAGGCAGTTTGCGCTATAGAAGTGATCAAAATAAGATGGTCGAAAGATGGTTCATCTTTCCCAACCTCATTGATGTTAAAGACTATACTGTCCGCAAACTTGTGGCATGATTGCTTGTACTCTTCCCATTCATTGCGATATAACCCTTGGGTATCCTATAGGCAGGAGGATACTGTGGAATGAGTGGAACCAAAGGGAAGGGTCATTCAATAAGTCGATTGTAATTGATGCGTCTTTCCCAAATAGAGGTGTTGTGCACCATTTCGTTGATATTTATATTCCAATATCTATTGACCATCAAACTCATTTTGAGGCTCTTAATATCAAGCATTTCCCAAATGTATTCTTTGAATTTTTTGGGAAGCTTGATGATGTGGCCAGGTAGCTGAAGGACCTCCGGTTCGTTGAAATGGCATTTGCAAAGATGAAAGTAGCATTTCGTATTGTTGATAGGTTCATCCCATTCCGTCTTCATCCTTTCAATTTGAACCCTTTCCCAATAGTCACAGGCAAGTGGATCTTTGGATGGAGGTACATCGCTGGAAGTATTTCCCATTCTTCACTGATCTTTGATGTAGCCCCATTGTTGGAAAAGATATCTTTGGGGACGGTTCGTCCGATAGATGTGATTAGAGTAATTGGTTCAAAGAAGAAGTTTCCTTCTTCAATCATGAGGAAACTTGTAGATCTAGGTTTGTTCAGTTTTTATTATTCTAAATCAAGTCATACTTATTTAGGTTTCAATTTTTATGGGTTAGTGGTATTATATTATCGGTCTTCCAGTGATACATTTGGTTGCAAATATTATTAAATTTATCTTCAATTCATGCTTAATTAACATATTTTTTGGATTTTATATTTCATTGATTGTTTAAAGTCTGTGAATTATACTAATACAAACTTATATGATTATTGTAGGTACAACTCATTGATTGGAGTGTTAGCAAAGCTTCAAAAAAGATCATGTTTACATATGTCTCACTTAATGCTGCCTTAATTGTAAGGAAAATTTCTCTAGCAATAATTTGAGGTGAATTCTGATCGTTGATGAAATTGGGAGATTAAATCATAGATTTCTAGACTTTGCAAATCGTTTGTGTTTTGATTTCATTTCTAGATATATTGGTGTACGTATTATATTCTCGATTGTAATTTTTCAAGTGTATTTGTAAAAATGATTGATAAAGGTAATTAATGATATTCAATAAAGTATTATATTATTTCTCTATATTCTATATCTTTTGTAGCCATTAAACTACACACATAATTTGGGGAACAAATGCAAGAAATATTAGATCTAGGAAAAAAAGGCATGAAATGTCATGGAACTTAAATTTAATTTTTTTACGCATATAAAAACTTTTAATAGGGGTTCTACATGAGCTATTAAAAGCAAGCTATTAAAAGCCTTAAAGTTTGCATTCTCAGACCCACTTTTAACAGCGGTTCTACAACCGCCATAAAAAGTATGTCTGCTTTTTACAGCTCTTAGAATAATAGCTGTTGCACAACCGCTATTAAAAGAGTTTTCAACCGCTATTAAAATCATATTTTGGCGTAGTGGTTTAAGGAGTAATGGTTCTTCTTTTTGTTACATTCTTCAATTACAATCATCGTTATTGTGAGAAGGCTTATTTATAGTTCATTTGAAGGATAACATGCGTTTTTGTATGTTCTCTGATATCAATACTTTGTTATTAGTGCACTTCTATAGCCGATTCTCTTAACATTTTATATCTTACATGCCTTTCTTACATCGTTTTATTTTCAACATAATCTTTTGAAGGATTATATTGGAAGATCTGGCCTGTATACCAAAAGAGAGTTGGATGAGGTGCGCGAGCAATGGGCGAGGTTCTTCAGACTAAATTTCTTATTGTCCGATCCTAATTAAATAAAAATTTTATTTGATTACATTATTGTTCATACTTTCAATTTAGTTATTTCGTAAACATCTATCCAACCTGTCGTTGTAAAATATATTTATAAAAGAATACACCGTGTATTGTATATATATATGAATTGTTTACAATTTTTAATTAGTTAATGAAATATTTATATTAATATTATAAACTATACAGAATCGAACAGAGGCAATGGCGGGAGGATGCATATATATATATATATATATATATTATTTATTGTGAATATGGATTCCAAATTACCATTTTAAATTTGTTTTAAAAACAACACTATTAGTATCATTTGTTACAAAAATGATATTAATAAAGTGTCTATTTGTATCGTTTTATAGTAAAAACGATACAAATAAAAAACCTATTTGCATCGTTTTTTTAAACAAAGGATACCAAATAGGGTACCTATTTATATCGTTTTTACTATAAAACGATGCGAATAGGTGCTATTACCATCGTTTCTAACAAACGATATAAATAGAATTGGCTATTTGTTACGCCTCCAATTGTATCGTGTGTAAAACGATACAAATAGGTGGAAAAAAACGATACTAGTGCATGAATGTGATTTCAGCCTCAAAGCCTAAATTTCGATAGGGTTGGGGATGGTAAAATTTTGTTGCTTTAATGGTTCGCTTTGAAAGGGACTCGTATTTCTCTTTAAATTGTGAAGGGATTTTTAGAGGAGGAGGTGGACCAATTTCCCTTCCTTGGGTTCGAGTAGAGGAATATCCCTAAACATGTGAATGGAGTTTTTCTTCTGGTTTTTTTTTTTTTTGCTAATACGAGCACTAGGCACAATGACAACAAGTAGTAGGAAAAAAACAACAAACAAAACAACAATTTAAGCAATACAAGAACACAACTTCTCCTTCTTAACCAGATAAAGAACTAGAAGCTTAACTCCAATGCTTCTAGCTCAAAAACTTCTCTTTCCTAACCAAGAAGAAGACCAAGAACCCTAACTCCAAGTGCTTCAAGGTCTCAAAAAATGCAAAAAAAAAAAAAAAAAAAAAAAAAAAAAATCAAAGAAGTATCAGCTTAAAACAAAAATGAGTTGCAAATCAACAATATCCAACGAAATCATCCAAAGACAACCTAATACAACAAAAACCAAGTAGAAACATATAATTTCTACAATGCATAAGATAAATAACAAAATAAATCATGAACATCGAAGAAATCATGAAAATAAAGTTAGGGTTCGAAGAGATTATAGCTAAGGGAGTTTAAGGACACTCTCAAACCAATGAAATTGTGAATTTGTACCCTAATTTAATGTTGGTCAACCAAAAACTCACTCTTGTTGGAGACCCTAGAAAAATTTTTATGATAACCTTGAGAATTTGTTGAAAGGAATGAAAATAAAAGTTAAAATTAATTGATTTATGTATGTAAAATCAAAAAATTGGATATAGTGAAGAGATTTTATGAGTTTGAGTTGAGGAATTATGAGAATGATGTTGAGAGGATCGGAGGGAGAGATGTGCGTGAGTTTTGTGGGTGTTTTGAGCACTAGTACAAAAATCCAATTTTGCTGCGGTTTTTTTAGGGGTATTTGCTGCGGTTTTTAACCGCAGCACTTGGAGCAGCAGCAATAAACTAGCGTATTATTTGCTGCGGTTCAACCGCAGCAAAAAAATGGACTTTTTGCTGCGGTTGTAGTCAAAACCGCAGCAAAAAGGGGGCAAAAAATGGTGGGAAATCCCACTATTTGCTGCGGTTTTACAAAGAACCGCAGCAAATAGTGGGATTTCCCACCAAAAAAAAGCTTTATTTGCTGCGGTTTTTTAGAAAACCGCAGCAAATAACCACCCAAAAAAATAAAAAAATTTTTTTTTTTTGCTTTTTAATGCTAAATTGTAGCCACAGGAGATTAAGTATTAGTGCAAAAGAAATGGCTTCTGAACACGACTTTCCACAAAATACAGATGATTCTGTCAGTTGCTCACTGTGCTCCGGCATCTCTCAAGCAGGCAATAGAAGTAAAGAATTGCAAGAAGCTTCCAGACGAGTTGACTCCCATGACAACTTCCTCTACTGCCCTAGTAATTCTGATGATCATCACTGTCAGCTTGATCATTTCCAGAAAGATTGGAACAAAGGACATCCTGTAAATGTCCGTAATGTGCTTCAGTGTGTAACAGCCCTGTGTTTGGACCCACTAGCTATGTTCTACGGTTATATGGAAAACAACTTTAGTAATTGTAAAAACTCAAACGATGCTTTTGAACCCCAGCTGCCTGACTCTATGATGTTGAATTTGGTAGTAAGGAGTCATTCATAGGTTCCATGAAGGAAGGATATAGGTACATACGCTGTGAAACACTTAAATGAAGGCAAAGATTTTTTTTTTAATGCTAAATTAAGTACTCACAGGAGATTTGGGGAAAATGTCAGCAATCAACTTCTTGTATCTTTAACAGCTGCCTCTAGACCATGATCTTAGAGCAGGACAGGATAGAAAGAGATGAAGAATGGATAAGTAACATAAAAGGAACAACACAACAATCAACAACAAAACAGAACCAAAAAAATACCTTAGAAATCGAAAAAATCTAAAATCGATTTGAAGAATCAAAACCAATCACACTCTAAATTTCTTCCCATTAACTATATACACTGTAGGACGCAATGACACTCTCATACACAAGATTGGAACTACACTTATAAAAAAAAATATTACTGCAGCTATTTTTACCAGATGCACCCATATTTTCATGCAAGAACCACTACAACTTTGCATGATATTATAAACATAAATAAGGAAAACTATGGTGATCAACCCCTTCCTAATTGTAATTCCATAAACCTCACTTTGCATAGATCTCAGTAAATTAGCAATATACTACTAGCTAGCTAAGCAATGAGATAATGATGTTTCACAAACTGATTCTTTGTGTAGCTTTGCAAAGAAGCTTTCTTTGTAATTTGGCAAAGTTTGTCTGTTTATAATGGTCATGCATTATTACCCAACTTGTTGTAATTTTATGATTTGGGGAAAAGATAGAACAAATAAACAACATACAAAATACAAGGGCTTATTGATTGACAGGATCAGGAACTTACTTTCCCAAGTTTTAAGAGCAATCTTCCTGTCATGGGTTGGCTTTGCTTTCACAGTTGCTAATGGCCAGTCAGCCCTCTCGCATTTGATTCCTGCTTGCCACTTCCCTCTCCACTATACTTGCAGGGTAGAGTAATACAGACATAAGAAAGAAATTTAGCTACATTATCCAATTTGTAAAAATCACATATCTTTCAACACGGAATGCCGTCCATGCAATCATAATGTTTAATGCTAAACGAAATTTCTAAAATTATATGCTAGTATAAAAATGATTCACTTTTAATTACTAAAAATGCAACCATTTCGAAAGAACTTGCTACAAGAGTCAGGCTACTGGTAGTCTGGTAAGATCAGACTGATGCAAAATTTAGTACTCCCAGTACTGATGCAAGCCTACAAGAAAAATAAGCAACCTGAGAGAAAACTGCAGATGAATGGAACAAAAAATTACCACTCAAGCTGCATACAATACGATGGATGGTGTCCCCAGATGATAGCAAACGGTTAATGGACATGATCACTGGAAGACCAGCACCAACCTAATACAAAGGTAAAATATTATAAGGACACAATTTCGACCATAATATATTATTTTCAATTGAAGCACAAATTAAAATACGGAGCATTACTAAATGTCTAGGTTGAATAAGAAGAAAGCACATTCCATGTCATAAAATACCATGACGAATTAATAGCAAGAAAAAGGACTGCCAAGGGATTAAAGCTAGTGAAAGGAGACCAATACAATGAGGAGACAAAATAAATGTTATAGAAACATCTCAACACACGCTATATAGAGGTGAATTATATTGATCTCAAAGTATCGGAACACAATTTTAATTAAAAAATAGTATATGAGAGGCAGCAGGACTTGGAGAGACATGAGAATAAGTAGGAACAAGTATTTCAATGTGCATAGCCACTCACTTGAAACATGGTGATAACTAACAACACACAAACACACGAACACATATTATTCACAAATTCCCTTCATCCTCAAAGGAAATTTAAAAAGCGCTTCAACAACTTTATGTCTAGACAACTACTTTGGAGGGAAAAGAGAGGGGTTTAAAAAAATTTGATGAAGTGGAGGTAGCAAGTTTTAAGTGAACATTACTACATTAAGGACCTCTCGAAAAGAAAGATAATTATTTCTGTGATGCTACATTAAGGGTGCTCAAAATGCAGAATTACTGATGCTACAAAGTAAAACAGAAGTTACACTAATGGCAGAATTTTCAGGACATAGCACTAATCCATTAAAATCGATCTTTGTCGCCACTGTAACTCGCTAAATCAGAAACAAAAAAACTCAAAACACATAACAAACTTGAAACAAATGGACTAAAATCAAAACACACGAATTCTATCCAAAAACACGAACTCAAACCAACCCAAAAGTTCAGACAACAAACCAAAACCCTAAATCAAAGTAAATTATTAACTCACCTTCACAACTTTGTTCAATCCTTCACAGTCATCGAAAAGTGGCTTCCAACAAACGGATCTTCGACCACTAGCAGAAAAAAAAATGAGAATTAAAAAAAATCTAATCAAATAAACAAAACTTAAATTCCAAAAACATAAATCGATAAAAAAAAGCAAGTGCTATTAAAAAGAAATCGATCTTCAGCAACAACGAATCAAAGAAATCGATCTTCTGCAACAATGAATCAAAAAAACGATCTTCAAATTAAAAAGAAAATCAAATAAAAAAAGAACACAAATTCAAAAGAAAAATAAAATAAAACCGGAAAAAATAGAGGAATTTATACTTTCAAAATTGGGAATAAGAGAGGAAGTGAAATGGAGAATGAGAGAGGAAGCCAACTCGAGAATGAGAGAGGAAGTGAAGTGGTGAATGAGAGAGGAAGTGAAGTGGAGACGAGATGAGGAAGGAGAGAGGAGGTGTTAGGGTTAGGAAGGAGAGAGTGAAATTAGGTTAATGTATCTTATATATATGTGGCGGTGAATTGGGCTTGGGCTGCTTATTATGTTCATTGGGTTATTTGCTGCGGTTATAACCGTAGCAAATAAGTTATATAACCGCAGCAAATAACTTATTTGCTGACGGTTTCTTTTGAACCGCAGTAATACATTTACATAACAGTATCATAGATAACTATTTGCTGCGGTTCTTGAAAAACACAAAAACCGCAGCAAATGTGACGCGCCAAAAACATTTTTCCACTAGTGGAGGAAATGAGCAAAAAAGAGATTGAAAAAATTTAAAACCTGCAAGGGAGGAGGTTGCGGTCGCATGGGGTAAGCGCGACGCATGGTTCCTTTTTTTTTTTTTTTTTTTTAAGTTTCAAAGAGCAATGAGGAAGCGTGGGACAAAAATGTGGATTTCGATCGCACGGATGAACGCATGCGGCTGCATAGAGGGGGTTGCGGCCACATGGGTAAGAATATGCAGCTGTACTTAGCATTGGATTTGTTTCTTATTCAAAAACCAAAGATGTAGGTCTATTATGCGGCCTCGTGGGGGTGTGAGGGGGGGGGGGATGCTGCCGTGTAGTCCCTATTTTTGCACATATTTGCTTATATTAAACTAAAGAAGTTTATGAATCAAACCTTTTGTGCTAAAATAAGTTTATAAGAATGACAAAAGGACTCCATGGCGCTTGTTGACATAAGCAAACTCAACCCATAATGATTGTTGAATATTTTGGGATGATGTGAATCTCGAAAATCATGGTTTTACTCCTTTAAACTGATTTAATGCTTTCATGAAGTTCTTTTAATCATCCTTTTTGCGTCCAAACAGTAACTCACATCAAATTTCGATTCATCAAAGGTAATGGGATGATATATTTCCGAAAACTCACATAAAATGCTCATGAGGAGCCTAGAATGCTCAAAATGAGCTCAAAAATTATGAAATCATGTACAAGTGACACGGGGTGCCTCCCGTGAGCGCTTGTTTAACGTGTTGAGCCTAACACATGCTCTAGAAACAGGAACTAATATCTGATCAAAGTCACGTCAAAGTCATCTAGGCATAAGACTAGAGTTTGAAGAACAAAAGGTTTTTTTGAAATAATTCATAAAGGATTCGCCCATTAGCTTTTCATGGATTTCCTTTCTGATCTGCCACATCCTTGAATAGAGAGGAAGTGTTGAGCCAAGCTTTGAATGATTCAAGTTTTGAATCTTCGAAAGTATCATCGAAAAGGGAAGAGCTAGGGGTGTGAAAACGAGGCTCGATTTCTACCTTCTAAGGTAAAGGTCGAGCTCTTTTCTCCATACCTTTTATTATGGGACTATGCAAGTTCGAGGGTGCATGATGAGTGATATTGAAAGCCTCGAGCTTAGGTATTATAGGAGTATCGACCTTTGCGTTTTTCATGAGATGACCAACAACTATAAAGCTGTAAGATTTATTTCCAATACAGAAAGTCATTATTCGAGCCTTTACGTTGAAAAGCGCACCAGCCGTGCGTAAAACATCTCTTCCAAATATGAGAGGGATTGAAATATCTTCATCCATATTGACTATCAAGAAGTCACATGGGATGAAAATATGATAAATTTGCACACGTATGTTAACAACGATGCTAGTAGTTTATTTTATAGTGTTATCAGCCAACTTAATTTTCATGTTGGAAGGTTTCCATTTCATCCAAACCTATTTTCTCAGCTAGATAGAGGGGCATTATGCTCACTCCCGAACCAAGGTCACAAAGGCCTTGCACTGCATCCAAACTCTTCATTAGGTGGGAACGATGAAACTACCCAACTTCTCAACTTTATGCTCCTAATCTCAATTAGAGAATGGTAACGGGGGTGTATAGACATTAACCGGAGCCTTTGGAGTGACTATCTCACAAACAACCTCACATTTAGCGTCATTAATGGAATTTCTTCCACCATAACAGAAATGGACTTCGCCTACAACGGAAATATATTTTACATGCTCCCTATGATTAACCACAGTTTGCCCTGGAAATTCATTTCTAGAGTTAGGTGTGGAGCTAGAAACATGTTGAGAAATTTGAGAGACTTGACACTCAATCATTTTATTGTGAGCGTGAAGCTGCTGAATAGAGGTAGTGAGATCACCTACCCTCCTCTCATTATCGACGTTAGCTTTAAGTTGTTGGTTCATAAAATGATTCCAACGCATCTTCTAACCCCGATTTTTTAGGAGTAGGAGGGGGGGTAAGGAGGTCGAAGTTGAGAAGGCCCCCCTTGATTAAAGTTGGGAGGCCGGTAGATGTCGGGTTGCTATTAAGGGGGTAACCGTTGAAAGATTGATTAAGGACCACCTCCCTTATTATAGTTTGTGTTAGGTTAGGGATTCCAATCTTGGTTATTATTGTAGCCTTGAGAATAGGCTATTGTTTCCATAATGGAAACACAGTAAGAGGACGTGTGGCGATTACCTCCACATGTTTCACAAGACATTAGTTGCGAAGGAGTAATAGAAGAAGCGAAGTGCACTTTTTCTATTTGTTTCCATAGAAGGTCAATTTTAGAGTCGAGCGCCTAAAAATCATCAGTTTTAGCGACGCTCTTTCTTACTAAATGCCTTCTATCGCTGTGTCAAGCAGAAATTTTGGCAACCTCCTCGATGGCTACTTGAACTTTGTTCAGGTGAAGCTTTTATAGTTGGCCTCCACACCCAGCATCAAGGTTTGCCTTGTGAATACCATTCACCGAAACCATGGTGAGGGCATGAGCGTAGGATATCCTTAAAGTGTTCGCATGCCTCTCTCAAAGTTTCGTCATCATCTTGGCCAAATTTGAGACCTTTCGCCTAAGATCCGAGGTTTTCTCAGGAGGACAACATTTTCTCCAGAAAGCCTTGGTAACATCGTCCCATGTTTTTAGTAATCCCTCAGGTAATGTTCGTAACCAAAATTTAGCATTGTCCCTTAATAAAAACTGAAACATATGCATCTTGATGAACTCCGGGGTAACATTGTTACGTTTCACAGTGGAACAAGGCTATAGGAAGTTATCCAAATGCACAACAGGGCATTATGTTGGACTTCCTCCAAATTCATCATCCTTGATCATACGGATCAAGTGGGGGCCGAAATCCCAGAGAGAATTTTGTGGTACTGTTTTCTCAGACGTATCTGAATATTCAGATATAGAATCAGTTTGAAAAATGTTTCCTCTTTCTACAAGTTCACCAAATTCGTGAACTGGTCTCCTTAAACCACGTAATGTTTTTCAATTTCCTGAATAAATGGCATGGTAGGAGTTCCTTGTGATCGGCGTAGCATTCAATGCTAGAACAAGAAGCTAGAAATGAAAAGTATGCAAAGAATAAGAAAATAAGGAAGGAAGTTGGAATTATGACAAAATCTCAGAAATAGAAAACTACTTAATGAAAAATTGTTTTATCCTCAGCAACGACGACAAAATTTGATCGACTGTCGAAGTGGCTACCAAAGATTAACCATACCAGGCTCACTAGACTACTACTAAGGGCAACTAAGGATCAAATCCCACTAGATAAAGGTTTTTACACTAAGGTGGTCTAAGGAATAAGTTTAAGTTGATTTTTCTTTAGAGGAAAGATTCTTACTAATGTTGATTTATTGTAACTTGAAATTAAGAATAAAGCGACTAAGGTAACGGATACACTGCTCACTACCTACATGATGGCGCAGATTCCTAGGTCAAACCAAACGTAAAATTGAAATTTCAAGGGGAAGTCGTTCTAGGAGTTATGTCTACTCTCTGGAGCTAGCATGACGAGCGGAACTATAAACATGACCTATCCTCATGGTGCGAGCATTAAACGACTCATAAGCACTTTTTCACGAAGACTAATATTGTCCCTTAACTTGAACACCTATTGTCATGGTTTTCAAACTAATCAAACATGGGGAGTCTTCACCCAACTTCATCTCTCGATCCTTTGTTGAGGAACCTAAGATGACATATGTGGAAGCAATTCATAGATTACGTGATTTAAAACCCCATGTAACGACTCTAGTTACCCACAAGCTCGGTTTTACAAAGAACCTACTTATATCATGAAGGTGGTGAGGGTTTCACCCATACCTTAGCGCTAAAAACTTAGGCTGCACGGAGTCGAGAACGGGTCGAAGACGAAAAGTGATATACGAGGATTGAAAATGGCAATTCTTAAAAATATTATTAATGCGTACAGTAAAGTATAACATGAGGAATCGGAATCATCCCCAATATAGGGACAAATCGAGTTCGGGGACGACTATCCATTAGAAGAACCCATGCTACATAGCGAAAAACTACTCACTACACTTTTTACTCTTTAAACACATATATTTATTCATGATTTACAATTTATAGCGAAGAATTAAGTTATGACTATGGATTATAAGCTAAATTAAATACATTTATAAAAGAGAAAGAGGTTAATTTATCAATATTATTATAAAGAAATAGGTTATGCAAGTGATTTATTCAAACTACAAAAGCAATGGAGAAAGTGAAGGCAAGGTCAAGGTTTAATCTTGAGAAGAATTAAGACAAAAAGCGATAGATCAAGGACAAGATTAACATGAGAAGAAATAGAAACAAAAAGCAAAGGAAAATAAGAGCTACGACAAATTTAACTTCAGAGGAACTATGAAATAAAACTACAAAGTGAAGAAATATAGCTAAAAAGTAAGTAAATTGAAATGGAAATTAAAAACAGTTTAGAGTTTTACTATGAAGGTTAAAACTTGAATTATAAAATCTTGAAGCTTATTCCAATAATGCCCAATTACAATAATGATTAACCAACAAATAAAGAATATCAACCCAAGAACATGATGTAAAGAACATGAAACAAAGTAACCATAAATTTCAAACTAAGAACATGATGTAAAGAACATGAAACCAAGTAACCATAAATATCAAACCACGAACATGAAACTAAGTAACCTTGAATATCAAACCAAGAACAAGAACCCAAGAACCTTGAATAACAACTTTGAATTGAATTAAAAGAGATTGAATTATTTAACAAACTAAGTGACTAATCAAATTGAATACATATTTGATCTACCGAGATAATGAGAGTATAAAATGTCTTCTACTTACCTCCAACTATCTGCAACTAACTGCTTTACAAGAGAATATATAAACAAAACAAGACCCAAGCAAGAAGCAAAAATCAACTTTGTACGAAACAGAAGCATGCGGCCGCATACTAGGTACCATGCGGGCCTGCGGCCGCAACTCCCTATTATGTACTTCCCCTGCTTCATTTCGTTAGATGAGTGGGTGACGTAAACGATTGAGTAAGCTTCTTTTGCCGGGGCTGCTAGGTATTTTGTCTATGTCCCCGAGCCATGGCTTGCAATATTGCGAGACATGAATCAAAAGAACAAATCGCCTAAGCCAAGACTATAGTAAATCGTTCCTTGCTACATTTTACATAAGATCTTGTGAGATTGTTTCCCCGGTTTCCAATTTTCAACGAAAGATCCTACAAAATGCAGACAAG
The DNA here is from genome assembly GCA_016808085.1 of Suaeda aralocaspica. Classification (NCBI taxonomy): domain Eukaryota; kingdom Viridiplantae; phylum Streptophyta; class Magnoliopsida; order Caryophyllales; family Amaranthaceae; genus Suaeda; species Suaeda aralocaspica. The sequence continues at coordinate 22,208 of PYUH01000338.1, read as the reverse complement.
ACGCAAAAAAAGAAAAATACGAGCATAAAATCTTAAAAATGAGGAGGAACGAGATTTACTAAAAACTAAAAAAAGAGAGGGAAAAGACTTAAAAAGGGAAGGGGCTATTTAAACAAACTAAATAAACTACAGAAAAAATAACAAATAAACACTACATCACTTTTAATGATCTAAACTTTTATGTAATGATCATGAATTGTTGTAGTATGAATTTGTGATGATTTTATTTAATTGAGATTTGTTTTCAGTGGTTTAAAAGTTGTTTAGTATTGCTGTCAAATTTTTATAATCATGAAAACTAAGACTAAAATTATTATGAAAGTGTTTCACTTCATGAAAAATTATTTTAAGGCATAGATTAGATTTATAATGATGATAATAGATTGTAAAAGAGTTTTATGCTTGCTTTTTGATGTTTTGATGAGTTTTGAATAATTAAAGAAAGTTGTGAATTTTTATTATCATGTGTTCATGACTTAATCAAAATAGTAACACGTGAAAAGAAAATTATTTTTAATGCATCAAAATATTGTATGATGATCCTAGGAGATGGATATAGTGTTTTAAGATCAAAATATGATATTTAGAAGGATCTTAAAGTATTTGAAAGTAATTTCATAAAGCTGCCATTTTTGGAAAGTTATCAAAAATCAGGTATTTTGCGAACAAATTTTTACTAAAGTATGGAATTGAATAAACCATATAATGAACGTTTTGGACAAGTTTCCAATATCAAACGTTAGTTTAGAGTTGTTGGAGAAGTTATTCAACAAGGTTTTTATATAGTTTCGATTTTCTCTATGTAGGATTATTCGACCTAGTTGACTTTTAGAAGTTGTGGCAGATCACCACTACAATACAAGGTACGTAAGTACTAAAAGTGATGTAAAACTAGATTTCATGTTTGGTTGTTGATCTTACATGTTATGAATGTGACTATAAATTATTGTTTAGTTGACTTGCATACAAGTATGATTCTTATATTTAGTTGACATTCCACATCTCTAGCATTATTAATTTTATCATGCCCAATTGGAATGTTCAAGTTATTTTCTTCAAAGTTGGCCAATAGATAATAAAGAAGGAAAAGAAGTAAGTTGAGTTGATTAATTACTTAATCAACAAGAAAAGTAGTTTGTGAATTGTTTTTCACATGTTTAATAAAAGTTTAATGAGCAAATATTTATATAGTCACTCACAGTTTAATGTGTTGTAAAGGAAGATAGATAGTTATCCACTCGCAGTTATTTTGTGGTAAAGGAAGTTTAGTATTATTAAAGGACCCACTACATTATTTTTAGAATCACCTTAAATTCAAGGTAATTAAAATAATTTTGTTTGATGTCAGGCATGCTTTTATGTGTTGTTATGTGCGAGTCCTAAAATTGTTAAACCTATTAATCACGTAACGTGAAAGTCTGAAAGAGGATTCGCACCAAAACTCATGGAACGTAAAAACTCTGAGTATGAACAATGGAGGGAGTCATATGTAACAATGATCTATGACTTCTAATTGGGGTACAAGGCGTTGTTCTCTTTTATATTTTTAATGCGCTAGATTTCCGTCACTTTATGTTACATAGATAATACCTTCTTGGAGTTGCTCCGAACTTGGTGCCCAATAGGGAGATTTTAAAGGAAAGGAAACCCATTCGATGCGAAATCCAAAGTTTAAATATAATAAATAATTTTATTTGAGTTGAGTCTATGCACAAGTGAAGAGTTGTCAAGTGTAAGAAGTGTGTATGTTGTGCTTTTCTTTTATTTTAATATTAATCATGTTTTGCATAGTCTTTTGGATTTATGTACTTAGTTTTCCTTATTGTGTGTTTTCTGTGCATGGCTTTGTCTTGGACTTGGCCCTACAAAAAAATTACGCACTTGACGGCGAGTTGTTGTCTAAGATAAGAGAAAGCTATAGGTACAAGTGAGCATAAGTTAATCATGTTGGGCTAGAGTGAGAGTGCTTGTATCGTAGTTTTCTTAGTTTAATGCTTTTTGGACTTCATAGTTATTTATTATTTGATGAAGACTCCGGTTTAAAGTCTAAAATTTATTTAGTTTTTGAAGGGCCGTTAAGGCAGTTCCGATGTGTAATAAAGATATAAGTTTGTTTTGTATTGGTTTTTACTTTGGTTTGTTTTAAGTTAATTTTAAGTTTTACTTTGAAATTTAATTTTGGTATTGGTTTTTAAAGATTTCCACTGTAGTACATTAATAAAGCCTTATTCGTTATCATGGAGGCGGTAATACTTTGGTATTTTATAGTGAACTAGGAGCTTTAATAAATATTATTTTTTATTATATTATATCATATTTCCTGAAAATCTAGAGAAGGAAGTTAGGAAATTTCACGGTGTTAAAAAGTGGTACCAGAGCTTAGTTTTCCAAAAAAAAATTATTTTTAGGGGTACCCTAAGTTTTATTCTGGAAAGAAGAATTTCTTATTTTTGAAAGTTAGTAAAAACAATTTTTTTTCTAAAAAATAGTAATTTTGGAAATTTTTTTTTTTGAAAAATAAGAGTTTTATATAAAGTACATGTGTAGGCAATGAAAGGAATTCAAGTAAGTATTATGTGTTATTGCTTTTACATCATGTAGTGCAGATGGGTAGAAAGTTTGCGCATGTAGGATAGACTTTATTTCTTTTCCTTCATGCATTTAATTTCATGTTTTGAATTGTTGCTTATGTGAATAGTTATGTGTAGAAGAATTTGTATGTTAGCCACCAAACCTCTTTGTTGTTGAACTGGTTGCTTGGTTTTGTTGTGTGGGAAGGATGGCCAATTAGTTTTATGTGTCGTTGCAGGATGGTGGATAATATGCCTAGTAAGGAAATTCAGATAGGAACTTTGGAGAAGAAGGACTTTGAGAGTCCACTTAAGTATGTTTGGAAGATCCGTTTCTATTGCTCATACATGAGTTCAGTGCTGAAATTACCACAGTGGGACCAACCAGATCACGTGTCTTCTTTAATTGTTAATTTCTTGCCAAATCGTCCACCCTATTTGTATATCAAGGCGAAGTTTAGTGACTTTCATTTCATTGGAGGATTTCAAAACTACAATAAATATAAGGATCAAAATGGTCACTAGGTTGTGATTGGAGGTACTTGAAAGATTATATTGTAAAGAAGGAGCAAGAGTTTCTAGAGTCGAATACAGGTGAGGAGACCACACCAGCACCAGTCCCTAGTGATAAAGGGAACGATTATGCAATGAGTGAAAATGAAGGTACTTTAGGTTCTCAAAGCTATGAGTCGAAGGATAGTTCATGTTATGAGATTGAGAATCCAAATCCGGTAATCCTAGTATATGTGGACTTAGTGAGTAATTCTAATGAACAAAATGAGCTTCACCTTGAAGAAGACATGGATGAAGATGTTGAGGAAGATTTGGAAGATGATGCTAAAGATGATCGTGAGTTTATACCCGATAAATATCTAGTGTTTAAGGATAAGCAAGATAATGTTAATGTTTAGAAGTTTTGTTATGGATATGAGTTTAGTTTAATATTGTTTAGTATTATTAATGTTTAGAATGTTGGACAATTTAGATTATTATTTTGTTTGCGAATAAGTGACAATAAGCTATAAGGAACTTAAGGAAACTAAGCATTTAAGAACCCTAATGAGAATAAAATAACGAATGTGTCAGATCTCTTTGAAATTATGTCTAAGTAAAACGTAGCCAAGGGAAATTTTTTTAATAACTACGTGCTTTATTACATTTGGATGGTTTTGTAAACAATCAAAATTAAATGAATCATTCGCTCTAAAAGAATCAGAATTTCTTTAGTGAAATGAATTGAGAAAGTGGTTTCATGTTGTGTTATAAGCTTGTGTTGTTCTAACATAGAGTTATACATAGTTTAGTACTAAGGTCTTTTCCCTCTACAGGAGAAATAGGATGGCTGAACGTAACAACAATTGGTTGATTAATATAGTGAGGCAATTAGCGACTGTGGCTGAATAGTTAGCCGCTAGAGGAAATGAAAATTGAGATGACCCCATTGGGTAACTTTTCAAGAAAATTGTTCAAAGTAAGCCGCCTACTTACCAAGGAGAACCCAATCAAACTGTTTTACAGGGATGGCAGAGGGAGTTTAACAAGTTTTTTGGGGCAGTTGAGTATCCAGAAGAGTTTAAGGTGAATCATGCAGTTTAATATCTGAGAGGAGAAGCGGATGTTTCACAGTCACAAAATGAAGCTGTGATTATGGCTTTGCTAGGGTTCAATTGGGCTGTGTTTCAGGAACAGATCCGCAATAAGATGTATCCCATGTTCCTTCAGAAGCAGAAAGCTGATGAGTTATGGAGCTTAAGATGGGGAGTATGTCAGTTACTAAGTGTTACTCGAAGTTTGTAGAGTTGTCTAGGTTTTCTAAGGAGTTTGTGGCAACAGAGAAGTTGAAGACAAGTCGTTTTGAGAGAGGGTTAGCCATAGACATCCAGTTGCAACTAGCTGGGAAAATCTTCGAGTCCTTGGATGAGTTATTTGCAAGAGCTGCACATTTTTATGCCCTAGACCAGAAGAAGATGGAGATGTTGAAAGAAGGATAGACTACACCTGTTAATCGTGTCGTGCCGTGTCATTTTTGTTTTGTGTCACTTACTTAAACGGGTTGAACCACTCCAACCCTAACTCGACCTGTTTAATAAACGAGTCATGTCGTGCCAACCCATGTACTTAATTATTCAACATTGTTGACCCAAACCCGCTAATAAAGGGTCGATTTCGTGTCGATTTAGCGTGTTATGTCATTTTTTACATACTAAAGTAAAAAATTAGGTGGAATCGTGTCGTGTCGTGTTGACCTATTTACTTTAATAGGTTGAACCCCTTCAACCCTAACCAGACCTATTTATTAAATGGGCCGTGTCATGTCAACTCGTGTAATTTAACAGGTTATATTCTTTAACCCATTACCTTTAATAACGGGTCGTGTCACAAATTTAGAGGTCTAGGTGAGACGAGGGAGAAAAGAGAGGATGGTGGAGGAAACTTTAACCAATAAGGAAGTCATGGTGGATTTAAGAACCCTCGTTTCAACAATATCTTTCAGGGAAATAAGGGAAACTTTGGGAAGCCAGCTAATGGAAATGGGAATAGGGTACAGTCGGCTAATCAAGGGAGTCGTGTATTCTTCTACAAGAAATGTCCTAACAATCACTCAGGCAAAGACTATGCTGGGAACCCAGATACATGTCGTTTGAGCAACAAGGTTGGACACCGTGAGTATGAGTGTTTCTCAAAGGGCAAGGGAAAGGAACGCCAAGGGTCTCAAATAGAAGGGAATTCAACTGGATGTCAGCACAAGGGTTTCGTAGGAAACATGGGAGGAAAGGCAATGCAACAAGCTGGAAATAGGAATGGATGTTGAAATGGAGGTGGTTAGGTTAAGGCCTCGAATACTGGAAAGCTGAATTTGATGGCTCGAACTGAAGGAGATGCTAGTAAGGATGTGATTACTGGTACATTCTCTATTCACTATCTTCTTGTTAATGTTTTGTTTCATTCCGCTGCAACATATTCTTTTGTATGCACAAAGATTTTGGAAAACATTTTATAATTATTTTTAATGCATCAAAATATTGTATGATGATCCTAGGACATGACTATAGTGTTTTATCACCAAAATATGATATTTAAAGGATTTTAAAGTGTTTTTAAGTAATATTATAAAGCTGCCATTTCGAAAAGTTATCAAAAACCAAGTGTTTTGAGAAAGAAAAATTAAACTAAAGTACAGAATTGAATAGAGAATATATAAGGAAAGTTTTGGACAAGATTCTAATACAAAAAGTTAGTTTAGACTTGTTGTAGAAGTTAGTCAACAAGGTTTTGATTTAGTTTCGATTTTCTCTATGTAGGAGAATTCGAGCTATTTGACTTTTAGGATTTGTGGCGGATAACCATTAGAATACAAGGTACGTAAGTACTAAAAGCAAAACTAAAAGTAGTTTTCATGCTTGGTTGTTGATCTTACATGTTATGAATGTGAATATAAATTGTTATTTGGTTCACTTGCATAAAAGTATGTTTCTTATATATATTTAGTTGACATTCCACATCCCAAGCATTATTAATTTTATCATGAGAAATTGGAATGTTAAAGTTATTTTTTTCTTAAAGTTAGCCAATAGCTAATAAAGAAGGAAAAAAAGTTAGTTGAGTTGACTGTTTAGTTAATCAACAAGAAAGGTAGTTTGTGAATTGTTATTCACATGTTAAATAGACGCCATTCATGTTAGCATTCTAAATCCCATTATCACCTTTTAATTCTCTTTTATTCCATAAAATATTGATTAAATAATCACTTGATTATGTAATAAAACACGGAAAATAGAAAGAATCACGCCTAGGGCTTTAAAGCTTTCATGAGCATTGTTACATGTTTCAAAAACATTATGAGCATGATCACATGAATTTATCGTCTTGCCCAAAGCATGATGACATGATCTCTATGTGCTTTTATTATTTTGAAACATGTTTTATCACTTTCCCTATTTATGTGATTGTGCTTCTATGTAAGCCATGATGACGGCTTTTGACGTTGAATAAAGACAATAATAAAAGACTAGCTATTTGCAATCACCAAAAGTCACATGAATCATAAAGATTCATAGCACGAATAGGAATGAACATGACTTAAACGGCAAAATCACCATCACAGAAAATAACGTGTGCATTAACCTAACTCCCCTAGTAAACACTCATGTGGTGCACCTGACGGAATATATGTTAGTGATTCAGATTTTGCTACGGAGTATCAACACCCATCAAGGAACTACATAATTTAGGATGGCTTCTTATTCAGGAACAACAAAATGTACATTCCTAAAATTGGAGTTCGTGAATTGCTGATACAGGAGGCTCATAGTGGCGCACTTGCTGGACACTTTGCAGTTTATAAGATNAATACAAAAAGTTAGTTTAGACTTGTTGTAGAAGTTAGTCAACAAGGTTTTGATTTAGTTTCGATTTTCTCTATGTAGGAGAATTCGAGCTATTTGACTTTTAGGATTTGTGGCGGATAACCATTAGAATACAAGGTACGTAAGTACTAAAAGCAAAACTAAAAGTAGTTTTCATGCTTGGTTGTTGATCTTACATGTTATGAATGTGAATATAAATTGTTATTTGGTTCACTTGCATAAAAGTATGTTTCTTATATATATTTAGTTGACATTCCACATCCCAAGCATTATTAATTTTATCATGAGAAATTGGAATGTTAAAGTTATTTTTTTCTTAAAGTTAGCCAATAGCTAATAAAGAAGGAAAAAAAGTTAGTTGAGTTGACTGTTTAGTTAATCAACAAGAAAGGTAGTTTGTGAATTGTTATTCACATGTTAAATAGACGCCATTCATGTTAGCATTCTAAATCCCATTATCACCTTTTAATTCTCTTTTATTCCATAAAATATTGATTAAATAATCACTTGATTATGTAATAAAACACGGAAAATAGAAAGAATCACGCCTAGGGCTTTAAAGCTTTCATGAGCATTGTTACATGTTTCAAAAACATTATGAGCATGATCACATGAATTTATCGTCTTGCCCAAAGCATGATGACATGATCTCTATGTGCTTTTATTATTTTGAAACATGTTTTATCACTTTCCCTATTTATGTGATTGTGCTTCTATGTAAGCCATGATGACGGCTTTTGACGTTGAATAAAGACAATAATAAAAGACTAGCTATTTGCAATCACCAAAAGTCACATGAATCATAAAGATTCATAGCACGAATAGGAATGAACATGACTTAAACGGCAAAATCACCATCACAGAAAATAACGTGTGCATTAACCTAACTCCCCTAGTAAACACTCATGTGGTGCACCTGACGGAATATATGTTAGTGATTCAGATTTTGCTACGGAGTATCAACACCCATCAAGGAACTACATAATTTAGGATGGCTTCTTATTCAGGAACAACAAAATGTACATTCCTAAAATTGGAGTTCGTGAATTGCTGATACAGGAGGCTCATAGTGGCGCACTTGCTGGACACTTTGCAGTTTATAAGATTTATGATATGGTGAGTGAATATTTCTATTGGCCTAAGATGATAGGTGATATTCAATCAGTCATTTCCAAGTGTGCTACATGTCAAAGGGAGAAATCAACTTTTGTCAAAGGGCTTTACACCCCATTACAAATTCCTGATACACCCTGGGATAGTGTCAGTATGGATTTTATAATTGGCATGCCTAGGACACAAAGGGGACGTGGTTAAATAATTGTAGTGGTTGATAGATTCTCCAAGACGGCGCAATTTGTGGATATCCTAGTTGATAGTATAGATCACAATTTGAGTACAAGTGAGATCACTATTGGAATTTCATGTAGCTTCACAATTTCTTGAAAGTATAGATAAGACACATGTTGAAGAATCTATCAACTAGGGGAACATGATGTGAATTTGAGTACAAGTGAGATATCCTATAATGCACCAATAGTGGATGAGCTAATCAACCTTATAATGAATCCTATTGGGTTTGATAGAGATAACTCACAGGTATGGGTGACAATGGTTAAGGGACTTGACACTGTGGATGTTAATGGTGGCTTCCTAAGCCAACACCATTAATCACTTATACATTTCACTGGTGGAGTAGCTGTTCATACTAATATGTTAGTCACCTGTGATTAATTATTAATTTAAGCACTTTACAAGATGGATACAGATGGTGGTAACAGGGAACAAGTTGGTTTGGTCCATGAGTTTTTTTCCCATTTCACTTGATAGGGTTATTCTCCTTTTTGAGATCATTTTTTTCATGTCTTGTTGAGTCTTGGTCATCATAATTATCATAAAATGCATGGAGAATGGTTTCTTGAAGGTTTCTTGATTAAATGATTGAATTTTGAAGCATTTCTTGAAGATTTGAAGAAGAATGTTTAAAATGGCACAAAGGGAGTGGCGAGTTCTTCGGCGTTTTTCAAGAATCTTGGGCATCTTGAAAATTGTGTAATTTTTGGGTGTAACACTGATGATGATCTTGTCAATTACTGATTTATTTAAGTTCTTAGGATATTTTCTTGATTAGATAAGGTTTGTTAGAGTTTGTTAGCAGGATAAGGTCAATATGCAGTGATGATGTGGCATACTTATCTTGTGAGTCATATGTGAGTCATGTAGGACGAATTTCAGCTTGTTTTATGCGTGTTTTTGTTGTTTTGAGTATCAAAAAGGTTGGTAGGATTTAGTCTTAGGTTATTCTATAAATAGCTTTGAGATTTCTTTGTAACAACATAAGTTTTATTCATTGCTTTTTCAATAAAATTTCCGTCTATTTCTTGCGCAAATTTAATTAAGGAGTTAAATTGTTCAAGATTCTTTCATAAATTCGTTAATTCAGGAGTGAAGATCGAATTTAGACCCTAATTTATTAGTTTCAGGAGTGTGCTAATTAGTTATCTTTTAATTAAATTCGTCTAGGAGTGGGAATTTGATTGATCTACACGTGAGTTTTGAGTGCTATTTGAGAATACCACTTAAAATTTACATCAATTTGGCATCAGATTTCAGCGTTCTTTTCGATCCATTATGGGGGAGGCTAACTTAACACAATTAATTCAAGACATGATGACTAAACTTGAAGCTATGGACGTGAGACAGAAACAACATAATGCCCGCATTGATGTTTTGGCACGAGAATTGCAATGCAAATTTGATTCTCAGTCTGTGCATTATTTTCGTGTGGATGATGTTGATGATGAAGGTTCTCACTCGTCTTCTTCGTCAGATTCCCATAAAATACGTCCCAAGAGCAAGCATAAGTTTGATGATCGTGGCATGAAACTTGATGACTTCACTGGCCAAGGTTCCCCAAATGAATATCTTGAATGGGAAAGACAAGTGGAGAAGATTGCTGAGTATAAAAGTTTTGATGGTAAAAGAACCTTTAAACTTGCTAACATCAGATTAACTAAGAATTCAAGATTGTGGTATGAGGGCATTAAAGCCAAGAGAAAACGCCAAAACAAAACAAAAATCGTCACCTAGTCACACCTTAAGAAGAAGTTGCGTGCCAAATATGTGCCTTTTGACTTTGATCAGCAAAATTATGTCAAGTTGACTTCCCTATACCAAGACACTATGAGTGTGCGTGACTATATTGCAGAGTTTGAAAGGTTATCTTTGCTTTGTTAATTGGCGGAACGTGAATATATAAAGATGGCGAGATTTTTGAAGGGCTTAAACAAAAATATTGACAAGGAGCTCGATTTGGCTCAATATCGCACTTTTGATGACCTCTGTAAATTGTCATTGAAGGTGGAAAAAGGGGCCAAAGGGGATTCCACACGCAATTTTGTTCCTTTCTCTGGTAAATCTAGCTACACTCCTCCGGACATGAGTACAAACACAAAAGCAATTCAAACACCACAACCAAATACAGTTCCTACAACTCCTAGCTCTTCAGGGGAAAAACTAAAGAAGGTGGTTTCAAAAGCAGAATATGATGATCGAATGAGATGTTTAAAATGTCAAGGTTATTGTCACCTTGCTTCCTCTTGTTCCTGTAGGCTCACATTAGCTATGGAATAAAGTAGATTATGGGCAATTGAGGAAGACATTTACCAGATTGTGGTTGAAGATGATGAGGACATCATCCAAAACCAGGATAAGAGACCATAAGGAGAGGTCCAACCACTTAAAATACCAGGATGGAAATGGGATTGTATATCAATGGACTTCGTGACTTTCTTGCCAAAGTCGAACAATCAAAATGATACCATATGGGTTCTCGTGGATAAACTAAGTTAGTGGTGTTTATGCCCATGAAAGAGACTTGGAAAATGGAACAACTTGCAAAGGCTTACATAAAACATGCTGTGAGTCTACATGGAATTCCAAAGGGTATCGTGTCAGATAGGGATTCTAGGTTTCTTTCGAAATTATGGAAAAGTGTACAGGAAAAATTTGGTACAACGTTGAAGATGAGTACAGCTTTCCATCAAAGCAACGGATGGACAAACATAGAGAACCATACAATCTTTAAAGGACATGCTAAGAGCTTGTGTAATGGATTTTCAAGGGAATTGGAAGGATCACTTAGATCTCATTGAGTTTTCATACAACAATAGCTACCATGCAAGTATTCGCATGGCACCTTTTGAGGCTTTGTATGGGAGGAAGTGTAGAAGCCCCTTGTGTTGGAATGACATAAGTGAGACAGTGATTCTAGGACCTCAACTGATTGAAGAAACCACGGATAAAATAAGGGTAATACAAGGAAAGATTCAGGTAGCACAAGATAGACAAAAGTCCTATGCGAACTAAAAACGCCAAGAAACTGTGTTTGAAGTTGGCGACAAGGTGTTACTTAAGGTATCACCAACGAAAGGAATAATGAGGTTCGGAAACAAAGGAAAATTGAGCCCAAAATTCATATGACCCTATAAGATCTGGCAAAGGGTTGGAAAAGTAGCCTATAAGTTAGCTTTACCAATGGAGTTGAGCAAGGTTCCCAATGTCTTTCATGTGTCTCAACTAAGTATGTTCTAGATGATTCACATGTGTTACAGCTTGAAACAATAGAGTTAGAACAAAGTTTGACCTGTGAAAAGAGGCCAATTAAGATCCTCGACAGGAAAGTCAGGGATGCTTGTAGAAAAGGTGTCAAAATAGTAAAGGTGTTCTGGTCTAACCAAGAAACCGAAGAAGCTACATAGGAAGTTGAAGATATGATGAGAGAAAAGTAACCACAGTAATTTCAGGTTTTTAAGTAAGAGTTACGGGGACGTAACTAGATTTTTAAGGGGGGGTAGGAAGCGACCTAATTTCGCGCGTTTTTACTGTCAATTTTGCAAGTTTTTATGAGTTTCTGCAACTTTTCAGTAAGAGTTTTATGTTTGTCTACTAAAATGTTGTGAAGTAAGTGTCTAAGCTCTACAACAACATAGTATTATAATAAGAAAGTTTGAAGTAAAAGTAGTCCCTATTCAAATTCCATATACTAATCTACACAAAATATCGGGACGAAACTTCTTTTAAGGGGGTAGACTGTAATACCCCACATTTTCACGTATTTTAAGAAAGTATTTTTGTATTTTATACGTGTAATTTTAATATTTTTATTGAAAAATTATGTCCAATAAGAATATTAAATATTTTTGTATTTTATACGTGTAATTTTAATATTTTTATTGAAAAATTATGTCCAATAAGAATATTAAATGGAAAGAAATAATAATAATAATACAAAATAAGTTTTAATTAAAAATAATTATTTGTGTTTATAAATAATATTTTATGTTTTATAAAATATTTTGAATGGCTTCTAAAAATAGAATTTTAAAGAGTTTCTGAATTTATGTTAAGGCAAGGGCCTAAAGGTAATTTCCACTTTTTAGGATAAGTATGCGCTTTACCAAATCCTACTTTGGGGCCTATAAATACCCTTTAAAACCCAAATTTTTACATTTCATCCATCATAATTATGATTAAGATTCCAAAATTTAGAGAGAGAAAGAGAAAAAAAAAGGGAGAGCAAGTTTCTGAAAAGATGAAAAAAAAAAGTTCTTTGCTCGGTTTTCACGGAAAAAAAAGAGAGAAGCTCATTTTTAGGGAAGCGTGCGCCGAAGCCCTGTCGTACCGCCTCCCTCGCCACCACCGGCCACCACCACCTGCTACTTCCTCCCCTTAATTTTCAGTATTTTTTTAGAACTTTTTAAAAAAAAAAATTCTTCTCTTTCCTTTTGATTTAATGTTGCAAATTCATGTCCATATTTATGTTTAATCTTGATTTTATAAGTTTCAATCATGTTTTATGAAGTTATGATTTGTTTTAAAGCACGAATTAATTTGCTGTTCACAAAATTTTAGATTAGGGTTTATAAAGTTATGAAAGTTTTGATTTTTATGAGATTTTATGAATTAAACTTCAATATTATGATTTAAACTTAAATATTATGATCATGAATTATTGTTGTGTAAATTTATGAAGATAGATTGATTTTTAAAGGCTTTAAACTTAAAATAAATTGCTGTCCAAATTTTGTAATCATGAAATTCAATAGAATAAATATTTTTAACATGTTTTGGCTTATGAAATATTATTTTAAAGCATAGATTGGTTTCATAATGATGTTAGTTGATTGTAAAGGAGTTTTGTCATGAATTCGTGATGTTTTTATGAGTTTTTCATGACTTTAAAGTTAATTAATAAATCTGAAAATTTTATAAAAACAAGTTAAAATAAGTTTTAAGTGCTCATGTTATGCTAGTATGATCACGCATTAATTCTATGATGTTACATATGATTTTTAGTATGTTTCATGAAGTTTAAAAGTGATTTTAAGCATGTTTAACATGTTGTCCATATAAAGTGAATAATTAGGCTTTTAAAATATGTAATTAGTATGAATTGATCATATAATGTAAGTAATACATTTTATGATTGATTTGTGTTGTTTTTGAAGCTTTCAAGGAGTTTTGGTAATTTTAAATTGTTGTCCATTTTTCTAAAGAGACATAAAAATTTGTGATGAGGTTTTATAAAGTATCAATAAGTCCCGAAAACGAAGAAATGTTTTGAATAGAGACCATATAAGGAATGTTTTGTACAAGTTTCCAATATAAAAGTTAGTTTAGAGTTGTTGTAGAACATAGTGAACAAGGTTTTAATTTAGTTTCGACTTTCTTTATGTAGGAGACTTTAAATTAGTCAACTTTTAGAAGTTGCTTATGTTGACCCTCCGAGGTTAGATCCTCCGAGGTTTTAATTGTCTTGCTCTTGGAACAAGTGGGCATATGACATTTCATGATGGGCTGCAGTGAGTGCGCTTGCTGTCTTTTGTAGCTTTATTTATATTGCTTATGAATTACTAACTTTTTTTTGGATGTTTTTATATTTTTAAAGATTTTAGTTTTGGTTTTAAGGGCCATTAAAATGGTTCCGAAATGTAATAAGTGTTAAGTTGATTTTAAATTTTGATGTTGATTGTAATTTGGTTTTGAGACTCGTTTTGAATTTTAGTTTTCAATTGGTTTTTGGTTTTAAGACCTCTGCTGTAGTACTTTGATAAATGCCTTAGCCGCTATCACGGTGGCAGGAATACTTTGCTTTTTCCGTAACTACAAGTTTTAATAATCACAATTCTTAATATTTATCATATGTTTTTCGGAAAAATATAAAGTAGGAAGTTAGGAAATTCCAGGGTGTTACACACTAGGCCTAATGTAACCCTTTTCCAACAACTCTTGTAACTACTCTTTCAACTAACTCATTTATGCGGGTGTCATTCTATAGGGTGCTTTGGAAATAGTTGTTATTCCTGGGACTAAGTCTATGGTAAAGTCATTCTCTCGTTTAGGAGGAATCCCCGGAATGTCTTCCGGAAACACGTCCAGAAAGTCCCTTACTACCTCAATATCCTCGGGCTTACTAGTCTCAACATGATCCACATCCCTCACACTAAAAAGGTAAATAGGAAAACCTCTCCTCACAAACCTAGCAAACCTCATTACTGAAACTATTTTGTTGTGTTATGGCCTTCTTGCCCTCCAATAGCTCACCTTCTTACCCTTATTGATTAACGTTATCATCTGTGGGTCACATAAAATCTCAGCCTTATGCTTACTCAACCAGTCCACTTCCAGAATCACTTCTAAGTCACCTAAATCAACCTCGATTAGGTTAGCGTTAAACGCCACTCCCTTAATTTCAATAGGAACATCCTGAAATCTCTTTGAATACTGTACCTCCTATCCTGAGGGTAGCACTACTGACATATCTAATGCATCATCTTTTCCCAGAACATGCTTTAACTTTTCTAGAATCTTAGTGGATCCAAAAGAATATGTTGCACTAGAATCAAACAAAACTTTAACAGGAAGACAGTGAATAGAAAAAGTAACAGTAATTACATCTTTACTAGCATCAGCTTCACTTCGAGCCATCACATTAAGCTTTCCATTGTTTGAGGTCTTAGTTTGTTTTCTCCTCCATTCCCACTCCCATTACTATTTCGGGCTTGAGGCGTCAACTTTCCTCCCATATTTCCTTGGAAACCCTATTGTTGTCCCCCAGCTGAATTCCCCCTAGATTAAGAACCTTGTCCCTCCTTTCCTTTGTTCTTAGAGAAGCACTCATAGTCACGGTGTCCAAGTTTGTTGCACAACCAACAAGTCACTAGGTTCCCTGCGCAGTCCTTTCCTAGGCGATTGTTAGGAAACTTCTTGCAAAAGTACATACGCCCTCCTTGACTAGCCATTTAAGCTCTATTCCCATTTCCGGAAGTAGGCTTCCCAAAGTTTCTTAAATCCACCATGATTTCCTTGTTGGTTAAAGTTTCCTCCACCATTCTTCCTTTTCTGTTTCGTCTCACCTTCCTTATGTACCTCTTTCTTCTTCTGGTCTATGGCATACATGTGCAGCTCTACCATATAACTCATCCAAAGTTTCAAAGATCTACCCAGCTAATTTTGGCTGAAGGTCTAAGGGTAACCCTCTTTAAAATCGACTGGCTTCCGACCTCTCGGTTGCCACGGCCTCGGGAGTAAACCTAGAATATTCTATAAAGTTAGATCAGTACTTAGTCACAAATACACTTCCCATCATAAGCTCTAGAAACTCCCCAGCTTTTTGTTTCTGAAGGGACACATGATATAACTTATTACGGATTTGCTCCCGAACCATATCCCAATTAAACCCTGGCAAAGCCCTAATCATAGCCTCATTTGGTGACCGCCATAAATTAGCTTCTTCTCTAAGATAGTAAACAACATGGTTCACCTTAAGCTCTTCCGGACACTCAACTGCCATAAACAACTTATTACACTCTCTCAACCATCCCTCTAGAAAAGTTTGATTGTGCTCTCCTTGGTAAGTGGGTGGCTTACTTTGAGAAATCTTCTTGAAAAGATCCCCAGCAAGGTCACTACCATTTCCATTTCCTGTGGCAGCTAACTGTTCAGCTACAGTAGCTAATTGCCTGACTACTTCATTTAGCTGATTGTTGTTACGTTCAGCCATTCTATTTCTCTTGTAGAGGAAAAGACCTTTATATTAAATTATGTCTAACTCTAGGTTAGAACAACATAAACTTATAATATAAAACATATCCTCATTTTATCTCACAAAAGAAGTTTCATTCTTTTAGAGAAAATTATTCACTTAGTTTTGATTGTTTACTTAACCATTAAAATAAAAATAAAGCACATAAGAAAAAAAATAATTCCCTTGGTTTTATTCTACTTGTGGCTTCATTTTCTAAAAGAAATATATTATTTAATTCCTCTTATTATTATTACGGCTCACTGCCACTTATTCAAACTAACATAAACAATAAACTTAAATGTTGAACATTTTAAACATCAAAAATACTAAAAAATATTAACTAAATTGTATCTAAACAAAAATCTCTAAATAGTAACATTGTCCTTTTTGTCCCTTGACATCACATACTTCTTCAGTATAAATTCAGGATCAGCTTTTGTATCATCTTCCATTTCTTCCTCAGGATCTAACTCTTCTTCATCCTCATCAGAATCGATTACCAAGTCTACATACATTAGAATTATCGGATCCGGGT